>CAMXCT020003174.1:44060-72638 GCA_947184155.2 Cladocopium goreaui | reverse complement strand
ACTCACTCACTCACACATTCTCACCACTCACACACTCACTCACTCACTCACTCACTCACTCACTCACTCACTCACTCACTCACTCACTCACTGTACATGCACATACATACACACACAAACTCACCCACCATCACCGCTCCATCACTCTTATACTTCCTCTTCCCTTCTTGCTTTTCTATGCTTAGTCTAAGTGTAAAGAAGTTGGTAACATGTGGGGTTATCCGGTCCTTTAATTTTTTTTGCCTGCAGGTTGAATCTGTACAGTTGCTGTGGAAAACTGAAAATATTTGACATGCAACACAGGTTCCAACCGTTTTTTTTTGCCCCCAAGTTGAATCTGTACAGTTGCTGTGGAAAACTGAAAATATTTGACATGCAACAAAGGTTCCAACAGTTTTTTTGCCTGCAAGTTGAATCTGTACAGCTGCTGTGGAAAACTGAAAATATTTGACATGCAACAAACAGGTTCCAACAGTTTTTTTTTTTTGCCTGCAAGTTGAATCTGTACAGCTGCTGTGGAAAACTGAAAATATTTGACATGCAGCAAGCAGGTTCCAACAGTTTTTTTGCCTGCAAGTTGAATCTGTACAGCTGCTGTGGAGGACAAGGAGATTGACACTGCCTTCATTCGCTTGTCATGGCCCCAGGTCTCAAAGTGTGATTTTGAAATGTTACCAATTTGGTGTTTTTTTGTTGGGCACATCTTGTTTGCTAAGTTGGATGGGCACAGCTTGGGTTGCTGGCCATGCTTTCAGTTCTACAAATTGGAAGGTGAAACATTTGTAGAAAAAACAGTGGTGTGAGTGTGATCCTTTATTTCCTGAACCCTTTTATTGCACGCCCTGCCCCCCCGGGGTTTGAACAATGGCAAAAAAACGCCAAACAAAATGGAAACAAAATAACCTGCAATATCCTGCGATATATCAAAGACAAGAAGTGCCACTACAGGCAGTGGATAGCAAACAGACAAAGTAGAGGCCAAAATTTGGGCAAACCTAACCCAAAATACCAGGACCACCTTACCAATTTACAACAGCAAAATCAACCCCCAAAACCCACATGGCACGAAAAAAACACCCACACAAACCCACCACATAAAACAACAATACTTGCATGCACATTTTGACCAAAAAAATCGACAAACCACCCCCTAGCAACCAACAAGCTTATTGCATATAGGGATAAGGAAAGAGGAAAGGGAAAGGAGAAAGGAGGGGGTTAAGGGAAAGTGAAGGTGAAGTGGGGAAAAGGAAATAGGGGAAAGGGGAATATGGAAAGTGGAAAGGAGAAAGGAGAGAGGAGAAAGGAGCAGGGGGAAAAGCAAATAGGGAATAGTTAAAGGTAAAAGGCAAGGAGAAAGGGAAAGGCGAAAGGGAAAGGAGAAAGGGAAAGGGGAAGTGAAAGGAGAAAGGGTGAAGCAGGGAACGGGAATAAATGGGAAAGGGAAAAGGAGAAAAGGAGAAAGGAGAGAGGAGAAAGGAGTGGGGTGACAAGTAAATAGGGAAAGGAGAAAGGGAAAGGATTAAAGGAATGGGAAGAGGAGAAAGGTAAAGTGAAGGGAAAGGAGAATAGTAAAGGAGAAATGGTGAAGTGTATTATGGGGAAAGCAATTAAAGGAGAAATAGGGAAAGGGAAAAGGAGAAAGGCGAGAGGAGAAAGGAGAGGGGAAAGGGAAAATGGAAAAGAGAAAGGAGACTGGAAAGGCAACACCAAAAGGACAAAGGAAGAAGAAAGAGAATAGGGGAAAGGGGAAAAAGGAAAAAGGAAAGAGAACAGGAAAAGGGAAAGGATAAAGGGAAAGAAAAAGGAAAAGGGAAAGGAGGACAAAAAGGCTACCACCCCACACACCCAGATCCGATCCCCACAGCCGCCCCCAACCACAAAAACGGTAAAGGCAATGAATTGGGACAAGTGGGGTCAACCAGGAAAGGGCGGGGATCGACCAGGAAAAGGCGGGGTTTGACCAGGATAAGGCGGGTTTTGATGCGGAAAAAGGCGGGGTTTGACCAGGAAAAGACGGGGTTTGACCAGGATATGGCGGGGAAGGGAGGCAGGGAGGCCCCCCAGCAATAGCGCACAGCAGCCCTCGACCAGGATACGGCAGGGCTCGCCTGAATTATGGCATGCACGGGGGGCACGGGGCAGGCGTTATCCTCCCACAACAGCGCACGGCAGGGCTCGACGTATATAAGGTAGGCTCGACGTAGATACGGCAGGCTCGTCGCCTTTTTTCGCCCATCGCCCCCCTCGACCATGTCAGACACAGACAATGGAGGGTCAGGGTAACAGTCGATGCCCTGCACCAGCCATTCTCGCCATACATCCTTGAAGAGGCGCCAGCTGTGTTTTATCTATAGGGTATAGCTTCGTGTGGCCGGCTGATGGAAAGCCGTACTTCATTCGCCCAGACCTTGGTGTCATTGAGATGAATGTGGATGGCAGAGTCCCTGTCATCGATGCCAGTTGCAGGGTTCTCAATAGCAGGGAATTCCGAAAGGACTGTGTAACTTGCTGAGACTTTTCGCAATGGTTTCTGCTAGGGCAGCCGAGGCTGAGGAAGAAGGTGTGGATGAAGGTGTCGTCCCTGATGGTGAGACAGATTACATCCGATCCAGTAAGGCCTCAGACCTTGAAAGGGAAGCCAGTAGCAGGGAACACCAATTTTGCCATTACCCAAAAAAATTCATTCTGCAAAGTTTGCCAGAAGGCGCGCATGATGGCGCCGCCCGCAAAGAAAAAGGGAGGGCAGAAAAGATTGGATACCAAAAGTTTTGGGGATCACATTGTAGCCGACCATACTGTTGTCAAGGCCAATGTTGAAGAAGGTGTCAAAGGTGAAACAGTGGCATTGGTGATGAAGGACATCCACACCCACTTCCGACATGTCTATCCAAGCCAAAACAAGTCAGGAGAGTCTTGTGTAAATGCGTTCAATCACTTTCTTTCTCACAAGGATGAAGTTGGGGCGGTTTACACGGACAATTCAATAGAACTCATTTCTACGATTGGTGAATTGGGCATCGTCACCAAACATCAATTGAGTACTTAGACAGCTCAAAGTCATTGGTTGAAAGAGAGATCTGACACATGCTGGAGTGCACTCGCACAAATCTTGTGCAGTCCGGTCTCCCATTGCAGTATTGGCCACTTGCAATGCAGCATTTTTCGATGGCTGTCAACGCAACCCCGCAGTTGAACGGTGATGAAGCCCCATGGAAACTTAGGTTCGATGAAGATTTTCCAGGTCAGTTGATTCCTCTTGGTGCAAAGATACTATTTTGGAACAACCCAAAGAGGGCTGACAATACATCAGGAAAAAGGCCCCCAACCCCAAATGATGGTGTATTTTTGGGATACCATATTCAGCCTGGCTTTGCATGGAAGGGTGAGTCCATGCTGAGAACGGCAGCATCACCGTGCAGCGAGCACGACGCATAGAGCTCATCGAGGGAGGATTCGTCTTTTCACTCCGTGCACTGAAAGAGGCCAAAGAGCCCAAGCCGGATCGTCTTGCGGACAATGTCATCGCTGACCCTCGTCCGATTCCGTTTCAAGCCGAGTTGCATGTAGATGGACAGGATGACCAGGTGATGAAGTAGTCAACAAGTCAGCGGAGGCAGTACCTGACGTATTCGCCACAGAAGAGAAACCAGCTGAAGAGGACATGTTCTCTGAAATCAAGTACACTCCAACTGGAAAATCCATTGCGGATGGCTATCATTGGGATGGCACACGTCTTGTCAAGACGTACAAAGGGTCGGAACGACCTGAATCGGTCCCATCAGATCTGCGGAAGATGCTTAGTCCAAAGGATAGGCAAAAGCTCATCGACGAGGAAGCTGAAAAGATGACAGGTTGCAGTGGAGGAGCTTCTTCAAGCTCAGCTCCGCAGGGTCCGAAGAAAAAGAAAAGTGTTTTTGGCGACTGCAAGAAAGCTTCGGGTAAACCCTAGCCCCTCAGGTGAGCCACAGGTGAATCAATGGGAAGTCATTCCAACAGACAGACCAAAGTTTTGTGTTCCGGCCATGCCAAAGTCTGCACCAGCAAAAGCTGAGTTGCATCGACCGGAATCAAGGGACATGATCAAACAAAAGATCCAAGAGTTGGAATTCAAAGTAGCGCTAGACTTGTTTTCTGCTGTTGCAAGGTTAGTCCCAAAAGATGAGGTTAGGAAGAGCCCCAAAGCGAAAGCTGCCTTAGATAAGGAATGGGAAAACCTCAGAGCAGAAGAAGTTTGGGATGAGTCTAGAGTTGGCGAATGCAAAAGCATTGTGGATGAAGCTCGTAGGAAAGGGGAAGCTGTACATCTAGGCCGGATTTTCGAGGCTTGTTATGAAAAAGGATTGGAACTCCCAGGCGATGATCCTCGTCGCAAATTCAAAGGTCGTACAGTGTTCCAGGGCAATAACGTCCGTGACCAAGACTCTGACCACGCATTGTTTGCCGAACTTGGCAGTAGTCCCGCATCAATGGAGGCAGCCAAGTTGCTCGATGCCTTTGGGTCTCAACCCGGTTTCTCCAAAGCCCAAGCTGACGCAATCCAAGCGTACATTCAGGCCATCTTTACTGGTGTGCCCACATGGCTTGCCTTGCCGCGAAACAGGTGGCCAGAGCATTGGTCCAAGGAGTTCTGGCAGCCGATGGCCCCGTTGGTTTTAGCTTTGTATGGGCACCCCGATAGCGGTGGTATTTGGGAAAACCGTTTGAACAGCAGGATTGGCAAAGAAGGTTGGAAACAAATTCTCCCTGATATCTGGCGGATGATTTCAACCTCGCAGGTCCGACCGAGCACATGGATAAAGCATGGGCCAGCATTCGACGTGCTGTGAACATTGTGGACCCCGAGCCATATGACAGATACCTCGGTTGTCAACATGTGGAATTCAATAATGTCACTCTTCCACGAAAAGCTCACCCATTTGCTCATGTGTTTGATTCTCAACCGGCTGCTGCCGCAGAGACCCAGCATCGCACAAACGATTTTTGGCAACATGACCCCATCAACAAAACTTGGGCAAGGTATCATCTCCAGCCACGTAAGAAGCTTTTCGAGCCTGGCGATCAGGGGGGGCAGTTTGCCAAGTCTTTGCATTCAGAACGGGTTACAATATTCTACAAAACTGTTGAATTTAAAGGCCTCCCGGTTCTCAACGTGCATTTTTCAGATGAAAACTCAGCAGTTGTCAAAGATTATATACATGACTGTAGATCAAAAGATTCAGACTATTGACTTCTGGACGGGTCGAACCATCTTCAGGTATGGTGACGAGTCAGGCAACTCTAGTCAGTTCGCCCTACCCTCGAAAAACAGACCTGGCCCACATCGGGACAAAAGGGATGCCAAGAAGGAGAAGAAAGCTCAACGGTTCAAGAGCATTGAGAATGTCACTAATCACAAGTCTGGTTGTATGACTAAGCCAGTAAATCTTGTGCGGTACGGCATGTCCTCATTCATGGAATCTTGCGTAGACGCTTACTGTGAACTGGCAAAAGTCCAGAAGAGCGATTTGCCGGTAGTTGCAACTCCTTTCACAGAAGCGGGGATTGCTCGGCCTACCCTTGATGAGAAGGAGAAGCCAGGGAGGTTGCAGCCGATCGCATCTAAGGTTCTCATGAAAATTATCGTTGCTGCCCGTTTGGCACGCCCAGACCTCCTTGGAGCTACCCAAAGCTTAGCACCTAGAGTGACGAAATGGTCTGTCGAAAATGACATAGCGTTACATCGGCTGATATCATATATAAAGTGAACTACAGATGTCTATATGGAGGGGTTTGTTGGGGACTCGTTTGATGAATGCCACGTGTGGTTGTTTGCGGATGCCGATCATGCAGGGGAATTTGACTCAAAACCCATGTTTTTGGTTGGTCCCAACACCTATTTCCCACTGAATGCATTCAGCAAGAAGCAGACAGTTGTAGCTAACTCGTCCACAGAAGCAGAAGTCGTGTCAGCCAACCAGGCTTTGGGGGCAGAGGGTATTCCGATGTTAGCTTTGTTGGAGCAGCTGAGCAGCTGGGCATTTTCAAGAAGTTGTCGCAGAAGGCTGGTGTAAAACCCAAGCCTAACACCCCGGAACCAGAGGACCCTGTTTTCACACGTATTGACAAAGAGATTGATGAAATCAGGTATGGCAATGTTTGAGGGGGGCCTTTCTGCGGCAAACATCAGCGGTTTGAAAGCCCATTTTCCGGAGTTCTATCAAGTGAAGTTCATGAAAGATAACCAAGCTTCACTCACTGTCATGAGCACGGGGAATTCTTCGACAATAAGGTATGCCAACAAGACCCAAAACGTTTGTTTCAAGTGGATGAAGCAACAATTTGAGGAGGAACAGTTTGACCTCATTAATGTGGGTACTGATTGGCAAACCGCCGACATCTTGACGATGCCCTTCACCTCGCCCACAAAGTGGGAGCATGCGCCCAGGCTGATGAGCATTGGGAAGTCTTGGATCACTGACGACAAGGACAAGGTGCGCAAAGTAGACTCCCGACCTGCCTGTGCAACCAATGCCAATGATTAGGGGGGCCTAGAAGAGTCATCATCATTTCAAAGGCTTTTGATTGAATTTTGTTGTTCACATGACTCAAAGTTATGCACGCCACGGGAGGCCAGCAAAGGGTGTAGACTCATTCGGGTTACTGAGAATGAAGATGGCACCACTAAAGGCTGTCGTAACTGGCTAGCCCAAGAAATCCAGTCTTTTCGAGAGAGCAATCCTCAGGGTGAAGTTTTGCTTTATGCTTCTTTACCTTGTGTTGGTGGTAGTCCTTGGGGATACATCAATGCAATGACTGACACTGGGGCCGAAAGAATTGAACAACAGCAAAAGGAATTCACAAAGCTTTTCAAATTACTTCAATCACTTATTCAACAAATCGATGGGCCACATTTTTCAATTGCATTTGAACTCTCAAAGAACTGCAAATATTGGAAGCCGCCACTGGTTCAATCATTTCTCAAAAAGAATAATCTGAAGCAGTATCCATTTCACGGTTGCCAGTTTGGGGTCACCGGCTTGGAGGGGAACCCAATGAAAAAGGGTTGGATGATTGCAACGAACATGGAGGAGTTATCAGGTTTATCAGAGTATGTTTGTGATGGTTCACATACCGATGGTCAAAGCCGGGGAACTGCACTCAAACTTGCAGCGGGCATGCCAGTTGAGGCAGCCGGCGAACGGGCTCGGCGAGAGGTTTTGGCTTCACATGCCTCGACCGGTTCACGAACTCCAGCCTGTGCGCCGCTTCCCTGTGCCGTCTGTACAAATTCACCTTCTTTTCAGTGTCATCGACAGATACCACAAACTGTGCCGGCGCAACGTCAGTTGTCAAGATTCCTTCCGATGAATGAAAACCACACCGTAGCGAACAGCTTCCTGCATGGCGACTCGAATCTCGACCGGGCAATCAGCTCTCAAACCGGAAACATACTTTCCCTCTTCAACTCGAGCTTCGCTGAAGTAGCTGTGTGCTCTGCCACTTGAAACGCGATCGCCTCCACCAGGAATAAAACCAGAATCAAGGATCCCCTTCCAGTTGCCCCGTGTTGTCTTGTGGTATATGACACCGGGGGTTTCCTCAGGAGTGATGGTCTTCCCTGTGGCCGACACCTTTTTCAATGCAGCAGCGCCTGAATCTGCGTAGATGGCGGTGGCATTGAACGTGTCTGAGGCCGCAGCTGTCGAGATGGCACGCTTTGAATGCCCCTGCACTGCACGGATCTTGAAAGGCCAGTAGGCTAACCCTTTACGGGTTGCCGTCTGATGTCCAGCAACGCATTGAAACTCGAATCTTGCCTTGTTGTCATGCCACAACAAAGCCATGAGTTCCCCGACAGATGGAGGTGCCACTTTCTTTGGCAGCATGCGGTTGTACATCTTGAAGAAATCGTCCAAGTCCAACCACATCTCATCGTTGAAGAGCGAAGCATCTTGACCGGGCTGCCCTCTGGTGACTGCGTTCACTTTCGTCCTGTGATCATACAGTCTTTGAGGGAACCGCAGCCGATCTGCACCTTCCATTTCCCAACAAGACTTTGTGATGAGCTCGAAGGGATGTCCATCAACAGTGACATGTTCCACAACTTTGCCATTGATGTCTTCGTCAAGCATGTACCTGTACTTCTCCACATGGCCTTTGCAGTTTCGTGGGTACTTGGTGCCTGGCAAATCGTTTTCATCAACGGGCTCGCCTTCTACGGCGGCCTGCTGTGGAGTCTCTTCTTCTTGATGGACAGGTGCTGACGCAGCTTCCGGCGGAGTCGGGTGACTCGCCTTCGCCTTCCCACAGGAGGGCCCCTCATGTTCATTTGGATCGAGAGCGTCCCATGGGTCTTCGTCGCTGTCTTCTGGTTGTCCAAGTTCTGTGGGCCTGGCTCTCAATTCCTCAGCTGTGGAGACTCCGGAAGGCTCATCGATGGCATGGGTTTGTTCACCTTTTCATTGCTCATTGTGAGAAGTTCCGCAAATGCTACCGGCAGTGCTTCAAGCTTGGGCGGACGGTCGCGCATTGTGGACGCACCTTCAGGTCTCCTCTCTTTCCGATGAGCCTGGCTGTATTGGCTTGTGACAATTCCGCTGATGTGGAGCATGTGCATCATGGACATGAAATATCCCAGCATCTCAGATCGGTTCTCTTCAGTTTCAAAAGCGTGGAAGCAATCTCTCAGCTCCAGGCGTTGGGGAAGTTTGTCATCCTTGATCCAACACAGCCTCTCATTTGTTGGAAGGATCGTCTCATCGAACCAGGCTTTGAGCCGGTCCATGAAAGCGGTAAAAATCAAGCTGAGGCCATAAACGAGGTGGTCGGGCTCGCTAACTGAAGCGGCCTGATCAACGCCAAGTTCAAGCAACTTCTGATTCCACCATTGAATGTTCCCCTTCACCCTGGCCATGATCTCCTCCCAGTCGCCTTTCGGGTCCTTCTGCCCCCCAGATCGGGAGTGGCTCAACGCCATACTCCCCGCAGAGCTCGTTGCCGGACCAAACTATCAGAGAAATAATGCGAATCTGAGACCCGTAGTTGGAGAACTTATGGAGCAACTCCTTGATCTTGCTGATGTTCGCCTTGCACAAGGCCTGGAGGTCCTTCCCCCAAAGCATGTCGTGCCCGATCTCCAAGATCATATCCGCCTTGCGGGCAGCAAAATCATCCTTCAGGGTGTACTTCTTCAAAGTCTTACCCGTCTTACCCTTTCCAGTGATGAAGGCCAGTGCTGAGTCAGAGGTGATGACATAGATCGTGGGCACGACGTCTACCGCCGGCCTTGAGGTTCCAGGCACATACTCTGTAGGCAGTGGCAAGTCCGAAAGCGATTCCTGCTCAAGCTCGGAGAGCAGCATCAGTTCTTTGGCCCATGGAACCTGTGTCAAGGCGTCGGTTGACATCGACTGCGCAGTAAAACACTGCATCAAGCCCGCCGTGATCTCAAGGTCATCCTTTCGGTTGCCGGTCGCGCAGATGGTTGCAGCAGCGAGGACTGTTTGAAACAAGTCCTCCCACCCAGCGTACCTATCCTCCTGGACATCAAGGCACTTCCTAAAAACAATCCATTCCGTCATGTTGCTTTGTTGGGGCACGGTCTTTAAACCGGCCGTCTTGAGAGCATGCTCGATCTGTTTTTCCTCAATGGTCTTTGACTTTGACTTGTCATCAGATGAGCGGCTCATGGCGGGGACGGCTAGCCTCTTCCTTTCTTGGGCGGTTTGTGCCGGGCTAGCTCTGGATTGAAAGCAACGATAGATGAAATCAGCCAAAGAAAATGTGCAGTTCTCTGGGCCGAAATTCCCAGGAAAAGTCAAGCCTCCTCCGCCTGTTATGCGAGCAGTCGCATTTTGCCACCACCTCCAAAAGAAGAAGCTCCGAAACCACCAACACCTGTGCCTGACGTCCCAAAGCCAATTGCTGTCCAGAAATCTGCAGAAGAGCAACCGGCCCAAAAGAAGGCCGCCTTAACCAGCGAGCCCAAACCAGTGCCAGTTGCATCCTCAGCAGCAGTTTTCTTGGAGCCGGCCTCAAAAGCGCCTCCTGCAAAAGCAGCCAAGGCGGGGCCTGCAACCCCATCAAAGGGTTCACCTACATCCAAGTCGGCAGCCAAGTCAAAATCTTTGGCGACGAAGTCTCGCCCTAAACGCGATGACCAGGCACAGATGAAGGAGCCGGTGAAGATCGAGGCCAGCGAATGCAATTTAAAGATGCTGTGCCAAGACTTTGAAAGGGCAACTTGAATGTGACGTTTGCGGCCTCATGCTGGAAGGTATCACAAAGGCAGAACGCACAGCAATCGCTGAAAGACGAAAAGCTGCCTTACACAAACTGGGAGTTTTCTTTGATTTCAAAGGTGAATATCTTCAGAAGATCACTCGAAGTCAACTTGAAGCCCTGGGCCTTCTGGATGACCAAGCACGCGGCAGCACCAGTCCTGAAGCTGACATCATCAAAAGGACAAAAAGCCGTGTGGAAAGAGCGATCGGGATTGGCTATGAGTCGGTTAAATTTGCTGAGAGCTTGTTGGCTGAAGAGGAGAATGAATATGACTGCGAAAGTTATGATCTTTTACGTGCAGCTCATCTCCCAAAGCCTGATCGGACACGTGCCGAAGTCAAGATGGGGGTTTCTGAAGCCTCGCAAGTGGAGCACAATGCCATGCGCATTGTCTATCTGGACTTCGACAGCCGCAAAGACCTGCCTGATAGGTTCAGGTACATCGATCAGCCTTGGCTGTACATGTACCGGACCGAGATCTACAGTGAGGAGGAGTACATTGATTACCTTGGAAGGAATCCTCACTACAATCTTCTGATGTCAAACACGTCGAGGTCGACGATGCTCAGCGCCACCTTCGGTACATCAAGGACACCAACCTGGACTCGTACTAAGCCAATGCATTGGAGAAGAAGCAGCAGTCAGAACGTGCAAAAGAGAAGAATGAGGCCAAGCGCAAGGCCGAGCAAAGTGCTGCGTACAACCAGGGTCCTGCAAAGAAAGGCGCTGCTAACCCGGTTGCCCGAACATCACCGAAAGTGGAAGCCCCCTCATCCTTAACGTCTGCAAGTGTGTGGCTTGACCGCCCTCAACAATCTCAACAATTTCAACGATCCCACCAAGACCGCCGCTACATGGGTGAGTGGCAGAAGTGGCACGGGCGCTGGTACCAAAAGGTGATCAGGCATGGCCGAGTCGAGTGGGAAGAGGGATAAGTTTTGTCCCACCTTGCAACAACGATCGATTGATTTTGTACAAAGCCGCAAATTCGGGTGTTTACCTCAGGCTGCAATTTGGGCCATGTCGGCAAGGCAGACCGTAATGGTCTCGCCCTGGTAAGTGGGCAGTCTTGCCGTTCCGGCTCACCTCAATAGAGTGTAATTGCACTCCATGGAAAACACCATTTAAACTATAGCATGTCTGACAGCTATTGCGGCTCAGTAAAAAGTAGTGAGCTGCAGGTGCTTAACGGTTGTTCACCCCACTTTAGGTTTATCAGTCCATTTGGGTATTATAGCATAATCCCCTTGCTGAAACCTGAAAATACCAAGAGCAGAGAAGAGTTGAGAAGTGGCGACGAGTTGAGAAGAGTTGAGAAATTGGGAAGAGTTGATAAGAGTTTCGACAACGATGAGAAGAGGTGAGAAAAGCTAAAAGGACGCAAGAAGAGTTGAGAAGAGGTGAGACGATGTGCGAAGAGTCGAAAAGAGTTGAAAAGAGGTACAACAGGCGAGGAAGAGGTGAGATGAGCGGAGCAAAGAAGAGTTGAGAGGAGTATATATATATATATATATGCGTAGTAGACAAGAGTTTGCAGAGTAGAGAAGAGTAGAGAATAATTGAGACAGGCTGCAGCAAATAGCTGAGAAGAGTAGAGAG
Source organism: Cladocopium goreaui (assembly GCA_947184155.2). Taxonomy (NCBI): domain Eukaryota; class Dinophyceae; order Suessiales; family Symbiodiniaceae; genus Cladocopium; species Cladocopium goreaui. Next base: position 60,773 of record CAMXCT020003174.1, on the reverse strand, counting down.
AAAAGCAGAGGAGGTGACAAGAGTTGTGAAGATCGCATAGATTTGATAGGTAGAAGCGTTGAAGGCAGGTCAAGTATCGTGAAACGGTAGGCTCGCTTGCGCGACCGGTGGGGGTACGATTGGCGTGGACTCAAAACTTTTTGACGCACAGTGGAACTGAGGTTTCAATGTGACTTTTGTTTCTTTGTGCTTATGCTGTTTGATGTTTTGCAAGTGTAGAGCTGCTTTTGCGTTGGAACTGCTGCGTCAAGGTTACTTCTTGTTTGGGTATATCTTATGATTCTATGGCGCCTGCGGTTTTGCAATTTAATGTTTGCAGATCGCATTGGAACTGCTGCATCAGGGATGGGATTTGATACGTAGAAGTTGCGCGAAACATAGCGCTTTTGTCGAGTAAATGTATGTGTAGGTGATCGTGGAAAAGTTAGACCCGCTTGCGCAAGCACGTTCGGCGTGGACTTGACACCGTTTCGCAATGTGCACGCAGTGAAACTAACAAATTGGAGTGTCAAGCTGACTTTGGTATTTTTTGGCTTACGTTGTGCTTTGGTCTTTGCAATTTGCAAGTGGGGAGCTGGATTGTGTCTTGCGAGTTGGTGTTGGTCTATCCCATTCGAACTGGTTCATCAAGGTTCCTTGGTGCCGAAGCTGCGTGCATATTTCTTTGGTGTTTTGCAACTGTGGGTTGCGAAAGGCATTGGAATGGCCGCGCCAAGATTGCGATGATGCGTCTTTGAGGATTTTTCTTGGTGTTGTGGCTGTCATTTGCCTTTTGAAATTTCCTTTTTACGAAAAAGCCTCAGAACCGTACTTTTGTTGGCTTTGGCGCCGAGTTCCAATTTTGGAGCAATGCATTGTGCATAGTTCCATTAGTTCCAAGGTGTTTTGCCGTTCAATGTTTGTAGATCGCATGGGCATGGCTGCATCAAGGTTCCTTGCTGCGGCAGCTGCGTGAGTAGTTCTATATGGTGTTTTGCCTTTTGCAACTCAATGTACGGATCGCATCGGTGTGGCTGCATCGACGGCTTTGTGCGTTGTTGTGGCGTTTTGGAACTCAGAAGAAGTGACAAGGTTTGAGGAGAATTTGGAAGAATTGAGATGAGGCGATCAGAGTTGAGAAGAGGTCTGAGGAGTTGAGAGGATCTGAGAAGAGTTGAGAAGCGTTGAGAAGAGTAGAGAGAAGAGCTGAGGCGGTAAAGAGAAGTAGAGAAGTGTTGAGAAGAGTGGAGAAAAGGTGAGAAGTGTTGAAGAGGTCAGAAAGGTTGAGAAGAGGTGAGAAGAGTTGAGTAATGTCGAGAGAAAGATGTGTAAAAGAAAGAGGCTTTGAGAGGAGATGTCAAGAGACAGAATGTCAAGTGACATTGGGTCGGGGAGCGCAGGTGATGTGGTCCAAAGTTGCGTTGGCTCAACAACTATGCTGTCCACAAAAGGGACCGTTGAAACACAGCATGCGAAGTGGCTTGGTTGGAAACAGCACCGCCACTCCTATAGGCATTTTTTTCCGGCACTCCTATAGGGGCGGTCGGGGGCCAAAGCGCCCAAGCACAAAGCGACAACCGCAAACCAGTCTAGGGAGGCACGAAGCGCTGCGCCTGCCCAACGCGAGAGGAGCGAGAACCACCGTGCCCAAGCGTCAGCGCCAACGCAAGGCCAGTCCAAAGAGAGGCTTGGTACAGACAACAAGTTTGGTACAGATAAGTTTGATATAGAGGAGTTGGTAGAGATAAGTTTGATAGGGATAAGTTGAGTTTGAGAGAGGCAAGTTTGACAGAGATAAGTTTGATAGAGAGAAGTTGGTAGAGATAAGCGTTGTGAGATAAGTTGATAGAGGTGAGTTGATAGGGGTAAGTTTGAGAGAGGTAGGTCTGACAGAGGTACGTTGGCGAGGAGCAGGAAAAGGATGAGCGTGAGTAGGGCGAGGACGAGGAAGAGGAGCGCGGAATGGAGCACTGAAGAGAGAAGCCCCGCACTCTGATGTGGGGAAGAAAAACAGACATTAGCCGCAGTTGGCCGCCTTAAGAATTGTAGATGTCTTATCCCAACAGCTGGGGTGATGATCCCCAACTGGCTTGCATGTTTTCCACTAGGCTGAAGCCACGCGAGCCACATGGTGCACGGACCCTTGTGTGGTTTGCCAAACCTGTAATATGATTCTTAGAAGACAAGCTGGAGCCCTGACATGTTGTCGACGAGGTATGTTAAAAAAGTTAAAAAGGATGAGAGCTACCAAATGTAGGATTTCATGATCTGGCAAATTTCAACTGAAAGGACGGAAAGCAGGTGACCCAGGGACCTGTTTGTCCAAGGATTTGCGACGGGGATGAGGCCTGCTCTGCATCGACTTTTCAAGTGTGCCTTGTTTGACATCTGAATTTGCTTTGGTCCTGTCACGAACTGATAGCCGAAGAAATCTGATCTGTAGAGTCTAGCAACGCGGTGACCACGTGCAATCCTGAACCATATTCAAGTTATTTCACCAGTTGGGGGTGGACGAAAAAAACATATCGCTGAAAGGGGGGGGAACATGTTCATGAGTCTTTATGTTGGAAACCCAATGTCTGTTGTCTACCCGTTTTTGGTGGGCCTGATCGCTGGCTGAGGCAAGCTGGGGGTGACCACATTGTCGATTGCCTCCTGTTTCAAGTCTTCAGCAGTCCGTTTCCGGCAAGAATCGCGTGATATCGCGGTGCCAACACTCACGTGGTATTGCCTTCTTATGTACTGTAGATCTTTGTTTGCGCAAACACGCACGCACAATACATATTCTATATATGACTTCAAGTGCAGGATCAACATGGTGATGCCCTCAAGCTCCATGGTTCGAGGTCTCGTCCCCTTGGTCCAGCTTGGTTTGGAGGGCGCAAGGACAAATCTGTTCGGTTGGGGCTGCCCTTTGTACTGCCTCCAAAAGTGCGTGCCTGTATGCAGTTTGGGCGTATGTTGAGCGCAGGTTGTGCCCATGTTGGGCCAAGTCGGGCCCATGTTGAGCCATCTTGCGCCCAGCTTGGGCTTATGTTGCGCCAAGTCAGGCCCATGTTGAGGCATGTTGGGCCAAGTTGCGCTATGTTGGGCCCATCTTGGGCCCATGTTGGCCTATGTTGGGCTGATGTTGGCCTATGTTGGCCCTATGTGGGCCCATGTTGAGCCCTCTTGGGAGCTATGTTGGGGCCATGTTGGGGCCATCTGTTGAAGAGATCTTAAGATGCAATTTTTTCCGTTCCGGACCCCTCGCTGGAGCCCAAAACCACGTAAAAAAACAAGATTTTTAAACATCTTCAAGATGAAATTTCTTGCCGCCGAACGGCCCGAAACACCGTTAAAAACGATGTTTTTAACCCCGCAAGCAAAATACACCGTAAATTACAGGTCCTTCAGTCCGTCAGGGCCGGCCACGCCTATAACTTTCGGTTACCACCGAAGGCCTCCGGCAAGGACACGGGCGCGGGGCCGGCGCCCAGATTAATAAGGGGCTCCGCCCCCTCCCGCCGACCCCTGGGCTTGCTTGATTTCCTAGCGCTTGACAGGTGCAGACAAACATTGCAGCGAATTTTGCACCGCCCAGTCTAGAAGCGCTATTAGTCGGAATGCAGTGCTATGCGGCTGCCAATGGCCTTACTAGGTTGCCTTCAGTCCCTGCATACTTGGACAGCAGATGTGTCAGGTTTCCAATCAACCTGTCCAGACGGACGGGCCGCGGCCGGCAGCCCAGAGTGCCAAACGTTGTTTTCTGAACTGCCTAATATAGAAACTATAGCTTCGAACTTTCAATCCAAAACGAGCTGCAAACCTTCCATCCATGTGCTTGCCTTCCTGCACTGCCAGCTTCCCACTTGCTTGCGTCCTCTTGCATCGGGCACGCGGCCGGCAGCCCAGACTGCCAAACGTTGCTTTCTGAACTGCCTAGAAACTAGCTTCAAACCTGCCTCAAACCTTCCACTTTCACACTTTCATTTGCCTCTTGTCCCTCTTGTCCCCTCTTCTCTGACGCGCTCCCCATGCTGTCGGCAGGGGTCGGCGGATATATATATATATATACATACATATATAACCATCCTGAAGTAGATAGAATCTCTGGAATTTCAAAAAAAAACGGTCCGAAAAAAACCTATAGATAGAATCCCAAAATGGCTCAAAAATCCGGGTCGATGATTGGTAAAAAAAAGGTCCCTCAAAAATGATCACAAAAGCGGTCATTTAGCTTGTGATTTGGTTGTTTGGGCCTTTGGAATGACCACCAAATGTTGTCATTATGCTGGTGTATTAGGTTCTGGCATGCGAATTTCAGCCCAAAATCTTCCAAAGAAATTGTCACTGTTGCTGGTGGTTCCCAGAAATATAGATCCTTTGGCAGTGGTATTCAATAGTCAAATCCAAGAAAGGAATGGGTGTGGGTCAAATTATCACACCCCAAAATTGATAGTTGATTTTTTAAGATGTGAAATTTTGAAATTGAGCTGGGGCCAAATTTGACCCGTACCCATTTAGCTACAGTGTGCTCACCGGACCTCCTGGAGATTTTGAATTTGGACATCGATCAAAATCGGATACTTTAAAAAGTAATCTGTATAGAATTGGGTGTAATTGGGACAGAAGGTTTTGATCCATCCCCATATTCTTCTATATTCCTTCATATTCTATCTATGGTATCAACCACTGTGCTGACCCCTCCCTACTGCATTCTGCTAACAACGGCAGGTTTCCAAAAACCATTCCATGTGTTGTAGATTCTTTGGCAATGGTATTTTTGGTTCCCGGGATGCCCAAATAGTCAAACCCAATAAAGGAATGGGTGTGAGTCCAAATATCATCCCTACAAAATTGATAGTTGATTATTTAAGATGTGCAATTTTGTAATTGAGTTGGTGTGCTCACCGGACCTCCTGGAGATTTTGAATTTGGACATCGATCGAAACCAGCTACTTTAAAAAGTAATCTGTATAGAATTGGGTGTAATTGGGACAGAAGGTTTTGATCCATCCCCATATTCTTCTATATTCTTTCATATTCTATCTATGGTATCAACCACTGTGCTGACCCCTCCCTACTGCATTCTGCTAACAACGGCAGGTTTCCAAAAACCATTCCATGTGTTGTAGATTCTTTGGCAATGGTATTTTTGGTTCCCGGGATGCCCAAATAGTCAAACCCAATAAAGGAATGGGTGTGGGTAAAATGATCACCCCTACAAAATTGATAATTGATAATTGAAGATGTGCAATTTTGTAATTGAGTTGGTGTGCTCACCGGACCTCCTGGAGATTTTGAATTCAAACGTAGATATAAACTGTTGGATAGTCAAACTCTATATACATGATCATGAACCAACAGTGGTTTTGAATACAGCCCAAAAGGTATTTTCAGAATCCATAAATTATAATACCACTTTGGATAATATATTGATATAGCACATGTTGTTAAATACCACTGGGTATAATCCAATTTAGAAAATTGTCTTTGACAACATGTGATTGTTTTTCCAACCGGGACCTTTTCAGGGATATTCTAACTATAGATCTTGCCAGGGGCTGACAACTCGGCTCCCCCGTAAAGGGAGCATAGCCAAAAAACGTGACGGGATTCCAGAATCCCGTCATCACCCCCCTATGTGGGGGACGCCCCGGAAAGCGACCGAGTGTGCTACTATAGTGTGTAAGGTGCACTCTGTGTGAAATATATGCTTTGTATGTGAATGATATAAAATATGTAAATATAATATGTATGGTTGGATAGTCAAACTCTAGATCGAATATCCTCTAGATCCATGAAAAGACTGAATTTTTAAAGGATGCTTGGAATTAAGCATGTATTTGTGGTGCTCCCTGCCCCTTCCTCCACATCTACCCATCCAAAGTTCATTCTTGGAGCTGTTTGAAAGCAAGCTTTAAAAGGAAAATGGCATTAAAAAAATAGGAATCCGAGATCTCACCATCCAAAGTTGAAATTGCAGGTTTTGAAAAGAAACCACAAAAGGAAAATGGGATGAGAAAAGAAGGAATCCACGATCTTACCATTTAAAGTTCGGTCTTGCAGGTTTTTGAATAGAAAGCTGTGAAAGGAAAAGGAGATGAGAAAAGTACAGAAAAGTAGGAATCCAAGATCGACCATCCAAAGTTTATTTGTGCTAGTGCTGTGCTAGGACAGTTGGGCAAAACTATAGATAGAATATCCTCTAGAACCATGAAAAGACTGAATTGTTTAAAGGATGCTTGGATTAAGCATTATATTTGTGGTGTTCCCTGCCCCTTCCTCCACATCTACCCATCCAAAGTTCATTCTTGGAGCTGTTTGAAAGCACACTTTAAAAGGAAAATGGCATTAAAAAAGTAGGAATCCAAGATCTTACCATCCAAAGTTGAAATTGCAGGTTTTTGAAAAGAAGCAACAAAAGGAAAATGGGATGAGAAAAGAAGAAATCCACGATCTACCATTCAAAGTTCAGTCTTGCAGGTTTTTGAATAGAAAGCCGTGAAAGGAAAAGGAGATGAGAAAAGTACAGAAAAGTAGGAATCCAAGATCGACCATCCAAAGTTCATTTGTGCTAGTGCTGTGCTAGGACAGTTGGGCAAAACTATAGATAGAATATCCTCTAGAACCATGAAAAGACTGAATTTTTAAGGATGTTTGGGATTAAGCATGTATTTGTGGTGTTCCCTGCCCCTTCCTCCACATCTACCCATCCAAAGTTCATTCTTGGAGCTGTTTGAAAGCAAGCTTTAAAAGGAAAATGGCATTAAAAAATAGGAATCCAAGATCTCACCATCCAAAGTTGAAATTGCAGGTTTTTGAAAAGAAACCACAAAAGGAAAATGGGATGAGAAAAGAAGGAATCCACGATCTTACCATTAAAGTTCAGTCTTGCAGGTTTTTGAATAGAAAGCTGTGAAAGGAAAAGGAGATGAGAAAAGTATAGAAAAGTAGGAATCCAAGATCGACCATCCAAAGTTCATTTGTGCTAGTGCTGTGCTAGGACAGTTGGGCAAAACTATAGATAGAATATCCTCTAGAACCATGAAAAGACTGAATTTTTAAAGGATGCTTGGAATTAAGCATGTATTTGTGGTGCTCCCTGCCCCCTTCCTCCACATCTACCCATCCAAAGTTCATTCTTGGAGCTGTTTGAAAGCAACTTTAAAAGGAAAATGGCATTAAAAAGTAGGAATCCAAGATCTTACCATCCAAAGTTGAAATTGCAGGTTTTTGAAAAGAAACCACAAAAGGAAAATGGGATGAGAAAAGAAGGAATCCACGATCTTACCATTCAAAGTTCAGTCTTGCAGGTTTTTGAATAGAAAGCTGTGAAAGGAAAAGGAGATGAGAAAAGTATAGAAAAGTAGGAATCCAAGATCGACCATCCAAAGTTCATTTGTGCTAGTACTGTGCTAGGACAGTTGGGCAAAACTATAGATAGAATATCCTCTAGAACCATGAAAAGACTGAATTTTTAAAGGATGTTTGGGATTAAGCATGTATTTGTGGTGCTCCCTGCCCCTTCCTCCACATCTACCCATCCAAAGTTCATTCTTGGAGCTGTTTGAAAGCAAACTTTAAAAGGAAAATGGCATCTAAAAAGTAGGAATCCAAGATCTTACCATCCAAAGTTGAAATTGCAGGTTTTTGAAAAGAAAGCAACAAAAGGAAAATGGGATGAGAAAAGAAGGAATCCACGATCTTACCATTCAAAGTTCAGTCTTGCAGGTTTTTGAATAGAAAGCCGTGAAAGGAAAAGGAGATGAGAAAAGTACAGAAAAGTAGGAATCCAAGATCGACCATCCAAAGTTCATTTGTGCTAGTACTGTGCTAGGACAGTTGGGCAAAACTATAGATAGAATATCCTCTAGAACCATGAAAAGACTGAATTTTTTAAGGATGTTTGGGATTAAGCATGTATTTGTGGTGCTCCCTGCCCCTTCCTCCACATCTACCCATCCAAAGTTCATTCTTGGAGCTGTTTGAAAGCAACTTTAAAAGGAAAATGGCATTAAAAAAGTAGGAATCCAAGATCTTACCATCCAAAGTTGAAATTGCAGGTTTTGAAAAGAAGCAACGAAAGGAAAATGGGATGAGAAAAGAAGGAATCCACGATCTTACCATTTAAAGTTCAGTCTTGCAGGTTTTTGAAAAGAAAGCTGCGAAAGGAAAAGGAGATGAGAAAAGTATAGAAAAGTAGGAATCCAAGATCGACCATCCAAAGTTCATTTTTGCTAGTGCTGTGCTAGGACAGTTGGGCAAAACTATAGATAGAATATCCTCTAGAACCATGAAAAGACTGATTTTTTAAAGGATGCTTGGAGTTGAGCATGTATTTGTGGTGTTCCCTGCCCCTTCCTCCACATCTACCCATCCAAAGTTCATTCTTGGAGCTGTTTGAAAGCAAGCTTTAAAAGGAAAATGGCATTAAAAAAAGTAGGAATCCAAGATCTTACCATCCAAAGTTAAAATTGCAGGTGTTTGAAAAGAATCAACAAAAGGAAAATGGGATGAGAAAAGAAGAAATCCACGATCTCACCATTCAAAGTTCAGTCTTGCAGGTTTTTGAATAGAAAGCCGTGAAAGGAAAAGGAGATGAGAAAAGTACAGAAAAGTAGGAATCCAAGATCGACCATCCAAAGTTCATTTGTGCTAGTACTGTGCTAGGACAGTTGGGCAAAACTATAGATAGAATATCCTCTAGAACCATGAAAAGACGGATTTTTTTAAGGATGTTTGGGATTAAGCATGTATTTGTGGTGCTCCCTGCCCCTTCCTCCACATCTACCCATCCAAAGTTCATTCTTGGAGTTGTTTGAAAGCAAACTTTAAAAGGAAAATGGCATCTAAAAAGTAGGAATCCAAGATCTTACCATCCAAAGTTGAAATTGCAGGTTTTGAAAAGAAACCACAAAAGGAAAATGGGATGAGAAAAGAAATAATCCACGATCTTACCATTCAAAGTTCAGTCTTGCAGGTTTTTGAATAGAAAGCTGTGAAAAGAAAAGGAGACGAGAAAAGTATAGAAAAGTAGGAACCCAAGATCGACCATCCAAAGTTCATTTGTGCTAGTACTGTGCTAGGACAGTTGGGCAAAACTATAGATAGAATATCCTCTAGAACCATGAAAAGACTGAATTTTTAAAGGATGCTTGGAGTTGAGCATGTATTTGTGGTGTTCCCTGCCCCTTCCTCCACATCTACCCATCCAAAGTTCATTCTTGGAGCTGTTTGAAAGCAAACTTTAAAAGGAAAATGGCATCTAAAAAGTAGGAATCCAAGATCTTACCATCCAAAGTTGAAATTGCAGGTTTTTGAAAAGAAGCAACAAAAGGAAAATGGGATGAGAAAAGAAGAAATCCACGATCTTACCATTCAAAGTTCAGTCTTGCAGGTTTTTGAAAAGAAAGCTGCGAAAGGAAAAGGAGATGAGAAAAGTATAGAAAAGTAGGAATCCAAGATCGACCATCCAAAGTTCAATTTTGCTAGTGCTGTGCTAGGACAGTTGGGCAAAACTATAGATAGAATATTCTCTAGAACCATGAAAAGACTGAATTTTTAAAGGATGCTTGGAGTTGAGCATGTATTTGTGGTGTTCCCTGCCCCTTCCTCCACATCTACCCATCCAAAGTTTATTCTTGGAGCTGTTTGAAAGCAAGCTTTAAAAGGAAAATGGCATTAAAAAAGTAGGAATCCAGGATCTTACCATCCAAAGTTGAAATTGCAGGTTTTTGAAAAGAAGCAACAAAAGGAAAATGGGATGAGAAAAGAAGAAATCCACGATCTTACCATTCAATGTTCAGTCTTGCAGGTTTTTGAATAGAAAGCCGTGAAAGGAAAAGGAGATGAGAAAAGTATAGAAAAGTAGGAATCCAAGATCGACCATCCAAAGTTCATTTGTGCTAGTACTGTGCTAGGACAGTTGGGCAAAAGTATAGATAGAATATCCTCTAGAACCATGAAAAGACTGATTTTTTTTAAGGATGTTTGGGATTAAGCATGTATTTGTGGTGCTCCCTGCCCATTCCTCCACATCTACCCATCCAAAGTTCATTCTTGGAGCTGTTTGAAAGCAAGCTTTAAAAGGAAAATGGCATTCAAAAAAATAGGAATCCAAGATCTTACGATCCAAAGTTGAAATTGCAGGTTTTGAAAAGAAACCACAAAAGGAAAATGGGATGAGAAAAGAAGGAATCCACGATCTTACCATTTAAAGTTCAGTCTTGCAGGTTTTTGAATAGAAAGCTGTGAAAGGAAAAGGAGATGAGAAAAGTATAGAACGTAGGAATCCAAGATCGACCATCCAAAGTTCATTTTTGCTAGTGCTGTGCTAGGACAGTTGGGCAAAACTATAGATAGAATATCCTCTAGAACCATGAAAAGACTGAATTTTTAAAGGATGCTTGGAGTTGAGCATGTATTTGTGGTGTTCCCCGCCCCTTCCTCCACATCTACCCATCCAAAGTTCATTCTTGGAGCTGTTTGAAAGCAAGCTTTAAAAGGAAAATGGCATCTAAAAAGTAGGAATCCAAGATCTTACCATCCAAAGTTGAAATTGCAAGTTTTTGAAAAGAAACAACAAAAAGAAAATGGGATGAGAAAAGAAGGAATCCACGATCTTACCATTCAAAGTTCAGTCTTGCAGGTTTTTGAATAGAAAGCTGTGAAAGGAAAAGGAGATGAGAAAAATATAGAAAGTAGGAATCCAAGATCGACCATCCAAAGTTCATTTGTGCTAGTACTGTGCTAGGACAGTTGGGCAAAACTATAGATAGAATATCCTCTAGAACCATGAAAAGACTGAATGTTTAAAGGATGCTTGGAGTTGAGCATGTATTTGTGGTGTTCCCTGCCCCTTCCTCCACATCTACCCATCCAAAGTTCATTCTTGGAGCTGTTTGAAAGCACACTTTAAAAGGAAAATGGCATTTAAAAAGTAGGAATCCAAGATCTTACCATCCAAAGTTGAAATTGCAGGTTTTTGAAAAGAAGCAACGAAAGGAAAATGGGATGAGAAAAGAAGGAATCCACGATCTTACCATTCAAAGTTCAGTCTTGCAGGTTTTTGAAAAGAAAGCTGCGAAAGGAAAAGGAGATGAGAAAAGTACAGAAAAGTAGGAATCCAAGATCGACCATCCAAAGTTCATTTTTGCTAGTGCTGTGCTAGGACAGTTGGGCAAAACTATAGATAGAATATCCTCTAGAACCATGAAAAGACTGAATTTTTAAGGATGCTTGGAGTTGATCATGTATTTGTGGTGTTCCCTGCCCCTTCCTCCACATCTACCCATCCAAAGTTCATTCTTGGAGCTGTTTGAAAGCAAGCTTTAAAAGGAAAATGGCATTAAAAAAGTAGGAATCCAGGATCTTACCATCCAAAGTTGAAATTGCAGGTTTTTGAAAAGAAGCAACAAAAGGAAAATGGGATGAGAAAAGAAATAATCCACGATCTTACCATTCAAAGTTCAGTCTTGCAGGTTTTTGAATAGAAAGCCGTGAAAGGAAAAGGAGATGAGAAAAGTACAGAAAGGGAATCCAAGATCGACCATCCAAAGTTCATTTGTGCTAGTACTGTGCTAGGACAGTTGGGCAAAACTATAGATAGAATATCCTCTAGAACCATGAAAAGACTGAATTGTTTAAGGATGTCTGGGATTAAGATTAAGCATGTATTTGTGGTGCTCCCTGCCCCTTCCTCCACATCTACCCATCCAAAGTTCATTCTTGGAGCTGTTTGAAAGCAAACTGTAAAAGGAAAATGGCATTAAAAAAGTGGGAATCCAAGATCTTACCATCCAAAGTTGAAATTGCAGGTTTTTGAAAAGAAACCACAAAAGGAAAATGGGATGAGAAAAGAAATAATCCACGATCTTACCATTCAAAGTTCAGTCTTGCAGGTTTTTGAATAGAAAGCCGTGAAAGGAAAAGGAGACGAGAAAAGTATAGAAAAGTAGGAACCCAAGATCGACCATCCAAAGTTCATTTTTGCTAGTGCTGTGCTAGGACAGTTGGGCAAAACTATAGATAGAATATCCTCTAGAACCATGAAAAGACTGATTTTTTAAAGGATGCTTGGAGTTGAGCATGTATTTGTGGTGTTCCCTGCCCCTTCCTCCACATCTACCCATCCAAAGTTCATTCTTGGAGCTGTTTGAAAGCAAACTTTAAAAGGAAAATGGCATTAAAAAAGTAGGAATCCAGGATCTTACCATCCAAAGTTGAAATTGCAGGTTTTTGAAAAGAAGCAACAAAAAGAAAATGGGATGAGAAAAGAAGAAATCCACGATCTTACCATTCAAAGTTCAGTCTTGCAGGTTTTTGAATAGAAAGCCGTGAAAGGAAAAGGAGATGAGAAAAGTATAGAAAAGTAGGAATCCAAGATCGAGCATCCAAAGTTCATTTGTGCTAGTGCTGTGCTAGGACAGTTGGGCAAAACTATAGATAGAATATCCTCTAGAACCATGAAAAGACTGATTTTTTTAAGGATGTTTGGGATTAAGCATGTATTGTGGTGCTCCCTACCCCTTCCTCCACATCTACCCATCCAAAGTTCATTCTTGGAGCTGTTTGAAAGCAAGCTTTAAAAGGAAAATGGCATTAAAAAAGTAGGAATCCAGGATCTTACCTTCCAAAGTTGAAATTGCAGGTTTTTGAAAAGAAGCAACAAAAGGAAAATGGGATGAGAAAAGAAATAATCCACGATCTTACCATTTAAAGTTCAGTCTTGCAGGTTTTTGAATAGAAAGCTGTGAAAGGAAAAGGAGATGAGAAAAGTATAGAAAGTAGGAATCCAAGATCGACCATCCAAAGTTCATTCTTGGAGCTGTTTGAAAGCACACTTTAAAAGGAAAATGGCATTAAAAAAATAGGAATCCAAGATCTTACCATCCAAAGTTGAAATTGCAGGTTTTGAAAAGAAACCACAAAAGGAAAATGGGATGAGAAAAGAAATAATCCACGATCTTACCATTCAAAGTTCAGTCTTGCAGGTTTTTGAATAGAAAGCTGTGAAAAGAAAAGGAGACGAGAAAAGTATAGAAAAGTAGGAATCCAAGATCGACCATCCAAAGTTCATTTTTGCTAGTGCTGTGCTAGGACAGTTGGGCAAAACTATAGATAGAATATCCCCTAGAACCATGAAAAGACTGAATTTTTAAAGGATGCTTGGAGTTGAGCATGTATTTGTGGTGTTCCCTGCCCCTTCCTCCACGTCTACCCATCCAAAGTTCATTCTTGGAGCTGTTTGAAAGCAAGCTTTAAAAGGAAAATGGCATTAAAAAAGTAGGAATCCAGGATCTTACCATCCAAAGTTGAAATTGCAGGTTTTTGAAAAGAAGCAACAAAAGGAAAATGGGATCAGAAAAGAAGAAATCCACGATCTTACCATTCAAAGTTCAGTCTTGCAGGTTTTTGAATAGAAAGCCGTGAAAGGAAAAGGAGATGAGAAAAGTATAGAAAAGTAGGAATCCAAGATCGACCGTCCAAAGTTCATTTTTGCTAGTGCTGTGCTAGGACAGTTGGGCAAAACTATAGATAGAATATCCTCTAGAACCATGAAAAGACTGAATTTTTAAAGGATGTTTGGGATTAAGCATGTATTTGCGGTGCTCCCTGCCCCTTCCTCCACATCTACCCATCCAAAGTTCATTCTTGGAGCTGTTTGAAAGCAAACTTTAAAAGGAAAATGGCATCTAAAAAGTAGGAATCCAAGATCTTACCATCCAAAGTTGCAATTGCAGGTTTTTGAAAAGAAGCAACAAAAAGAAAATGGGATGAGAAAAGAAGGAATCCACGATCTTACCATTCAAAGTTCAGTCTTGCAGGTCCCTTTCCCTTGAACTAGGAAAGCTGTGAAAAGAAAACGGAGCCCGGACGAAAAGACCAGACTTTGAAAAGTAGCGAATCAAACACGACTCAGACCATCCAATACAGTTCATTTGTGTAGTGATGTGTGCTAGCGACAGTTGGAGCTTAAAAAACCCCCCTCACTACCGATAGGATATACTTCTAGAACCATGAAAAGGATGCATTTTTAAAGGATGCCTTGGAGCTTAGAGGTTGAGCATGTATTTGTGGTGTTCTGCCCCCGCCTCCACAATCTTACCCATCCAAAGTTCATTCTTGGAGCTGTTTGATGAACTTGAAAGCAGCGTTAAAAGGAAAAAATGCATGAAAAAGAGAATCCAAGATCTTACCATCAAAAGTTGGAAACTTTGAAGTTGTGAAAAGAAAACACAAAAGAAAAATGGGATTGAGAAAAGAAATAATCCACGATCTTACCATTCAAAGTTCAGTCTTGCAGGTTTTTGAAAAGAAAGCTGTGAAAAGAAAAGGAGACGAGAAAAGTATAGAAAAGTAGGAACCCAAGATCGACCATCCAAAGTTCATTTGTGCTAGTACTGTGCTAGGACAGTTGGGCAAAACTATAGATAGAATATCCTCTAGAACCATGAAAAGACTGAATTTTTAAAGGATGTTTGGGATTAAGCATGTATTCGTGGTGCTCCCTGCCCCTTCCTCCACATCTACCCATCCAAAGTTCATTCTTGGAGCTGTTTGAAAGCAAACTTTAAAAGGAAAATGGCATCTAAAAAGTTGGAATCCAAGATCTTACCATCCAAAGTTGAAATTGCAGGTTTTTGAAAAGAAGCAACAAAAGGAAAATGGGATGAGAAAAGAAGAAATCCACGATCTTACCATTCAAAGTTCAGTCTTGCAGGTTTTGGAATAGAAAGCCGTGAAAGGAAAAGGAGATGAGAAAAGTACAGAAAAGTAGGAATCCAAGATCGAGCATCCAAAGTTCATAATTGAAGGTTTTTGAATGGAAAACTGTGTTTGAAAGGAAGAGTGCATGAGAAAAGTAGGAATAGCTGATCTTACCATCCAAAGTTCATTCTCGCAGCTGTTTGAAAAGGAAACTTGGAAGGAAAATGGAAGGAAACAAATTGGAATGCACGATCTTACCATCCAAAGTTCATAATTGAAGGTTTTTGAATGGAAAATTGTGACAGGAAAAGGACATGAGAAAAGCAGGAATCAAACTTTGAAAGGAACATGGCATGAGAAAAGCTGGAATCCACGATCTTACCATCCAAAGTTCACAATTACAGATTTTTGAAGGGAAAAGTGTGAAAGGAAAAGGAAATGAAAAAAGTAGGAATCTACGTCTACGATCTTACCATCCAAAGTTCATTTTTTGCAGCTGTTTGAAAAGGAAAATTTGAAAGACAAAAATAAAGTGGAAGGTTTTGAAAAGGAAAGGAAAAAAAAAACACATTTTGAGCATCCTGGAGTAGATTTTGGAATATTCTATCTAGGGGGTCCGAATATATAGTTTAGTATTGGGTCAAAAAACCCTGGTTTTTTTCAAAAAAAAAAACGCCCCCTACGATACGGGATTCTATCTACTCCAGGATTGTTATATCTCTATGTATATATATATATGGGCATATTGAATATAAATAGTGACTAGCTTTTTGTCTGGTTTGTCTGGATTTCGACAATAAACCCCCAGCTTTGGCCTTTAAACATGGGATTTAGAAAGCCCTCACGGCCAGAGTTGGAGGATGAGCATTACAACTTGTGACAAAACATGATTTTTCGAGGTGGGCAAGAAACATCAGAGATGATGTTCTTCTTAAAGTTCTCAAAACAATGTTATTATGATATATATATATATACATACGTGTGTATATATATATATGTACACGTATGTATATGTATATATATATATTATTCAATCTTTGTGATTTGTGCGTCTGGCAGGTCTCCGATCGATAGTAAGACTTGCCTGTGAGACCTACCGGGACGGTGGGTCCACTTTGAAGCTACCTGCCAATACCTTGGAATATGAGTTGTATCACTTGTAATTAAGTAAGAAACTGTTCCAGCCAGGCGTCAAACGCCAACTGTGTCATTGAGGGGAACAAACAGCATCTTAAGTTTAAGCCAAATGATCGAAATCCACCAGATCCCACAAAACCTCTTAACAATAGATGAAACTGATGAAACTCATATATCCAAATTAGACAATTCTTCACCTTGCTTTCTTTTTTGCGGACCCATTCGCTCCCATTTGGGCCCCCGTGCAGGTGGTACCCCTAGGGTTTGCAAAGGCTCCTCCCGGAGCACCCGATATGTCCGAGATGTGCAAGGCCCCATATCAGACCATAGATAGTTAAGTTTCTTGAGTTCAGCAGGTGAACTATGGATTTACATTGATTTATATAAATTTATTCGAGATATAGTTGATGTGGTTTATAAACCAACTTATGGGGGGTCCCACCAGGCAGACAGCAAACAGGTAGACACATAAAAGATCTTGAAACTTGAAATCGACACGCCAAATCTGACTCAATGGATCTCAATGCTATATCCTGATACCATGTGGCATCTGCAGCACCAAAGGTGTTCCTGGTTTCCACCATTGATATGGCCATTTGGGAGTATCTGAGACACCAGTTTTCAGGTGGTGACGCCAGGGTTTCTTTGGGGGGATGTGTCTAGATTTATCTAGTTGGGAGGGAAACCCAATTTTAGATCGCTAATCATAATTGTCCCGGATGTACGCTATTAACATTGTTTTTTTTTGGCAGTTCATCCCTCATTTTGGGACTGCTACCAACACTGTGAGACAGTTCCTCGGTGTTGCCCCATGGAGAGCTCAATGGAGCACCGTTGCTGCACAGCTCCCGAGCTCTGAAAAAGTATCTCGTGGCCTGAAAGCGCTGGCAAGTACTTGGGGAA
>CAMXCT020003174.1:0-43662 GCA_947184155.2 Cladocopium goreaui | reverse complement strand
ACAGTTGCAGTACCATCACTCTACACCAGCAGTGTGGGTGAGGTGACCACGCAACCATTGCAACCACTCCAGCAAACACAACTCTAACCACTTTTCGGTCAATCAGTGGATTCGCTCTGCCATCCGTGATTCACAACAACCAACGTCTCCTATAGGTTTCCTATTCTGAAACTTCCGCCATCGCCTTGTGCGGTACTACTGGTATCAATATATAGATATACGTACATCTGCGTGTGTGTGTGTGTGTGGTCTCCATCTGTCCGTCTGTTTGTTCAATTTGCAGTCCTCTTGGAAGTGCCCAAAGGATGACAAAGGATATGAATAACGAGCTGCTAGATACCCTCACGCTAACATACAAAAAGATGTGGAAACCCAACAGTCTCAGATTATTTTTCCTAGCAAAACCATGATTTTTCCACATCTATGTTAGTCTACCCCGGGGTAAACTGTAGTGTTCTGAGGGGATGCTCTTGGCATCTCTTGGCATTGTTGATGGGCTTAATTTGTGATATCATTCTCTAACCTCTGATGTTTTTATGAACACTTTACACCCAACACTTTTTGTCGCGTCATCTCTGCTGGGGGATGAGATGGTAGCTACAAACAAATGAGCAACCATGAAAAACAAAAACAAATAACACAGTTTAACACACGTAAAGAAAAGGTCCATATCAACAACATACAATAAAACAATACACGCGCTGCGTAAATTCCATGCAGTGATACGGATATTGATATTGCAACATGCCCCACAGCGACAACAAATGCTGGAAATCAGATTGCAAGTGGGTAGAATCAGACTTTGAATCTTTCACAATTCGACGAACTATATAGATACCCCAGGTCCGTCTGGAAGTTTCTTGTTTACAACATTCCCACCTGCTTCGATGCTGCCAAGCATCTCGCTTGGCCATTCTTCGCGAGTTCACAGGGTAGAAAACAGTGAAATCCAGGTGGAAATATTTCATCATGTCCTGATATGGCTTGGTCAATGGGGAATACCCTGTGTTTGGGGGCTGCGTGGGAAACTCATATATCCTCAAACAAACAGAGTTTGAGACTATCCCCCTGATCAACCACAAAAGAACCGAAACAGCTATGGAAAAATCATGAGCAATCATTGAATTTTATGGGGAAATCATGGAAAACCATGGAAAACTATCCAGCCTCAATGTAGGACACCCCGTCTATCAGCGACCGTAACGCCAAGTTGCGGCAACATCTTCTGGTCCAAGCATGAGAACTTTGTAGTTGGCTCGTTTCAGTGCTAAGGCAGCCACCAAATACCTAAGAAATCATGAGGGATAAATTCACCTCGATATACCTATACAGCCTATACACGCATACACACATACACACACACATATATATATATAATACAACATATACATTATATATGCCTATAATATTCTATAATTGTCTATATATAATAATATATATATACATATTATATGTTTTTTCGCAGCGTAAACACCTATATAATTACACACAAATCTGATCAAATCTAGAAATATCCAGGTCACACGCATGCATATGATTGTTTGACATCCTCTGCTGTGTCAAAGTAAATAGTGAATGTGTATCATTTCACAGTCCTGCCCTAGTTTCCTCCACTAAAATGCTGCAGCAATGGATGATGTCGAGTATTTCGCGATGTTCACGTGAAAATCCATATGCACAAAAAACACCTGATCCGCAGAAACTGGCTGGATCCACGAGAAAATCTGTCAAATTCTTGCAGTTCCATAGCAACGTGTCTGCCCTTCTTGATAACATCTTGACATGTCGTAGCTCTGGCCGTGCAAGGCAAGGTCAGACCTATACTATGGGTCGAAACCCTGATGCCCTCATGAACACCCCAACAGCTGACGACTGGATGTTCATCTTTTGAACGTGTGGTAACCGTGGTACTGTATAATTTAAGGTTTTGATCCATCTCCGTTTCTGTGAGTTTGTCAGCATGACATCACAATGACATAAGGGACAGTATGTTATAAGCCTGACGCAGAACATAGTTGGGATGATTTCAAGCCGCATCACTTTAGCCGGGTGACGGCTGAACGTCGCCTCGTGAGCCTTCTAAAACAAAGGCCACACGTCGAGCCATCGCTGCAAGACGCTGCTGTCTGAGCCAAAGGTCTGAGATGTTGTGCTGAGTTGAATGCTTGAACATCCCTAGCCCTACAGTAACCTGACTCAATGCCATGAAATTGATGCTTGCCGCAGATGTACTTCAATTGGTGATGCCTGACTGTCTCAGTCCACAGTCAAAGGCTCCAAGTTTGTTTCTATCCTTCGGATCCACTTTTATCCGGTTCTGCTATCCTAGGAATTCTGATCAATTTGGGACAATTTCCGTGAGCTTGCTGATAGACTGCCTAGTTTTAAAAGCATCAAAAAAGGCCAACATCCTGGAGATCGGGACAGGGCAAGCCCCACCTGCTCAAGCAAGGCCATGTTCCTTTGAGGCACGCCAACCCTCAGCCGTCAGGATCTGACGCCGATCCAACTGGGCCGGAGCCGCAGTGGAACTGGGGCCGCTTACGCCACAAAATGACCATTGTTTGGGGGGAACTTATGATAAGGCATCTGAAAACTTACAGTACAACTTGGATACACAGGCATCACACATAGTCAAGGAGTCACATGCAGAATGGAGGGCAAAAAGGCAAAAGTTTGATCTTGCAAGTTGAAGTTGAAATGACCTCACGTTTAAATCCACACTTCATGACTGGGTCAACGCATTCCTCTGTAATTTAACATAGCTATGGAAGCCATGGCCCATTTAGTTCGATAGTTTACTGTTCTTAATCATGGTGATTCTCCGCAGCTATGTTAACTTACCGGGTGGTATATAGTTTAACCAATATTTTCTGATATTAACACATATTAACTGACATTATATGTTAACATTTACATTTATTAACTGCCTCAAAACCATGGCATTATGGTTGATGAAGCACTTTCTACCTGGCCGTGCGCAGAACCGGGCTCCAAACTCTGTGGCCATCTTCCCAGCACCGTAGACTGAACCAAGCCTGGGCCCAGTGCTGCAGTAGTCTTTCTATTGTGCTTCGGCTCGATGACGTAATAATGCAAGGAACTCTCTTGGAATCCAGAAAGTCCCTTTCGTTTGATTCATTCCATGTGCAGTTTATTAAGTATATTATAAAACACTTTATTAACACTTTGGCCGGTCCGACTTCTGTACTTTTTGGCGGTGCATGGTGACGACCAGCCGACCAACTGTGCCCCTGGCACGGTGGCGTTGGAGGGCGCCAGGCCACACAAGCTGTGAAGCAACAAGGACTTCCCAGCGCCGCTTGGACCCATGACCTCACTGCCGCCACCCTGCAGGGGGATGTAGAAAACCAGGCACCTTACCCCGTTCTTTTACCACCGAAAAGAATGCTGGTATTAGTAGATAACCCGTTTCAGTACTGAAAATGCCAGCTTGATTGTTGGAAAAACAAGTTCGAAGTCACCTACACCTTACTCATTCGGCAACTGCATCCAATCCATCCACCAACTGTTCACCTATATTTTGTACCCCGCGTTTACTTTTCACATCCGCCGAATATTGAATTTACCCCTGAAATCTTGTTTTTTGGAGTATTATTGGATATTTATTTTAGGGTATACAATATCAAGGGCATCAGGTGGGTCATCACTGCATCATTGATATGAATGCTAAAAATAAATAGGTCCCATATCCCTATCTTGTTGGGGAATACCCATTCTGGTGGATTATATACTTAGATATGCTTAAGAGGCCATAGAAAATCGAACATAGTCACAGTAGATTCCCAAATTTGCCAGGCTTACCCTCCCGTAAACATACAAAAAAAGACGTGGAAAACCCGCCATTTTTATTTGGGGGGATGGTACCCATGTTTTAAGTCGAATGGGTTTCCCCATGGCGTTTTCCACAGCATTTTGCTCCAGCTGGGGCACCGCCAATAAACGGCACGCCTTGGCACTCCTGAGGCGTTTTTTGTCTGAGAAATGGATGAGAGACAAAGACATATCTTGTTTTGATGTGCGCACCTATATCCATTAAACAATATATGTATATAACCCGTGTGTATATATATATATATGTGTGTGTGTGATGTATGCATATGCATGTGCAGTACATAATGCTGTACAATCAATCAACTATTATATATATACACTGCAATGTAAAGAATCGTCATAAAAGCACAGCACAAATATTAATACACATATATGCACCTCACATATCTTATGATACAATAAGGGGCCTCATATCATATCTAGAGACATCTGATAAACTTTGACTCTGATATGATATTTTTCTACCATACCAAATCCATCCAAGTCCAGAGCTACAACTGCTTGTCATTTGAGCAATGTCAAACCCTATTGAAAACAGCTGATAGTGGAGACCACCGGCTCACGGGTTATGATACGCATATTACACCTGGTCGTTTATCCACCTACCTATCTATCTATCTATCTATCTATCTATCTATCTGCCTCTCTATCTATCTATCTATTTATCTATCTATCTATCTATCTATCTGTCTATCTATAAATTTATCTATTTATCTGTCTATCTATCTATCTGCCTATCTTTCTATTTACCTATCTGTCTATCTATCTATCTATCTATCTGTAAATCTACCTATCTATCTGTCTATCTATTTATATGTCTATCTATCTATCTATCTGTCTATCTATCTGTCTATCTATCTGCCTATCTATCTATCTATCTATCTCTCTATCTATCTATCTATCGATCGATCGATCTATCTGCCTATCTATCTGCCTATCTATCTATCTATCTATCGATCGATCTATCTGCCTATCTATCTATCTATCTGTCTTTCTTTCTTCCTATCTATCTATCTGTCTATCTATCTGTCTATCTATCTATTAAAATTTAAATATATAGATCTATGTATTTATCTATCTATCTCTATACCTATCTATCTGTCTATCTATCTATCTATCTGTCTGTCTGTCTATCTATCAATATATCTGTCTATCTATCTATCTATTGATCTATCTATCTATCTGTCTATCTATCTATCCATCTATCTACCTATCTATCTATCTATTTATCTATCTATCTATCTGTCCACCTATCTATCTGTTTATCTATCTATCTATCTGTCTATCTATCTATCTATCTGTCTATCTATAAATTTATCTATTTATCTGTCTATCTATCTATCTGCCTATCTATCTATTTATCTATCTATCTATCTGTCCATCTATCTATCTGTATATCTACCTATCTATCTGTCTATCTATTTATATGTCTATCTATCTATCTATCTGTCTATCTATCTGTCTATCTATCTGCCTATCTATCTATCTATCTAGCTATCTATCTATCTATCTTTCTATCTATCTATCTATCTATCTAATCTATCTATCTATCTATCTATCTTTCTATCTATCTATCTATCTATCTAAACTAATCTAAACTAATCTAATCTAATCAATTAATAATTATATCTATCTATCTACCTATCTACCTATCTACCTATCTACCTATCTACCTATCTACCTATCTACCTATCTATCTATCTATCTATCTATGTATCTATCTATCTATCTATCTAGTTAGTAGCAAGACGACCTGAATCATCAACCAACTATTTTGCTTTAGTTTAAACTGCTCATGTCTTGAGCACTCAGAGCGGCTACGGCTTGCAGAAAGAAAGTATCATTCTAGATTTAGTCTACATGATATCAATATTATATACTCAACTCTTGCGTTGCACGTTGTTCATGTCAATATGGTCAGTGCCGGAATTATAGAACGGAAGTTGAGGAGTACGAAGGTACGGTTATTTACCGTACCCTGTTGTTCTATAATTCTGTTTTCCTCGGAAGGTAGAAAAAAAACGTATCTGAATTTACTCCTAGCTTTTCTCGTCGTTCTATAATTCTTGTCGGAGCGCTATTGTTCTATAATTCGAATTTTCTATAATTCTTGTCGGAGCGCTATTGTTCTATAATTCTGTGTTCCCCCATTTTTCCCACATTTCCCATTATCCTCATGTTACAGCATCCTCATTTTATCCGCGTTTCCTCATCAAATCTTCATTTTATCATCATTTTATCTTCATTTCCTTATCAAATCCTCATTAAATCCTCATTAAATCTGCATTTTATCCTCATTTCCTCATCAAATCCCCATTAAATCCTCATTTTATCCGCGTTTTATTATCATTTCCTCATCAAATCCTCATTTTATCTTCATTTTATCTTCATTTTATCCGCATTTTCTCATCAAATCCTCATTAAATCCTGATTAAATCCTCATTTTATGTTCATTTTATCTTTATTTTATCATCATTTCCTCATCAAATCCTCATTTTATCTTCATTTTATCCTCATTTTATCCTCATTTTATCCTCGTTTCCTCATCAAATCTTCATTTTATCTGCATTTTATCTTCATTTCCTCATCAAATCCTCATTAAATCCTCATTAAATCTTCATTTTATAGATTGTATATGTACAAATATGCAGTAAATATCATGTCAGTGCCAGAAATTATAGAACGGAGCCAGGAGGACAAAAGTACGGTAAAATACCGTACCTTTGTCCTCCTCCCCGTTCTATAATTAAATTTCCCGACTCCGCTCCGAATCGGAACCCAGAGGAGGACAAAGGTACGGTATTTTACCGTACTTTTGTCCTCCTGGCTCCGTTCTATAATTCTGGCACTGACTGTAACTATACTTGAGACTAGTATAGTACAGATTAGTGCAGTAATTAAACATGTTTCAGCACACAATCCCAAGCGTACTCCCTTGCCATCATCGCACTTGGACTCTGGGCCCACTGTGTGGCTGAACCAGGATCTTGCCGTTCACGGACACCGAGACATTGTCCCAATAGATGCCCTGGAGGCCCAGGGAAGCTGGGAGGATCATCACAAAAAGCCTGGAACACGTTGAAAGATGGTGCAAACATGTTGAATAAATGTTCGAACATGATGAATAAGTGGTTGAAACATGTTGAAATCACCAACCAGACTTTATTGAAAATGTTTTTCAACATTCACAATTCACAGGTATATAGATCATTTTTCAACAGAAAGATAGGCCGAGAATCTACAAGGGGTCTACCCAGCAAAAGGGGGCAGCATCACCAATAAGAGAGTGTACCCCAATCGATTTTGAGCAGCATTGATTTGGGCACTTTGAAAATCCGATGACCAAAATCTCCTCTGATCCACACACCCAGCACATCTCTGATATTCAATATGTGCTAAGAAAGGAAGCACACCGATCACACCGGAAATGAATAGAAATGAATAGAAATGGATAGAACTATCAAGAAACATCATCCGTTCCCTAGTAGACTCAGCATTTTGGGGTCTCCTGGAATCCCAGCTACCCCCTATTTTTTTTCGACCAGGGCCTCCTCCATAGTGGTGCCAGGTTCCATGCTTGAAGTACTCTGCGGGACTTGTGCGAGGCTGCTACATGTTTTTATCTAATTCGAAATTTCACGTGACATTTCTATCATGATCACCTATAGTAGATAGCATACTTTCAGTATCTTTATCATTGACTTCAAAGTGTCAGATGACTTGTCCATGTCTTTATCATTTAGGAATGCAGCATGCGGAAGCCTTTTACCATCCTGCATTGTGACTGTTGTGTTGAACTTCTCAAACCAACAAGCCGTGCTAACAGTACAATCAGTGTTGCCAAGTGCATTAAACAAAACATATATAGTCAGGTTCATAAAAGAAAATAATGGCTAATTATGTGTCTACCAGCTCAGCACTTGCTTGATGAACTTTGCAAACGGTGTAGCAGCTTTCGGTTCATTTCGATTGTCCAGGAAGTACAGCCACCATATGTCAACATTATTCATAGGTGTCCAGTGTCCTCGAACACATGAAAGAAATTCCAAGCAAGGAAGGAGGAAGGTTTCTTCCCCACTGATTTGATTGTGTTTTCATCTATGTCTATGATCTGTGTATAATTATGCCTTAAGGCTGATGTAATTTCAACGAATGTGCCACAGTTTGAGGTAGCCAGGCTATATATATATATATAGATAGATATAGATATAGATATAGATATATAATATAGATATAGATATAGATATAGATATAGATAGATAATATATAATCCCGATCCATCAGCAGCCCAAATGCATCTTCAACTGGGTTGCCGCCTAGCTAGCGATGGTTATGGGCAATTCCTTACATTGCCATTTTGGGTCAACACTGGCCAGTAGGCTCAGAGGATTTGTTCTGGCAATGATCCACATCCACATTTGTTATATATTCATTAGTTTAGGGATGTTTAGGGTGTTCTTGTGCAGCTGCCCCCTGGGGCCTCCCACCGAAGCTAAACCTGGGAACGCCAAGGGGAGTCGATTCCGTTGCGCAATCTTGTTGTCTTGAGTAACAATGGGATCAAAGTAGTGATATGGGATAAAATAGTGGCATAGCAGCAAAGCCAGCACCATAACTGCTTGGGGAATTTGGGGGATAAAACAAGTGGTCTTTTCCCGACGCTCAGTTCGTAGCTCGTAAGGTCACGAGTTTCGTCACGAAGCTTCCCCGAATTCAGGAGCCACCAGGCCCCGCGAGCACGGCTAGGGCCATTCAGGTGCCCATAAAATCTGCTGCAAGTGCTGCTCAAGGGATCCCAAAACCTGGATGCATCCCCGGGTCCAAGGTTTGAATCCTAAAGAACCAAATCTGTACCAGTTTGGGAAACACACACACACATATATATATATTCAAATACAATTGTTATTGTTCCCCTTAAAGACCTACTGATATTTGTTTGAAGTTTTTCTCGGGTATGATGTATCATGATTTGCCCACGGCCCACGGTGTATCACAAACAGGTCCATATGCCTCCTAATGCCTCCTCACGGCACCTGTGTGAGTATCCCCCTTATGCCTCCTTCTTCCACTCCATAGTGGACCAGGATACTCACACAGGTCCAGCTTTTTCACTGGTCCACACCCAAGTCGAGATAGAGATAATCCACTCATGACAGGTGGTCAAGCGAGTAGAAGAATGCAGTCTTTTCCAAACATAGTGGTAAATTATTGTCTATCGTTGTCATATGTTTTCGTTCCTGCTTATCGCATCTCTTGACATTTTAATTTATTGGTTCGATCCACCATTCCAAAACCACGGAGAGGCCGGAGAGGAACAGTTGCTGCCACCACAGGCTTGTCGCAGCACTCCATGACTGCAACAGTGGAGAGCATGGTGGTAGTGTCCTGCCAGGTGTCGCAAGCATCTGAGACACCTCCGGCCAGTTTCCGTGACTGGCTGGTGCGCTTAACAATAAGTTGCCACCCGGTTAAAATAGTTTGCAGATTCTCACTGGTGGCTGTGGTAATAATAGTAGTAACTCCTAGTAACAGCAGTAGCAGTAGCAGCAGCAGCAGCAGCAGTGGTAGTGGTAGTGGTAGTGGTAGTGGTAGTATTGGTGGTGTGGTAGTGGTGGTGGTGGTAGTGGTAGTGGTAGTGGTGGTTGTGGTAGTGTTGGTGGTGGTGGTGGTAGTAGTAGTAGCAGCAGTCGTGGTAGTAGTAGTCGTCAACATCGTTGTCGTAGTAGTACAAGTGGAAGTAGAAGTAGAAGTAGAACTAGTAGTAGTAGCAGCACAAGTAGGAGTAGTAGCAGCAGCAGTAGCAGTAGTAGTGGAAGGGGTAGGAGTAGTAGGAGGAGTAGGAATAGGAATAGGAATAGGAGTAGGAATGGTAGTGGTAGTGGCAGAGGTAGTGTGTAGTAGTAGCCGTAGTTCTGTCATTATCATGATCATGTATCAGAACTAACATATGCTATGCAAACATCTGTGCATATATAATCATATATATATATATTGTATATGCATATACATATATATATATATACAAGAACACCGTGTGGTGACAGGGGGACGGGTGGGGCACCTAGAAAAGAAAATAATGCAGGGGCCTAAGAACAAAATGTAAATAAAATGATAGGACATAAGACATAAGGATACATAAGGTAAAATAGGAAAATCCAAGCAACACACACTGGACAGGCACTAAGAGAATATGGCGTCAGGCCCCCCCCACCTGGCAACTGTTAGACGTGGGGCCCCGGCATTTTTTTTCTCTGTGTTGATCTCGTTTTCTTATTTGAATTGTTTCAATCATCTTTGACCTCTTGCTAGCAATTATATCCACAACATGTTGAACGTGTTTGAGGTTGTACACATATATATATATATATATATGTATGTGTGTATGTATGTGTGTGTATATGTATGTGTGTGTATGTATGTATGTATGTATGTATGTATGTATGTTTGTATGTATTTATGTATGTATGTATGTATGCATGCATGCATGTATGTATGTATGTGTGTATGTCAATATGTCAATGTGTGTGTGTATGTATGTCAATGTGTGTGTATGTAGGTCAATGTGTATGTATGTATGTATGTATGTATTTATGTATGTATGTATGCATGCATGCATGTATGTATGTATGTATGTGTGTATGTCAATATGTCAATGTGTGTGTGTATGTATGTCAATGTGTGTGTATGTAGGTCAATGTGTATGTATGTATGTATGTATGTATTTATGTATGTATGTATGTATGTATGTATGCATGCATGCATGCATGCATGCATGTATGTATGTATGTATATGTGCGTGTGATTCTTCCAAAGAAACAATCTGTAGAAATGTACGTAGTTTTTTCATTTAACTAACTGATATATAGAAAATAACCTTCACAAGTAAAGCAGCATAATTTAATACTTAGGAATTAGCATAACCAGAGCTCTTGGGCATCCTGGTGCCTCAGGAGACAAAGGTGCTTCAGGAGACAAGGGTGGAATTAGACTACAGCATCTAAACCAACGAAATGATCCTTTCAAAGAAAATCTTGCACTCCCAGGGTATGCTGGCAGCCACATGTGTTTTACCTCAGGCCCTGTGATTTATATATACCCGTTGTGGGTGCCATCTCCATCCTGTTTGATAGCCTCTCAGATGTCAGTTAAGTTTATGGGTTAGGCCCCTCAAAAAATATAATGCACCCAAAAAATAAAATAAATGCTGGTGTCTGACCTCATTTTATTTCAAATGTCCTTCGGATTTGCTCGATTTTTTTTATTTTTCTAGGGGCTCCAGCCCCCCCCATTCTCTAAGATAATGCATCTTCCAAGCAGATAGCATGCAAGCATAGCATGCAGTTGAAACCAACAAGCCAGTTTTGTGACAAGACACGAGAAGTCGCATGGAAGACATGTCCTTCCTGAGCTTGAGTAGGCGCTTGCCAGCAACATGTCAAGATATGGGAGCTCACCATACAAGAATAAACGCAAAGAGTGGGAAAAAACAATGTTCAAACATGCAACTCAACTGGACATCTCGCGGAAATTCTCTGTCCAAGCCATTCTCCGAAATTCTTGTTGGTTTTCAGGGTTGCATTTTGTGGTGTAAGTTGCTCAGCCAACTCAGTACACAAGGACTGTAAAACTCGAATTGGAGCTGGCAGGAAGAGCAAAGTCAAGATTGACCCAACCCACCCCCGCACAGATAATCTTGCCACCCTCAGTGCACGCCAAGCTGCACCAATGCTAGCACTTCTTTCCACATTAAACCTGGGATACAATCTGCATAGCGCCAAGAACAACCAATCTCCGGGGTACTGGAATTCGTGCTGATGCTACCTTGGGTCAAAATTAAAGATGCATAGAAACACACATTTTTTTTGCATGTGTTGGCATAAACATATTCAATCCTTGCCGATTGTCGACACCCTGTGATCAAACAGCCAATTCTGTAAACACAAACAAAAAATCGCAAACGGTTTGGAAATTAAGTCCTTCCACTGAGATATAGTTGCCTGAAAACACTTACCCAGAAATCACTTCGCGAATCACACCATGTTCCTCATTGAAATTGTCATATTTTGAGAGTATACCAGTATATCCCATTTTCAGTCCACACTCCACACCCGGATCATCTTAATGGTTAATATTGTATCAACATAGCCCAATTATGTGCATTAGTGTTCGTAAACATTCATGTTTCTATAGATATGGGGATGGGTCAATATCTATTATTACCATATTTGGGGGAGACAGTGACACACCATCCATTCACCAGATATGACCTAGGGTACCGTTTGGGTACCACGGTTTTGACCCATAACTGATATTGGTCACCCCCGTTATGCGTTGTGCGGGTTACACCCATGATCCGCCACTGCCGGCCATAGAGCCAAGGAGCCATCTCTGCATTTCTCCACCGCGGCGTTGTGACCTGAGATAGAACTGCGATGGCAGGCATTTTTTTGGACTAAGCATAATAATGCTCAATTTCATGAAAAACATAGTAAATATGTGATTAGTATGATTGGAGAAATAATGAAACATACATGTCGACATCAATTTAGGATACTGTAACTTCTGGATCCATATAATGAGAACTTCCGCCTATCACATGGCCCAACCCTTGCAACCAAGGGGCTGATTCGATTCGAAGTCAATGTGAGTTCGTCCAAATGCTTCAGCAGTGCCAGTGGCAATGTCCAGCGTCCCTTTGGACATGAAGAAACGGTTGCTCCAAAAGTGACCTTGCAGATATCATGGTATGCGCGTAGGGGATCATCATAGTATTCGTGCCCCTCCAAAACTAACGCCCCACACAAAAAAATAAGGCCCACAACCCATCACAAACCTGTATGAGGTGTTCTGAACATTCTATACCCCCCAAATGCCCCCAAAAATTTGATGGTTAATCTTTATTTAGCTAAGGAAAAAAATGCACACATCGTATAAACATGGCAACATGTCATAAAAATGGTGGCAAGTAGCGGCAAGTATACCCTATTTCAGGCCCAGAACCACAACCGCGATTCCAGGTCACACTCCCAGCGTGCCATGATTCGTGTCATGGCACTGGATCCTTGGATGGCATCACGTCGAAGAAACTCAGTGCCACGGACCACTGTCCACTGCGCGAAGTGCTGGTGATGGCGGCATTATAGCCTTGCAAAGGTGAGATCACTTGGGGGTGCAGATGCAGTGAACTGAGTGGATATATAGATAGATAGATAGATATATATATATATATATACACAGTACAGATACTTTTTTGGTTATATTTATGTATATACAATACGTATACACATACAATCACATACATATATAATCATATATATATATATATCGTGTGTGTACATAAAATATAATCCATACCCATAGTTGCAGAGATTGTATTCCACCTTATGGGGGCCTTAGAGCTGTTGAGACATTGAGCTTCGAGTGGGCTGCAATCGGTTGCGGAAACATGAAGCAACAAATGCTGTTGCTCTTGAAAACAAGGTTCCGAGCTGTTTGAAATGTCGAACTATTCCCTAAAACAAAATACGCAATTTACTAATGCCACCATTATTTTTTGGGGTTGGGCTACCAGAATACTTGACAGGCCTAGAACCAGTCCAACCAGTCATGACACTAATTTATACTAATTTGAGATAATTACAGTGCCAAATCTCTTGAACCATACATGCTTCAAGGTGGACGAGAGGATGCTGGGGCTGAACGCCATAGGCAATCCATGGACTGGAATGAAATGCGATGCTGTGACGTGCACAAGTTTAAGACCGTTACAACATTGAAATCTGCTGTGCATATTTGTTGATGTTTCTTTATAATGCATCTTTAATGACACTGCAAGGGCCAGCACACATCATGCTGGGATCTCACTATATAGGTCGACGAACACATAGAACATCAGTTGGAAAACACTCCTCCAACAGTTAACAGGGGTAGATGTTCTAAGGGTGAAGTCGGGGAACCACACTTAGAGCATCCCCAAAAAATCAGCACTTAGAACATCAATTTGTATATGATAATATTCTAAGTGTTTGTCCACTATACTAAAAGTAATGGAAAAAGGTGGGGTGAGTATAGGAATGTGTCAAACCAGTTATTTAAGCTTTGATGTGCGTAGAACAACATGTGTGTGGGACAAACCATATTTTCAGTGATGACTCCAGTGCCAAAAAAGAAAACCAAAACCATTGCCGGAAAGACACTTAGAACATCAGACCACCTTTTCCCCTGTCAAAATGCATGTGTTATGTGTTGATATGTGTTGATGTTCTAAGTGAGGTGTTTTTTTATGTTCTAAGTGATATACTTAGAACATCCCTTTCTTGATTTGTGTGATGTTCTAAGTGTGTGTGCCGGCGTGTGCCGGCGCATTTGGAAAATGTTTGATGTTCTAAGTGTGTGTGTGTGTCGACATATATACATACTAATATACATTAACCACATATATCTACACATTGTTTGCGTAGAATAATGTTTCTTGAAAAATAATACGGACCAAAATAGAGGTATATACAGATACACATGAAAGACTTTTCCCTGTCCATCTTTTAAGAACCTTTCGCATAATATAACTACTAGATATTACTAGTCACAAGTTCGCATACGTATGACGTGGTCTTCCGCCCCTTCTTCCCTTTATATAGTAGCCTTCCGACTTGTGACGTGCGCGTCATCAAGACCCAATAAAACATCTAAGACGTCTTCTGCAAATTGACTTTCAAAAGCGTCTTGCCCAAGCACAGGACCACAGCCATTTGTGACAATTTATGATCTGAAGTACTAAATATATAAGCGAAAACGGTTGAAGTCTGTGAAATTCATGGATCTCATGCTTTACAAGATCAAATAATCAAAAGCACTATACAATATTATACAATTAAATACAATTAATAATATCAATAATCATCCATCATTTGCCGTGACTTGATTTATTCATAGAGTCACCAACTTTGTCCGTGGGATCCATGGCCGAGAGACTGATGTCATCGGGCTGCAGCTGCAACTTGCCCATGGATGAGAAGATGCTCAAGGCCCTGAACCAAGCAGAAATGGTACCTGGCGACCAATAGAATCTGACCCCACTCCGGATGAAAAACTACAGCCAAAATTGCAGCGGTACTTCAACAATTACGTCATTCACGTAAGTTGGCCGAAAGTCACAGGATTTTATTCGGACTGTGGCCAGTGGCACTGTGAACTGTTTAAAGCCATTTGTTAGGTAATAGTCACTGGAATGCAAAGAGTCAGAAATCAATAGCCAAATTACAACTGGCACAGCCCGTCTCATTGTCTTGAACTTCCTGTTCTCTTACACAACCAGCTCTGTAAGAATGTTTTACATGTGTTCATATGTGTTCCACGGCATCACTAGGCTTGAATGGTTCGTAAACGGATCAATGTGATGTTCTACATTACGAAACAAGGGCTGTCGGCAAAATAGCTGCGATTTATGGATGTTCATTCCCCAAGACCATGTTCATCCCCCAAAGCCATGGTCTTTCATAGGTTCAATCCATAGCTATCGTCTACGGCGAGGTCGTTGTGAAGTCCACCCAAAAACCCAGGCAATTGCCGTGGTGCTGAGTGAGCTGATGCAGGCGTTGAAGCTGCCAGACATCATGGGAACCTCACCCTGGGTGGAGAGTTTGCTGCCATGAGTTGGAAAAATGTAAAATCATGGTTAACTATAGTGACTATATTGGTATGTCGATATGTTTTGATGGCAATTTAATGGTTCTAGGTGCACTCGTTTTAATTGGGAATGGAAAGTAGATATAGTTAGTTTATAGTAATGGTTGATGATAATGGGATAATCATGGGCCATGATTAGTAGTATTGCATGTATTGCGTCTGTTTCTAAGCACTGATTTCAATGGCTAGTAGCTGGGGCCTCCTGCTATTGGTGGCTTCTCTTGACCAGTGTAAACTTGAAACCATCATGAGTCAGTCTGGTCAGGAGCAGCCACAGCTACTAAGTGGGTCATAAGCCTAGTATATGCCGCTAGCTATTGGAAATATCATCAGTTATATGGACTATATATATATGGGTTATGTCGGTTAGCTTCACCATTTACTAGCTGGGATGCGCCCCCAAGTAGTCAAGCCATGTCAAGCCATCAAGCCACATGGGTCTTCTCCAACACACTCAAAGCCATGTGCCAATCGCCGCTCTTCTCGCACGAGCTCCTGTGGCAGCATGAAAGGGACACATGCCTTGCAAACTGTGATGGTCAGGGACCCCTGCCAGGATTCAAGTGGCTTCATTCATGTAGATATACAGATGAGTATGTATGTATGTATGTATGTATGTATGTATGTATGTATGTATGTGTGTGTGTGTATGTATGTATGTACGTATGTCAATGTGTGTGTATGTAGGTCAATGTGTCTGTATGTATGTATGTATGTATGTAAGTAATTGTATGTATGTATCTATGTATGTATGTATGTATGTCAGTATGTCAGTATGTATGTATGTCAGTATGTCAGTATGTGTGTATGTCTGTCTGTCTGTATGTATGTATGTATGTCAATATGTCAATGTGTGTGTATGTATGTCAATGTGTGTGTATGTAGGTCAATGTGTATGTATGTATGTATGTACGTACGTACGTACGTATGTATGTGTGTGTGTATGTATGTGTGTGTATGTATGTATGTATGTATGTTTGTTTGTTTGTAATTGTATGTATGTATCTATGTATGTATGTATGTCAGTATGTATGTATGTATGTATGTATGTATGAAGGTATGTATGTATGTATGCATACATAAATGAAATGATATATACATATGACTAACTCATTGTTCATATCCCTACGGTTCTTAGTTGCAGTAGATTGTCACCCAGGACTTACACAAGCCCCGGCTTTTGGCAAATGGATATGGAGCGTACCATTTTTAATTGGGATAATCACTATTATTTTGTGCCCCTTGCACTTGCCAATGAACTGGTGCTTCCCTGCGGTTAATTACCAATTTCCTGCGGAAACAACGAGCTTTCCCCACTTTTTGTCTAAGTTGACCCAGGCCAAATTCCAGCTGCACCCACCATGGCCCGCCCTGGGATGCACCAAGTCACAAGACTGCGTTGCAAGAAATCCCATCGGCTCGAAGTTTCGCAGCTCTCATCTCTTCCAGAAGTTCCTTGTGACGGTAGGTTAAAAAAACCCTCAACAACGGGGTGCGGGACTGGTTACACACAAATGGATATGTAACTAATTGGGATTCCAACTCCCATAAGTTTGTTATACGGACCCCTTTATAACTAACTATTGTTATATATCCACTTGTAACCCAAGTCAACTGAACCCGGCGGCCGCCAACAAAGATCCAATGGAAGTGAGTGAAGGTTGCAGGGCCAAATCAATTTATAGCTAGCAATTGAACTACTTATTCGCTTCCACATCCGTCAAAACGCAAAATAACAACTGAGCAAACTAAACATAACAATAACATTGTGACCATGATTCACCAATATTAACCACTATTCACTATCTATATACATTACCATCTGGTTATTTAACATAGCCATGGAAAATCACAATTTTTAATAGGTAAACCCACATCAAAACACCTATGCCCCACCCAGCTCCCCGACATTCCAAGGCACCAGCGCCACGTGGCTCCTGCGCGCCTTCTCGCCGGCGCTGATGCAAGCGCTGTACGAAATGACATCCACCGAAAGGCGCTGCCTCGGAGCGTGTGTTCACATTGGTTTGAAGAATCTATAATTGCGTGTGTGACCACAATATATATATATATATAAATATTTATATATATATATATATAGATTTATATTGTTTTGTTTTTACAGATGTGCATGTATACATATATATATATGTATATATGTGTGTGTTGTTTCTTTTTGCATTTGGCTTGTGCATTTGGTGTTGAAGGTATGCGTGTATACTCATGTAAAATGAAACCATTTTCAGTCTACAAAATAGGTATGCAAAT
The DNA here is from genome assembly GCA_947184155.2 of Cladocopium goreaui. NCBI lineage: Eukaryota > Dinophyceae > Suessiales > Symbiodiniaceae > Cladocopium > Cladocopium goreaui. The sequence goes on along the minus strand of CAMXCT020003174.1, from coordinate 25,854 downwards.
ACCAGCTTGTGTATATATATATGTGTGTTGCATGTAGATATGTGCAAATAGACTTGCATGTACCTCTTGGATAATGAATATAATCTATTGTGTATGACCTGCTGGGATGTGCATCCCGGTGTACATCATGTTGCAGCAAAATTGCTGTTTCAAGGCCTGTAGAAGTCCCAATGCTTTCTGCCATTGCCGCCCTTTCCTTAGGCCCCATGTCTTGCAGCAAAGCTTTCAAACTTAAGGAAGGACAAAAAGACAGGGAAAAAAAAAAACCCTAGCTGCCCACTACACACTACACACGTACATCTGAACAAATGATTTGATAATATTGGATATGGGTAAATCTATATAGACAAAATATATATATATGTATATAAGTATGTATGTACGTAAGTATGTATGTATGTATGTATGTAATTGTATGCATGTAATTGTATGTATGTAATTGTATGTAGGTAATTGTATGTATGTAATTGTATGTATGTAATTGTATGTATGTAATTGTATGTATGTAATTGTATGTATGTAATTGTATGTATGTAATTGTATGTATGTAATTGTATGTATGTAAATGTATGTATGTAATTGTATGTATGTAATTATTTTTATGTAATTGTATGTATGTAATTGTATGTATGTAATTGTATGTATGTAATTGTATGTATGTAATTGTATGTATGTATGCATGCATGCATGTATGTATGTATGTATGTAATTGTATGTATGTAATTGTATGTATGTAATTGTATGTATGTACTTGTATGTATGTAATTGTATGTATGTAATTGTATGTATGTAATTGTATGTATGTAATTGTATGTATGTAATTGTATGTATGTAATTGTATGTATGTAATTGTATGTATGTAAATGTATGTATGTAATTGTATGTATGTAATTGTATGTATGTAATTATATGTGTGTAATTGTATGTGTGTGTATGTATGTAATTGTATGTATGTAATTGTATGTATGTAATTGTATGTATGTAATTGTATGTATGTAATTGTATGTATGTAATTGTATGCATGTAATTGTATGTATGTAATTGTATGTATGTAATTATATGTATGCATGTATGCATGTATGTATGTGTGTGTATGTATGTATGTGTGTGTGTGTCTGTATGTGTGTATGTATGTGTGTGTATGTATGTATGTATGTATGTACGTATGTATGTATGTATGTAATTGTATGTATGTATCTATGTATGTATGTATGTATGTGTGTGTGCATGGCTATGTGTATGTGTAAATGTATATGTATATGCATGGATGTTTATGTATGTGTATGTCTATATGTATGTGTAAATGTATATGTATATGCATGGGTGTATGCATGGATGTGTGCATGGATGTATGTATATGGATGTATGCATGTGGATGTATGTATATGTATGTATTTGTATATGTACATGTGTATGTGTGTGTATTTGTATGTGTATGTGTATATGTATATGTATGTATGTGTATGTATGTATGTGTATGTATGTGTATGTATGTGTATGTATGTGTATGTATGTGTATGTATGTGTATGTATGTGTATGTATGTGTATGTAGGTGTATGTAGGTGTATGTAGGTGTATGTATGTGTATGTATGTGTATGTATGTGTATGTATGTGTATGTATGTGTATGTATGTGTATGTATGTGTATGTATGTGTATGTATGTGTATGTATGTGTATGTATGTGTATGTATGTGTATGTATGTGTATGTATGTGTATGTATGTATGTAAGTATGTGTGTATGTAAATGTACATGTAAATGTAAATGTAACGGCACATGTAAATGTAAATATGTATGTATGAATGTATGTATGTATATAGGTGGGTGGGTGGGTAGGTAGGTAGGTATGTATGTATGTATATATATACACATGTATATGTGTATGTGTGTATGTATGTACACACACTTAGAATTATATGGTCAATATATGGGCATGTACGCGTCATTCATTCAGGTGTCCATTTGGATGTCTGTTTATGCGCCTAAAAGTGGGTATATAAAACATGTGAATATATATAGACACGTGCCACATGACAAGCCAAATATCATACAAAATGTATTTAGCCTTTCATCATGTGCCCATACATGTAAAAAAAAAACAATTACAACCCTATATCCTCTCTGTCTATCTGTCGGGCGTGACTGTCCGCAGCCGTCCCATGAGGACGCCCCAAACCTATAGCCTATATTTGCATCTCTCTCTCTCTCTCTCTCTCTCTGGATATACAATGTATATATGTAGGCATCGAATCGTACTAAGATATCATATGATATCATTTACATGCAGGTACAGGCACAAATGTAGTACTTTACATACATAATTACATAATTATACAATATTATACATACGCATATGTGCCTTGTGGAAAAATGACAAACACAACATCAACCCACGCCAAGCATCTCGCAGCATGTAATCAGAGCTCCTTGGCTTTCTGACCATTCACTTTAAACAACGGGGAGCCAAACCTGCGAATGGTAAACATGTTCGCTGCAACCTGGACGTTTGCCCGGAGTTGATGTCCCGCCTTCCTGATTTTGATCCCTCATGAAGATAAAGTTGAGGTTCTTACCCCATTCAACATATTGGTCATAGGGGGTGGCACATTTTGATCCCTCATGAAGATAAAGTCGATGTTATTTCTCCAATCAACATATTGTTCAGAGGAGGTGGCGAATTTTGATCCCTCATGATTATAAAGTTGACGTTACTACCCCATTCAACATTGGTCATAGGGGGTGGCGAATTTAATCCCTCATGAAGATAAAGTTGGTGTTATTATCCCAATCAACATATTGTTCAGAGGGGGTGGCGAATTTTGATCCCTCATGAAGATAAAGTTGATGTCATCTCCCCATTCAACATATTGTTCTGCTACGTCACAATCATGAGGCTGGGCGAACGTTAATGTTAAACCCCTGGTGCTTGATTATTGGGTGTTTTGAGGGATCATGAACTGTCATAAGACTGTCATATGGGAACAGCACGACAAGTCGCCATAGGTGATTAAGGTGGGGCGGAGCTCGGAGCGCCGCATCAGGCGCAGCAACTGCAATGCCTTGGGCCAGTGCCTCAGCATGGCACGCATCGCAGCGTTGAAGGTGATGATGTCCTCAGGGACACAGGGAGACACGGGGATCATGACACAAACCGTTAGATGTGACTTAAACTGCAGCATGTTTTTTTTCGCAATATCATCTGGTAGAAGGTATCTTCCAAGTTCCTGGAACCAGGAGCATTCGTTCATTCCATCATCCCTTCCTTCATTGACTTGTTCATTTCATTTCATGTCCTTTATTTCAATTTCATTTCATTTCATCTCATTTATATAATTCGAGTTCGGTTCATTTTATTCGATTTGGTTTAAGTTCATTCGTTTGTTTGTTGGTTCATCCGTTGACTCATGGTTTCAATGATTCAGTGTTCATTCATGTCATTCATGTTTCCATTTGTTTATTGCTCTCATACGTGCATTGATCCTTTCACATCATTGATTTTATGTTCTTTCATGGCATCTCATTTGCATCTCAGAAACCAAGAACTCATTCATTGCTGCACCTAACAATCTGTCGTCGTCTCTGCATTTCACAAACATTCCTACACGCCATTGATGTCTCATAGTCATTGCTCTTGGTGCTCTTTTGAGCACTATATACTGGTATGTGATATTGTCATATATTGTTATTGTGTATTTCCTGGAGACTTGCAGGGTTTCATGGCATAGAATGCATTGAACAAAAACCGTGCATAACCGAGAAAAATCAGGTGAGCAAGCGGTGACGCCAGGCCAGAACCCATAGTTTAGGGTGGACCGATGCTTGGGACTTGGGTCTAAGCACCAACCACAATAAGGACTGACTCTGAAAGAAATGAGAAGTTTGGTGAAGAGAAACACAATTTGCTATGGATATGTGTATATATGTGCAATAGGCAAAACGTTTATATATATATATAATTATAGAGTATACAGTATACATGAATCTTTGCATAAAGGTGTGAGAACCATGAAGGGTTGTGGGGGAGGGATAAATCATGATAAATCGAAACAGAAGCACCGAAAGGGCCGAAAGGGTCATAAGCGTGAGCTGGCCAGTGCCATGATTGTCAAAATGTTGACTTCAATCTTTGAACTTTGGGGGCATGATGGCACCCCCAAAAGATTGACTACTTTGCACTGCTTGCGTCGATGATCTTGCAATCCCAGGTTGCAACCCCACGCCCCGCCTTTGGCTGCATACTTTGGGAGGAGCAGCTCAAGTGGTGAGTCTTGTGACAGGTTGAGTCTGCATTGCAGTAATGTTGGATGGACAATAGTAAAGCGCGTGCAATAGCTACAAATAATTTTCAGAATCTGATATTTCAGCCCCTATTGATTTTAAATTAGGCCTTATTGCTTTTAAATTACAGGCATCAACCTTGGTCCAGAGCATCTGCAATAAATGTGGTTCATTCGCAATAGCTACAAATCCGCCGACCCCGGCCTTCGCCAAGGCCGGGGCGGCGCCTGGGACCACCGCAGGTGTGGACCTTGTCCTCTTCCAAACCCTCCAAACCTTTACCCTTAAGCAGCTTCCCCAACAGGCACCCCAGGGCCAGGGCCACAGCAATGATTTTCTATGAGCTTTGGAAGCTGCCGTTTGCCAGCCCGCAAAGGCTCCAAACGCCTCCAAAATTCCAAACCCCCAGGGCCAGGGCCACAGCAATGAGACTTTTTATGAATTTCAAAGCTGCCGTTTGCTAGCCCGCAAAGGCTCCAAACTTTCCAAAACAAAATTCCAAACACATTCCCCAACAGGCACCCCAGGGCCAAGGCCACTTCCCCAACAGGCACCCCAGGGCCAGGCCACAGCAATGGCTTTCTTAGGCTTTCAAAGCTGCCGTTTGCCAGCCTGCAAACCCTCCAAAACTCTCCAAACCCTCCAAACCCTCCAAACCCTCCAAAACCCGCCAAACCCTCCAAACACCGTCCCCAGCAGGCACCTCAGATCCACCGCAGGTGTGGGCCTTGTCCTCTTCCAAACCCTCCAAACCTTTACCCTTAAGCAGCTTCCCCAACAGGCACCCCAGGGCCAGGGCCACAGCAATGACTTTCTATGAGCTTTCAAAGCTGCCGTTTGCCAGCCCGCAACGGCTCCAAACGCCTCCAAAATTCCAAACCCCCAGGGCCAGGGCCACAGCAATGAGACTTTTTATTAATTTCAAAGCTGCCGTTTGCTAGCCCGCAAAGGCTCCAAACTTTCCAAAACAAAATTCCAACACCTTCCCAACAGGCACCCCAGGCCAAGGCCACTTCCCCAACAGCACCCCAGGGCCAGGCCACAGCAATGGCTTTCTTAGGCTTTCAAAGCTGCCGTTTGCCAGCCCGCAAACCCTCCAAAACTCCAAACCTCCAAACCCTCCAAAACCCGCCAAACCCTCCAAACACCGTCCCCAGCAGGCACCTCAGATCCACCGCAGGTGTGGACCTTGTCCTCTTCCAAACCCTCCAAACCTTTACCCTTAAGCAGCTCCCCAACAGGCACCCCAGGCCAGGCCACAGCAATGACTTTCTATGAGCTTTCAACTGCCGTTGCCAGCCCGCAAAGCTCCAAACGCCTCCAAAATTCCAAACCCCCAGGGCCAGGGCCAACAGCAATGAGACTTTTTATGAATTTCAAAGCTGCCGTTTGCTAGCCCGCAAAGGCTCCAAACTTTCCAAAACAAAATTCCAAACACCTTCCCCAACAGGCACCCCTTTACCCTTAAGCAGCTTCCCCAACAGGCACCCCAGGGCCAGGGCCACAGCAATGACTTTCTATGAGCTTTCAAAGCTGCCGTTTGCCAGCCCGCAAAGGCTCCAAACGCCTCCAAAATTCCAAACCCCCAGGGCCAGGGCCACAGCAATGAGACTTTTTATGAATTTCAAAGCTGCCGTTTGCTAGCCCGCAAAGGCTCCAAACTTTCCAAAACAAAATTCCAAACACCTTCCCCAACAGGCACCCCAGGGCCAAGGCCACTTCCCCAACAGGCACCCCACGGCCAGGGGGCCACTTCCCCAACAGGCACCCCAGGGCCAGGCCACAGCAATGGCTTTCTTAGGCTTTCAAAGCTGCCGTTTGCCAGCCCGCAAACCCTCCAAAACTCTCCAAACCCTCCAAACCCTCCAAACCCTCCAAAACCCGCCAAACCCTCCAAAAACCGTCCCCAGCAGGCACCTCAGATCCACCGCAGGTGTGGACCTTGTCCTCTTCCAAACCCTCCAAACCTTTACCCTTAAGCAGCTTCCCCAACAGGCACCCCAGGGCCAAGGCCACAGCAATGACTTTCTATGAGCTTTCAAAGCTGCCGTTTGCCAGCCCGCAAAGGCTCCAAACGCCTCCAAAATTCCAAACCCCCAGGGCCAGGCCACAGCAATGAGACTTTTTATGAATTTCAAAGCTGCCGTTTGCTAGCCCGCAAAGGCTCCAAACTTTCCAAAACAAAATTCCAAACACCTTCCCCACAGGCACCCCAGGCCAAGGCCACTTCCCCAACAGGCACCCCAGGGCCAGGCCACAGCAATGGCTTTCTTAGGCTTTCAAAGCTGCCGTTTGCCAGCCCGCAAACCCTCCAAAACTCTCCAAACCCTCCAAACCCTTCCAAAACCCGCCAAACCCTCCAAACACCGTCCCCAGCAGGCACCTCAGATCCACCGCAGGTGTGGACCTTGTCCTCTTCCAAACCCTCCAAACCTTTACCCTTAAGCAGCTTCCCCAACAGGCACCCCAGGGCCAGGGCCACAGCAATGACTTTCTATGAGCTTTCAAAGCTGCCGTTTGCCAGCCCGCAAAGGCTCCAAACGCCTCCAAAATTCCAAACCCCCAGGGCCAGGGCCACAGCAATGAGACTTTTTATGAATTTCAAAGCTGCCGTTTGCTAGCCCGCAAAGGCTCCAAACTTTCAAAACAAAATTCCAAACACCTTCCCCAACAGGCACCCCAAGGCCAAGGCCACTTCCCCAACAGGCACCCCAGGGCCAGGCCACAGCAATGGCTTTCTTAGGCTTTCAAAGCTGCCGTTTGCCAGCCCGCAAACCCTCCAAAACTCTCCAAACCCTCCAAACCCTCCAAAACCCGCCAAACCCTCCAAACACCGTCCCCAGCAGGCACCTCAGATCCACCGCAGGTGTGGACCTTGTCCTCTTCCAAACCCTCCAAACCTTTACCCTTAAGCAGCTTCCCCAACAGGCACCCCAGGGCCAGGGCCACAGCAATGACTTTCTATGAGCTTTCAAAGCTGCCGTTTGCCAGCCCGCAAAGGCTCCAAACGCCTCCAAAATTCCAAACCCCCAGGGCCAGGGCCACAGCAATGAGACTTTTTATGAATTTCAAAGCTGCCGTTTGCTAGCCCGCAAAGGCTCCAAACTTTCCAAAACAAAATTCCAAACACATTCCCCAACAGGCACCCCAGGGCCAAGGCCACTTCCCCAACAGGCACCCCAGGGCCAGGGCCAAGGCCACTTCCCCAACAGGCACCCCAGGGCCAGGCCACAGCAATGGCTTTCTATGGGCTTTCAAAGCTGGCTTTCTTAGGCTTTCAAAGCTGCCGTTTGCCAGCCCGCAAACCCTCCAAAACTCTCCAAACCCTCCAAACCCTCCAAAACCCGCCAAACCCTCCAAACACCGTCGCGGTGCTTCAGCAATGCTTAGACCAACAGGTTGAAAAAAAGGTGATGACTTGAAGCAAAATTCGGTGCCCTCAGCCAGTCTTTGATCCACCCGTGGCTTATTCTACCTAGAAACTCTTTCGGGATTTCTTTTCTGCCGGATGCCAAATTTTCTGCCAAATTTATGCCCGGAAATTTCAGGAATCCTGGAAACTACGCCGGAATCATGTGCAATGAAGCCGGCTGGAAAAAAAACATGTATATGTATATCCGCCGACCCCGGTCGACCGCAAGGGGGAGCGCGTCAGGGAAGAGAGGTTGTGGACACCAAGAAATACAACAACGGGTCACGGATCAGCAGCAGCAGCAAAAGCCTCTGCAGCAGCAGGAGGAAAAGGTAGCCAAAATTCATAGCAGCAGCAAGAGGGAAAAGTAACCAAAATCATCATTTTCTATGCGTTTTCGCTAGGCATTTACGGGGTGCAATTTTGGGGTTTCTCCGTCCTTCACTGCCATGGTGTTTTCCCATCCGGGGACCAGCAGCAGCAGCAGCAGCAAAAGCTTCTGCAGCAGCAGGAGTAGGCAGCAGCAGGCAGCAGCCAGCACCAGCAGCAAAAGCCTCTGCAGCAGCAGGAGTAGGCAGCAGCAGGCAGCAGCCAGCACCAGCAGCCAGCAGCAGGCAGGAAAAAACATGAGGTTACAATGACAGTCCTAAAAACGGAGGGTCCTTGACACTCAAAGTATATATCAATCCATCCGTCTTTCTTCCTATGCCACTATCTATCTATCCAACAATCGATCTACCCATCTGTTTATCCAACTGTCTATCTACCTATCTGTCATCTATCTCTCTCTCTCTCTCTCTTTCTCTCTCTCTCCCTCTCTCTCTCTCTCTGTCCCTCTATCTATACATCTGTCCAACAATATCTATCCACCTGTTTATCAAGCTGTCTATCTACCTATCTATCAATCTATCTCTCTCTCTCTCTCTATCCCTCTATCTATCCATCAATCTATCATCTATTCACATGTCTACCTGTCTGTCTGTCTGTCTGTCTGTCTCTCTATCTATCCATCCATCCATCCATCCGTCCATCCGTCCATCCATCCATCCATCCATCCATCCATCCATCCCCATCCATCTATCCATCCATCCATCTCTCCCTCTCCTCTCTCTCTCTCTCTCTCTCCCCTCTCTCTCTCTCTCTCTCTCTCTCCCCCCACAGTCCCCCCCAAATAGAGGGGGGTCGGCGGCACCTGGGCGCTAGCCCATTCTATAATTTTCAGAAAATTCCCAAATTATCAAAATTTCCAATATTAAATTGTAAAGAAGAAAATTGAGATTTAGTATGGATGCAGCAGGAAAAAATCAAAACCAGTTACAGTTCAGCTGTATTTTTTCCCTTCTTCCTTAGTGTTTTTCATTGTGGTTGAATGGTTTTTAATTGTGATTGCATGTTTTTTTCAAAAGCAAAAACAAAGCAAACCTTTACCAAATCAAAAACTTCACCTTGTTCAAAAAAGTTGTTTTCTTTATTAAAATCATTTTAAAAAAATCCAAAAAACAGGTCCACAAAGGGTACCCCCTTGCAGGTCCTTGCATTTGCAATTAAAAACTGGAATTAGCACTTGCAAGAAACAACCTTCCTGACTCTAGCAGGCATTTTTTTCCCCTTCTTCCTATCAGAATCCAATGAAGATCCCATCAGAGCCCATCAGAAAAGAGAGGATTTGTCAAAACCTTACAGAAGCCTTTGGGGAAGAGTTGGGATTTTCGATTTACTATTGCAAAGCAGACCCCCCCCCAAAAAAAAAATATATATACTATCAGGGGGGACCCCCCTTTACTATTGTCGATGTAACATTATTGGACACTCCCTCTTTTGAAATGGTCTTTGCAGGATCATTTCCCTTTCCCAAGTTCAGCTGGTTTCACTGTGGCCGCTCACCTCCCAATCCAATGGCATCCCATAGCACACCCCGCATCCAAGCTGAGCATCTGGTTGGAAGTGCGCCGTGACCATGGAATCCATGAGCGCCAACACGGTGTTCCACCTAAGGTCACAGGTTCTGTAATCCGATTCCGCTCAGCCCTTAGTATATCCTCCAGGAAGCAAACATGGTCATGGAAAATGGCCATGTTGAAAAGGGAAATCTACAAATGGGATCAAATGAGTCATGTTGCCGCATGCCTATATCGAAGTACCAGGGGGAAGCCAACTGAGCAGTGTGCAAAACCCGAAATGCCGTTCCATCGTACTGCTTGGCTACGAACAGGATTCGTAGCTCATGGATGATGATAATACTTGATGTACTGATAATATTTAACCTCTATAATCATCAAACATCCATCATGTATCGGTACATGACCATATGTTTGATGGTTAACCCCGGTAACCCCCTACAAATCATGGAAACCCCATATAAATATGAATATAAATATATATATATAAATCATGGGCAACCCTACCAATCATGGTTTTAATCCGCATGAAACAACGAATGAACCAGGGCAAAATGCACACTGATCTCCTCTGCCGGGTCACTGCTCCGCTTTCCTTGTGAGGATTAGGGGGCTATCCGTTGGTTGGGAAACTGATACGGTAAACCATCCACGTTCCATAGCTATGTTGAATTAACGGAGGCTAAATCCTGTCATCCAAGCTGGGGAAATCCAACTCATATGAATAAGCTGAGAATAAGTTGGAATGTTTGCTGAATGAGTACGGTTGATTAATATGGTACCTGAAAACGATGTATGTACTTGAACTCAGGTCGGTTTCCATGGGACAGGCCGTTTCCAATAGTAGAGGTCACATGCTGGTGTGATTATTCAAAGTACCCTGAAACATAATCTATCAAGCTTTATTGACCCGGTTGACATGATCCAACTTCCCTTAGTATCAAATCCAAATCATTTCTGTCCATGTACGTACTATATGGCCATTATTCACCTATCCATAACATACGAACTGGATCGAATTGGCGGGATACTTTGATGGCATTTGGGAAAAAACATGGGCTTGTTCAAAAACATGAAAGGGTCTATGCTCGCAATTCTCAATTCGCCCCTTTTATTAAAACTTGTTTTTTATTGAGGGTGCACGGTATGCCCCGTCGTCGTCTTTAAAGCCACCATGGTGCCATCCACCTCTGGTGAAGCCAAGCCACGCACAACTGCTGAGGCATGAATTCCAGGTGATCAAACTTGGGATGCGAACGGTTTGGTCCATGATGTGGAGCCTGAAAGGTCTTGCGGAATGGGGATGTTGGGGAAGGGTTGGGGAAGGTTTGGGGATGAGGGAACCTGCAGGTGAAGAAGAGCTAATATTCAATTCACACGTGTCACTATCTTCACCAAAAGGGGTCTTCAGATGATTGAAGCACATTGAAGTATTACACTTATTCCTTACACTTGGATGTCAAATGGGATACTTGAAAATGGGCTTATCCCAAAAATCCCAGCCCTCGTGACACTACCTTGGAAAGGTAGTAATCGAGCTCGGTGGAACATCCCTCTAGGGAAAAGTCATTTATGGGAAGGCAATGAACTCAATGAATAATTATATAGGTTGATTTATTTTGGTATCTCTCCATAGTGGATTTTGCCGAACCAGATTAGAATGATTGATGCCCAAACTGGAACCATTTTAACCATGCTTAGCTCCAAAGTTTAGTAGGTCCAACGGATGTAAACCTAGGACTTATTTTCTATCCTATTTTTGCATTTTCCTCTTCATTGTCTCAATCCTAGGAACAAGGATTTTCCCAGAGACATGGATCCAGCGGCCAGGCAACGCGACTTGCCATGCCCCTGCTTCCTCACAAGAATTGATGGCCGCATTCAGCGTGATGGTGTTGGCTTCCTTCTGCTCATGTGGATAGGTCATCATATGTCATATGGGGATGACCTCTGTCTATATATATATACACTCACCCCCAAAAAATAGGTTTTAGATATTGGTTTCATTGAAATTACCGATCAAAGATTGTGATTGAATGGTGGTTTAAAATGGTTTAACCATCAAAAATGGTGATTTAATGTCGATTTAAACATCAAACATGGTGATTTGATAGTAAGCTCACTAACAAGCATGAAAAATGACACATGTGATTTTATCTTATCAGCAAAATTGGAAGTACAAATAGGAAATGATTATCCAATCACCAAAAATGAGTATACATGGGGTTATTAATGATTAGGGCATACGAAGGAACAAGTACCCCGCGCCGTGATACTCCCAATAACAAGGGTTTGGGGTGGGGCAAAACTTAAGAATCTTAACATACAGTAACATTTTGGGGTCACCAGAATGTCCCAATGTGGAACATGGGAAGTGCAGGGAACATCATCCATAAATGCATAATTTTCTATTGCCATGTTTGATTACCAGTAGGAGGTCTAGTAGTCTGGGCAGGGACAGGATGAACATGAGAACATGGAGCCACGCAGAGCTCGGCATCTCTGAGGGAGGAGTTGTTTGGAATCAAAATATAATGATTACATATAGCAACTCCAAAGAGGATACAAACAACGGAAAGCTGAAGCATATGGAGAACACAAAATCTATACAATCTTGGACAAACTTTGCGGGGGTTGCTATCGGGAATGTATGGATCAATCGTGCTTTCTTTCAAAGAGTTCCCCGGCTGGGCGTATTGTTTAAATATGTTTAAATCATTTAGGAGCCCGAACATTGACAAAAAACTCGCGAGTGCAAGGATATTTCTTCAATCCTGCAAGGTGATGATCACTGAGGGTGTCCACCAATCAATTGAGTGAAATAAAATAACCCACTAACATCCGAATCAACGAGTTTGAAGGTATGTTCCTTCCTTCTAACTTGTAGTTTTTGGGGAAATTCATGTTAGATTAGACAAATTTCTGGCAGTACGCGTCATGGCACATGGTTCCAGATCAAGTTTCGCAGCGCAGCTGCTCCATTGTCTGCAAGAGATTCAAGGACCTCACGACCGGAATCGGTGGTTCCCATGAATTTGTATATAATAGACACTAAAATGCATAAAGTATATACACACATACATACATACATACATACATACATACATACATATATATATATATAGAGTATATATATATTATACTGTGTTCTCTGTACAGCGAATTCATATTTACAGTATAGTCTAATCACGAGAATCTTGGGATATGTATGTACGTGGAAAATAGTTCAGTATCGGTGTAGAAATGGTTAAATTCCATCGGATATCCCATGCAAGATTCTGCAAGATCCCGCTGATGCTTGGGCTGAGTACCCAAGTACTGAGGGGTGACTGAGGTTTCCTAAAAAAGGAGGGGTACCCCAAAATCATCCAAGTCATTAGGCTATTAAAAATTTTAGTGTTGAAAGCTATGGTGACTTGGGGATCCCCCATTTCAAGAAACTTCCATATGTGCTAACTTAGGTGATAATCCCAACAGCACATCCCACTGCCCAGCCACTGCATACACTGATCAGCAAGGACTCCAGGTTGGAGGGTTCAACCGGAAAAAAAAAAACTTTTATAGTTCAAAGAGTCAAAATATAAAATCATGACTCAAGGTTACCAACTATAACTATATGATTGAACTCATTTTTTACTGTTAACTAGTTAGTAACTAGTTGACTATGTCACCATAAGTCATCACAAAACTAAGCTCTTTCGGCAACTCAGGTGCCAAGTACCTGCCCAAGTTCTTTTCGGCAGAACTGCTGATGCGTTGGGAAATGAAGTTGTTGATTTCACTGCTGTCCCGTGTGAGTTGACGATTCACCATCATGTTATAAAATGAAACTTCCAATCCATGGGGGTACCCCTGGATCATCCATTTTAAATGGATTTACCATGATAAACCAACATAAACCAACCAATTTGATCCAATTTGATCCATTTTGGGGATCCCCCATGGCACCCCCCTTTTCTCGGCCTTGTTCCCCGCCGTTACCGGTGCCAAGTCGCCAAGTCCACGTTGGGCACTCAGATCTTTTCAGCAGGGAGCCGAATGTGATGACATCAATCCTGGCGGGTGAAGCGCCAAGCGATGACCAGCAGCATGACGTTGGTCAACATCATCACCCAACAAAGACCAGCAGCATGACAAACATCACCATCATCATAATCAAACAATAATAATAAACATGAAAAGCATCATTGCCATCATCATGATAATCTTCATCACCACCTTCACCATCACCACCATCATCACCATCATCATAAAAATAAGAACAATCACCATGATAATCATAATCATAATCATATTCATAATCATCATCATCGTCATTATCATAATCATCAAAATCATCATCATAATCATCAGCATCAGCATCAGCATCATCATCATCATCATCATCATCATCATCATCTTCATCAAAAAAAACAGCAATAACAACCACAATGATAATCATAATCATGGTCATAATCATCATCATCATCAGCATCATCAGCATCATCAGCATCATGCTTTCTAAAACTGTGACACCGGAAATCTTGAGCCCTAACGGACTCCCTTCGATCACTGTCAACTGTCAACTTCATATTTGCAACTTGATGTGAACTACCTAAAATATCCTAAAATGTGGTTTACAATGTTGTAGACTACACAGACATGTGCCAAAAACACACAAATCAGCCATCAAGCAGCCATGAAAAGAACAAACTTACCCAAATCTTTAGAAACAAGCTTCTGTAATGCGGAGATGTAGAAAGCCTCCATCATTGCCGTGGCACTCTGCCATCTCCCCGCTTCGTTCAGGGCAGCGATGCCTCCGGCTCATGAGGAACTGAGAATCATAGATATCAACAAGGCTTGGACGGTGGTTCCAAAAGAGTGCCCCCCCCCCCCCACATCCTCCAAAGACAATTTTGGTATTGAAACTTGAAACCCATGGGCTTGGGGTACCCATTCATTCATTTTGGGAAATAATCTCTGCAACACTTGTCGATGGTAATTAGCCAACGCATGATGTTCTCTCTGGGGAAGTTTCGAGTCAAGGGATCGGTTTAGTACCATTGCAGATTAATTGTTCGATGCGGTGTGCCACGGGGCACGCCTGTATATGCTGGTGAAACACCTGGTGAGAAAAAGGGATGCCAATCAAGCGTAACACGTTTGGCAATTGTAATGACATGTCAGCATCGCACATGTGTATAATATATATATATATTATGTATTTATATATATATGGACATGATTGGTACATGTCAAGGTGTGCACATCTGTCAAATTGCTATGTGAGTCCACATCACCACCTTCTGGCAGAAAACATGGTCGCCGAGGGGCTCAAAACAAGCTATAGCGCAGTGGTCGCCATAAGGTCCATGGCAAAGTAGTAAAGTGGTCATTTTTTAAAGAAAACAAACCAACTCTCCACCAGTCAGCTTACAAAGCTTACCCTTTTAACACAAGCCCTACCAGCCGAGCACCTGCATTGACACATGCCACGTTGGCGCTACTCCCTCCAGCACCACAGAGGAACTGCAAGGAACTTTGCCAGTTCCGCCGGCAAGTGCCTAGATGGCCCAGCGGTGATCATGGCTCCATCGCTTTCGTGGAATGCTTGATGAATAGAACTTCTGACTAGCAATTACTATTACAGGTAAAATTGCTAAAATTGCTAGAGATATCACTTATGCAAGTAGAAATGACTGGGGCAAGCATCATAAGTCATACCGTCCGCTCAAATCTAGCCGGATCTAGCCGGCGAGGTGAATGGTTGTTCTGCGTTTGAACCAGAAACGACACACACAATATACATATATAATTATAAATATATAATATTTACACATATATATATATATATAAATCTCTATACCTATACTTATATATTTATATTTGGCTAGAGAAATCAATAGCTTTCTGTTGCCAGGTCCTTCCTTCCTGAAGGAAGCCTCCACCCACCCTGACTGCTGGACCATGGGCTGATGGCAATGCTGTGGCAAAAGTCATCCGCTTCCAGGGTATGGCATTTCAAGTCCTGCCCACATCCCTTCCGTCGTCGGACAAGGTGGATACCCTCAAAATGGCATTGCTTTACATTGATTGCAAGAGGGACCAAATAAACTAAACCATCCCCAGTTTCACCACTTACAGTAAATGGATTCCCAATTAGTTGATGATTGGATTTACATACATATAATATCAAATAAATATATATATATATACATATGGTGTCTACATGGGTTTGCCACATTACTACTACCAGAGCCTTAAAAAAAAAAAATGTCGTTTTCGTCGGAAAAAAAGCGATGGCTTTCCGCCGCGCCTGAAAGGTCTGAAGTGACAAGGCCCAGTTCTCCAAAGAACTGAGGTAAGCTGCTGCAGTGTTGCCTGGCAACACCACTGCAGGGACATGAATGTTTCTGACATTCATGGTGTCAGGTGTTCCTGTACAGTAATGTAATGTAATGTAGTGTAGTGTGCTGAGTGCTGCCATGAGTACGTATATATAATATATATAATATATAATAAATATATATATATATATATGTAATATACAATATATATATATTAATATATACACCATTTGCCGCGGAACATGCATGCAAAGATGAATTTGTGCACATTTTTTGGAGTTGACTGTTCTCTGTGTTATCTGTGGCAAATGCATTTCAAGGACTGAATAAATGGGCGCTACGGACAACCACTGGCCAGCCAGCAACACATCTGTAGCCAAGCTTCTGTAGCTTGTGACCTGGGTCAACAGAAAAAGAGCTTTGAAAGGGAGGCCCAATTCCCCAATCTGTATTCATTATGATATATATCCATCCTTCCGATGATCTTATCATCGGGTATCATATTGATCATAGCCCAGTATGCGTTGTCATTGTGGTTCCAATATTGATATTAACGAACCACGGGTTTAGTAATAGGGGGTACCAATGATACTAGTATGCGATGGAATCAATATTTATCAATATTTTGGTGGTGAACCCGTAACACGCCTAATAAATCAACCAAGGTTGTTGATCGGGGGTTGACATTGAATCTTGGGAACTGGCTGTTGGATGGGTACACTGAAGGAATAAACTGGCGATTCTATAATAAATAACTGCTACATAATCTGATTGGAGGTTTCAACCCATCTGGGAAATTACTTTACTTCGTGTGATCCCCACCATGACATTTATACATTTTCTTACTGGCAAATCTTCTGGCATTCTATCTGACATATCTTCTGACATTCTATTTGGCATTCTATCTGGCATATCTTCTGGCATATGATCTGGCATATCTTCTGGCATACCTTCTGGCATTCTATCTGGCAAATCTTCTGCCATTCTATCTGGCATATCTTCTGGCACTCTATCTGACATATCTTCTGGCATTCAATCTGGCATTCTATCTGGCATATCTATCTGGCATATCTTCTGGCATATTTTCTGGCATTCTATCTGGCAAATCTTCTGGCATTCTATCTGGCATTCTATCTGGCATATCTTCTGGCATTCTATCTGGCATATCTTCTGGCATATATTCTGACATATCTTCTGGCATTCTATCTGGCATTCTATTTGGCATTCTATCTGGCATATCTTCTGGCATATCTTCTGATATTTTTTCTGACATTCTTTCTAACTTTCTTCTGCACATTCTTTGTCCCATATCTTCCTACATGAGGTCCGGCAGGGAAAGATTTGCCAGGTAGAATGCCAGAAAATATGCCAGAAGATATGCCAGAAGATATTCCAGAAGATATGCCAGATAGAATGCCAGATAGAATGCCAGAAGGTATGCCAGATAGAATGCCAGAAGATCTGCCAGATATAATGCCAGAAGATCTGCCATATAGAATGCCAGAAGATATGCCAGATAGAATGCCAGATAGAATGTCAGAAAAGATGTCAGATAGAATGTCAGAAGATATGCCAGATAGAATGCCAGAAGATATGCCAGATAGAATGCCAGAAGATATGTCAGAATATATGCCAGATAGAATGCCAGAAGATATGCCAGATAGAATGCCAAATAAAATGTCAGAAGATATGTCAGAAGATATGTCAGGGAACAGTTGGCATGGATACTCGCGGTTGAGGTCCGGCAGGGAACACTGGGCGCGGATGGTCGTGGTTGAGGTCCGGCAGGGAACACTGGGTGCGGATGGTCGTGGTTGAGGTCCGGCAGGGAACACTGGGCGTGGATGGTCGTGGTTGAGGTCCGGCAGGGAACACTGGGCGTGGGTGGTCGTGGTTGAGGTCCGGCAGAGAACACTGTGGATCGCGGATCGCAGTTGAGCAAGGACGACGAGGACGACAAGGACGACAAGGATGACAAGGAGGACGAGGAGGAGGAGGACGAGGCAGGAGGAGGCGGAGGAGGCGGAGGAGGAGGAGGAGGAGGAGGCAACTGACATAAAATCTAACAACCCTCACCTGGCAGGTGGGGAAAAAACAACTTAGTCATTCATTGTGGATAAGCTTCCTAAAAATGGTTAAACATTAAATAAATGCACAAACGCACCAACCAGTTCACATCCCCATTGGTGGTTAACATCACCACTTTCCACCACATTTACTCCAGCTGGTGGTTGATTAAACCAAATCTGGAGCTGGTGATTTAGGGTTGCTCCCAACACCCCAAATACTAGAGGTCAGACGATTGGGCAAATAAAACGGACAAATCGCGTGTTTTCCGTCCTTGTGGCTATGACAAATGGGGACATGCTTTTGGATTCTGAAAGATGCTAAAGCCATCCATTCTGAAATCATCCCCGATGTTGCCAGAATGGGTCGGTATTACGCGTTCAAAATTTAGGGGGGTTCATGGGATTGGGTTTGCCACATGATTCACACGATACATGTTTATCGGGTGTATTCATTCCATCACCACTTTTGGTTGATTAAATCCCTTGTTCTTGATGGTTATTTGTTGGTTACTTAACTTAAATCCCCTGTTCTTGGTGGTTATATACTGTAACTTTTCTATGTTCTTAATGGGTGTATTCTCATTGTATCCCTATGGAATCCACATTTGAGTTGAGATGCTTAAATCCCCATGTATGCTGGTTGATATTAGGAGTGTTCATCCCCAGTTACTCACCAAATCAATCCAAATCAAAATTGGTTTAAACAATTGAAGCCTATATATATATATATGTGTAATTCTATATGTCTATCTCCCGTTTACACCACCATTTTGGTTGGTCAAATCAGTTCAGCATAGTTCAGCCACCAGTTAAGCCACAGCTATTGCTTCACCAGCTGGTGACCTCCTCATCAGCCAAGCTTCCTCCAGCTGCAGCTGCATCTGTCGCATGGCCTTCAGCAGGGAGACACCCAAGGTCCAGCACTGACAGGCGCTGATGGCGGCGTGGCAAGCGCCCTGACAGCGTTGAAACAACGAGGACGCGCAACGGGGACGCGTTACGGGGTGCGAAGCCCACGACGCCCAAAAGAAGGCCGGGAAAACGGGAGGTTTCCGAGCAAGTCAAAAGGAATTCACATGAATTCACATGAAATCTACCAATCAGAATTGAGACTTGATATGATTTCAAGATGATTTGCTATCCAAAATATAGGAGCATGCAGCACCTGTTGGCTCATCCCAGGATTTTCAATTTAGGCCAATATAAAGAATATCTATATATATATATATATATAGAGCATATAAGGAACGTAGGGGCAATATGCATTTCTAAATTCGGTCAACTAACCCACTTACTCATTGGAGTGAAGCAACAAGCAGGGATTTCAGCAAATTTATCCTTCAAAAGAGGGACTCAATATGATCAATATGATTGTTCTCATTTTATCACAAGAAACGATAGTCAACTGGGTTGGATTGAGGGAAACATTGCGGTTGACCCCTTGGTTTCAGCATCATCCAAGGTGCAAGTCAATGCCACTAAATATGGCCCACAATTTTATCAAAATTGATGTGCTTTTCAGGGGTTTAACGAGCCAAATATATAGGAGTCATTCATTGGGTGCAAAATGCAATTCACAGGAAATTGGTCTTAAGATGTGAAACAATACCTTCAAATTAAGCATGATCATGAAAGGGTACCACAATCAAAAAAACATCATAATCACATGGAGTTTACATGGAACGAACTACGAACCATCAATAATATTTGGGGTCGCAACCTAGTAACGACCATGCGTGCATCTACAAGCAATGGCTATGTGACGATCATACCACCCTGGCGAACGGGAAGTTCAAAGGCCTTTTCAGAGCACTATAATCCTACTTAGACTCGTGTTGATTACTGCTGTGCCCAATATGAAATCTGGTACCGGCGCTGATAGCGGACTCGGTGTTTTTAATGATTTTTATTTCAAGCATTATGCATGGATTTGTTTAAAACTGTGGCGCTGTGATGATTTTGTTATTTTACCCAGAATTAGAAATGTTGTTTTCGTCCCACGTTACGCTAGGAATTTACTCATTGATCATTGAATTCTATTGGGATAAATAATTGACAAATGTGGATTTTGGAAAACGAAACCTCCACAGCTTTTGAAGCTCGACTTTTTTCCTTCATGGATTCAGCGTTTGCGTTTGCTGACCTTTGCGCACAAGTTGGCGAGGCTTCCTTTCAAGTCCTCCTTGTGGATTCAACGATAGGCGAAGGACCACACATATTGTCGGATCCTTTGAGAACCCTTCCTGGTAACTTTGTCTTTGCTATGGGCCGAGAAGGGTACGAAGTGACAAGAGACATGTTACAGCGTAGCATCCAGAGCGTCTGGCAAGTGACAAGAGACATGTTACAGCGTAGCATCCAGAGCGTCTGGCAAGTGACAAGAGACATGTTACAGCGTAGCATCCCGAGCGTCTGGCAAGTGACAAGAGACATGTTACAGCGTGGCATCCAGAGCGTCTGGCAAGTGACAAGAGACATGTTACAGCGTGGCATCCAGAGCGTCTGGCAAGTGACAAGAGACATGTTACAGCGTAGCATCCAGAGCGTCTGGCAAGTGACAAGAGACATGTTACAGCGCACCCCTTGTCCCCCCACCCCACCCGGTTCCCCAAGAAAATCACACTATCCTTCGTGCAATACTTTTAACTGACGTGCAATACTTCTAACTGACGTGCAATACATCTAACTAACGGGCAATACTTCTAACTGACGTGCAATACATCTAACTAACGGGCAATACTTCAAACTGACGTGCAATACTTCTAACTAACGGGCAATACTTCTAACTGACGTGCAATACATCAAAATTAACGGGCAATACTTCAAACTGACGTGCAATACTTCTAACTAACGGGCAATACTTCAAACTGACGTGCAATACTTCTAACTAACGGGCAATACTTCTAACTGACGTGCAATACTTCTAACTAACGGGCAATACTTCTAACATACGTGCAATACTTCTAACTAACGGGCAATACTTCTAACATACGTGCAATACTTCTAGCTAACGGGCAATACTTCTGACTGCCGTGCAATGCGATAGGGAAAAAAAACAGCATTGCCTGCGGGTCCGTTAACAGCGCCGGTAGCTGAAAGCTATGGAAAATGGAGAAAGGATTTGGACGTGCAACGGGGGTGTCACGGGGCTGCAACTTTGTTTACAATGACTTTAAACTGCCAAAATATGGATCCATATGATGGAGACGGTACTGCATGGTTCAACCAACCCGCATCATATCATCATCCCAAAAGAAAGCTGGCAGCACATATACCAGTTGTCAGGGGCCAAGCCGGGGCCATTTATAAGTCACAACATGTCATAATTAACATGCATAACCACGAACTTCTAGGACTCCAATTTCTCGTCCCAGCTGGCACCTGGTTCTTGGTGATCTCGTTGTGATGCATTGATTCCAGCAAATTCATTGCCTTGTTGGGATTCGCAACGGAACGCGGATTTTTCAAGGTTGTTTTTGCACACCCGTTGGCACCAAGAATGCCAAAAAGCATGTTCGCATGAATGTATAAATATATTTATACATTAATATACATTAATATACATTAATATGTATACATATACATGGGTATTACATGGGTATGAATGCATGGAATGAGATGGAGTGAGTCTAAATACTGCAGGTAGACTACGCCTTTTGAACTTCACATAAATTCATATAAATTCACACCGCTGTGACTGTGCCTGCTGTTTTCACTTTGTCTGCTCTTTGAAATCGAGCCTGGGTATCCTTTACACAGGGGGAGAGTCATGTTTGAGACCCAATTGCATAACCGGTGCTTGACGACATGACGTGTGTCTCTTTACTCTCACCACATCTGCTGTAAGCACTAGCTCGTGGTTTTACATCATCCGAGAGACACACTCGTGTGGAACGCTAAATCTCACCAGGCAACATGGAGCCACTCTTGTTGCCAAGCAGTGCCGAAGAGAACGCAGCGATAATGCACCTCTGGCAAAAAACCGCTGCAGCTGCTCAGCATCGCAATTCCAGAAAGGACATGTCAATGCGAATGGGGCTATCGTTTGGGAAGGAGGGCTACAAGCCTCCAAAACATGTTTGAAACAGGTGTTGTCATTTTTTAGCCTCCAGTAAATTAACATAGACCCTGGCTAATAGGGGTTGGAAAATAGTTTCCACTGAAAATGGTTCATTTTCAGGCTCTATGTTAATTTATTAGAGAGTAAACTACCATCAAAAATTACTCACCATCACCTACCATCACTCACCATCAACACCCGATCATCACCCAGAGTCCCCCTCCCTGACCTCGCTAGGATGCAAGAAACAGGCACGTACAAATTCACTCAAAAAAGCCCCGGCAAAACAAAGACCATCCCCATATTTCTCTATCAAACATAATAAACACGTATAGAATCCATAAAATCATGTATACACTAGATCCAACCAAGGTCCAAGGGTTCTGGGTAGGTATCGAATATCATACATCAAGTACCCCTATAGTCGCCAGTGTAGCGTATAGATCCAACCTTCCCATTTAATATCTAATGAATCTAATCATCTACTAATCTCATCCTCCTAAGATGAAATAATCAACCCCCACAAGCTGTCGTTTAGTTGGGACTTTACACTTATTTGGGACCATAAGGAGTGTTAAATATTGGGAGGGTGTGAGTAACAAGCCTAGGCGTTCCCAAGAATATGAAAGTATTCCCCATTAGATTCCAACGTGTGTAGATATTCCGCATACTCCCTACCTTTTTGGCAACCAATTATACACACTGCTCTCCCATAGTGAGCCAACTTTGTTTATACTTCCAAATATTAACAAGGGTTCATGGTAAATATATCTATAATATGTATATACTTTTGAATACATATATCTATAGATTGTTTTTTACTTTTCATCGGGTCAGCCTGTATGTCACTGTTGTCTTACAAAGCCGCTCCCAGCTACTTGCACACATGTAGAAACCAAGTGCAACATGAAAACAGAAAAATCAAGTATCATCAGTTACCCATAGGAAGGGCAATCAAGAACAACAACTGAACAAAAAAAACATGAAGACACAACTGTGGACCAAAGAAAGTACAAACATATGAATGAGTCCTTGATTCAAATGATCATCTTGAACAGCACATATCGATACATGTGATTCAATAGTGTGAAATATAAGATTCTATCAGTTATATACATAAAATACCGTATTATACAGTTAAAGTATCTATAGTGTTGTATTATATCATTTTTATCAATATCATATATAGCTGTATGAGTTATTGACAAGCACAGAAATGGGTGACACCATTGGTGCAGACTTCGTTGGCAAGTGATGCAAGCAGGGGAGGCAAGGGCCAGAATTCGCTGCTTTCTGCCGCAGTGCTGAACGCTTCAGTGTGCAGTGTAGCAAAAAAATATGATTTATTTGTTATTAGATACAGTATATTATGTAGTCATAAACCAACAAACATCGCTGGTGACTGAATGGCCCGCCTCGTCCAGCCTCACAGCGAGCTTTCTCATCTGCTGCATCAGATGCAGGGCGCCCTGGAGCTGGCCTCGACGGAGATTTCGCATGGGAGAGTCATGGAAAAATCATGGGAAAAAACATCTATAATTGATTTGGAATGAATGGACACAAATAACAAAATAATGTAAAATTGACATAAATGGAGGCAAATGGATTTCTATATGGCAAAAAGTCACCCTTACAATGTATAAGTAACAAATGAGGTAATTGGGGGTGAATGGACATGGATGATGGATGGAATATATAAACAGCTAAATACAACACATCAATCGATCATATTATGGATACAAATGGAAATAAGTGTCATTGCAAGTTTTTCTGTAAGTACCAAATTCATTTCAAACATGCCTAAACATTGAACCCAAAGAAATGCCGGGAATTCAAACAGTTTAAATTCAATGGACATCCCTCAGCAAAACTCGTGGCATCAATGGTGGGTGACTTTTTGGGTTTGAAGTCGAAGTTGAGATCTGAAAGTCTGAAACTCCTGCAGAACCACAGTTGTTAGCACTCCAACATCTACAGAGAAACGGTTTCTGCACTTCTTCAGTTGTTTGGGGATTCAGTCAATCCCTCAAAGGTGACTACCCCCAATAATGTCAAGTTTTATGGATAAGGCAAGTCTTTACCCATCGACAACCATAACATTTATCATTGGGCTGGGGCCACCGACGTTGGGGAGCCCCATGATATCCCAACCTACCCCCAGTGTGATTGGGTTTTGCAGCCTGGTAACGCTGCTCAAAGCGCCATTTCAAGCCGTTCATAGATTAACATCCCCATGATTTCCCATGCCTTTTCACCAAGGTTGAAACCACACAAATTGCGGACTCCAAAGTTCATGAGAGCTCCGTAAGCCATCATAAACCACCATGAACCATCAGCACCTCTGGTCGGGTGACCTCCTCGGGTCAACTTGGTCAAGACCTTGGTGCCTTCCCGCGCGTTCGTGGGGACCGTCATGGGGGCCATGGCCAGGACGGCCAAGACTGCCTGACGCCCAGGGATTTTCGGTCACCTCGAAGGGTCCAGAGAAGCTGAAGGCGAGCAGGTTCACTAGTGGCAACTTTATTGGAAACCATAATTTTTTCGCATCACATCTGGGGGGTTCCTTTGACTCTGCCAGCAGCAGGGAAAAAAATCAATATCTAACAGCACGGAACGAAAAACAGTTTATATATATATATATACGATTATATATATACATACACATGTGTGCGTGTTTCATACAATAGAAGATAATATAATATACAATAATCATGTTCCAGTCTCGTTTTGAGGGGTCTACATAAGTCAGCTTCCAAGCGGCAAATGACCAGTGACATCTCTCATAAACATGTCCATCACCTGACTTAAGTCTTGTGTCAACCCTCCCTTTTACGTGATCATCGGACATCACCATCCCAGGATATAAAATCAATACATAGCAGGACATTGTAGCAGCATGTGGCAGCTAAATGTGCCAAGGAGCACCGAAGCACCAGCCAATGACCCATGGTTTTGGCGGCGCCCCACTGGATCAGGCAGTGAACCGAAATAATCTGGGTATGAAACCTGGAACATATGCCATTGGAAAACATTGGAAAACTACATAGCAGTAGTACCGCACAAGGCGGTGGCGGAAGTTTCAAAAATAGGAAACCTATAGGAGAGCTTGGTGTTGTGAATCACGGATGGCAGAGCGAAGCCACTGATGGACCGAAAGGTGGTTAAGGTCTCCTCTCTTTCTCTCTCTTTTTTTCTCTCTTTCTCTGACTATCTACCTGCCTACCTATCTATCTATCTATCTATCTAAATCGATCTATATCTATCTATATCTATCTATATCCATCTATCTATCTATCTATCAATCTATCTATCTATCTCTCTCTCTCTCTCTCATCTGTCTTTCCAACTATCTATCGATCTATCGATCTATCGATCTATCTATCTATCTATCTCTCTCTCTCATCTGTCTTTCCAACTATCTATCTATCTATCTATCTATCTATCTAATCTATCTATCAATCAATCTATCTATCTCTCTCTCATCTGTCTTTCCAACTATCTATCTATCTAATCTAATCTAATCTAATCTAATCTAATCTAATCTAATCTATCTATCTATCTATCTATCTATCTCTCGACCTCTCTCTCTCTCTCTGTGTCTGTCTGTCTGTCTGTCCGTCCGTCCGTCCGTCCGTCCGTCTGTCCGTCCGTCTGCCTGCCTGCCTGGCTGGCTGTCTGTCCGTCCGTCCGTCCGTCCGTCCGCCGGCCTGCCTGCCTGCCTGCCTGGCTGGCTGGCTGTCTGTCTGTCTGTCTGTCTGTCTATCTCTCTCTCTCTCTCTCTCTCTCTGTCTGTCTGTCTATCTATCT
>CAMXCT020003173.1:0-73999 GCA_947184155.2 Cladocopium goreaui | reverse complement strand
ATTTGATAGGATATTGATAGGATATTGATAGGATATTGGGTTTAAGTCCCAACCAAGAGATCACTCATAGACTATCATAGACTCATAGGCAATCAATGCCACAACTCACTGATAACCACTGGGTTTGACCAGGCAGTTGTCTAGTACTTACCAGATGTTTGCCCCAAGAGATGTGAGGTTTCATGTGATTGTAGTTGTAGTCTTGCTGCAATATAGTGATGCCCAAAAAGCACGAGGAGGATGCTGCCTGCTTGCCCATTTGATAGGATATTGATAGGATATTGATAGGATATTGGGTTTAAGTCCCAACCAAGAGATCACTCATAGACTATCATAGACTCATAGGCAATCAATGCCACAACTCACTGATAACCACTGGGTTTGACCAGGCAGTTGTCTAGTACTTACCAGATGTTTGCCCCAAGAGATGTGAGGTTTCATGTGATTGTAGTTGTAGTCTTGCTGCAATATAGTGATGCCCAAAAAGCACGAGGAGGATGCTGCCTGCTTGCCCATTTGGGGAAAAATTGAACACAGAGCGATAGAAGATGACGTCGAATGAGGAGACTACTGAATTTTGAGGACTCATGCGACTTAGAAAAACTGGTGATTTTTTTGCTGAGGATTCACCTTACCCCAATACTCTCAATATGTTTGAGCCTTCACCAGCCATTTGGTCCGCAGAAATCATATCGCAGTATGTTGCCATCTCAAGGAACTCATCAGCACTGTATCCAAGTTTGTGGGATCCAGATTCATATGTTTCGTCCAAGAAGTGGTTCATAGATAGTATCGATACGGCGATACCTATCAGGAATCCCCTCTATCTGAGGTTGAAAACCATATTAGTTATATTTAGTTTTTAAATGTTATTAATAATTTAATATAGCTTCCTTTAAGTTTTCCCCTGAAATCAGTCTGTTGAGTTGCTACCGCCATCATTGCCCAAGGTGAGGGTGAATATCTGGTGAAAAAGCCAAATCCGACGAGTTCGTGACAGCAAACCGTCCAAACCGTGACGCCGCGATATGCTCCGCCCGTGAAAAGTGGTGCTACGTTTGGTGTGTTTGGTGCCGGTATTGAACAGACAACCTGCGAAATTGTTGACAGATGTTGAAAGATGTTGACAGGTCGGATGGAGAAAATTGTTCTTCGAACGATTCGAACGTGTTCAAACTCGGGGATGTGGAGCAGACTGAACCAATTTGAACCACAAAAGTTTGATACTACACGGCACATGTGGTACTGGTGTGATGAGTGGGTTGATGGCAATGAAGCACGGAACTGTCTAGATTGGACAATTTTGAATGCACCTGTCTCGCTGAATCACCTTCATTTCGCAGTTGGGCTTCAATGCATGTGAACCGCGAATTCGGCCAAGGGTGCCATGGATTTGTGCTCCAAACTGCGAGAGTTAGAAGATTTCTTTTACGGATGCCGGAACGAATGTGACCAGAAGTGTGTGATCGACAACCATGAGGCTTTTGTGTCAGAGTTGAGCCAATGGATTTGCAAGTTACGGATCCTCAAGATCCACATGGATTGGGCACAAAGATGGCGAAAATATGCAAAAATCATCACCAAAGATCCCAAAGATCCCAGCAATGCTGTCAAAGTCAACTGAAAAATGCCCACCCGCACCTGCCAGAGCCCACCAGAGCCCTGACAGTTCTGTTTCTGAGTTTTGCTTCTGGCAGGTTGAGATCTTGCAGGGTCCACTGGGAACCCCCACTGGACATGACTTCGACTGCTGCCCTTCCGGACGACCCGGACGACCCGACTTGGATTCCTTCTGTACACCACGTGTGACGCAAGGAGGTCGAGTGAACGGGAACAGCTGGGAACGGAGTCGTATTTTGTTGTAGGATGTTTTTTCGGCAGATTTGAAGATATTGACAACTTATGACCTTTATAATGTATAATAACTTAATGATAACAGTACAACCTATTTAGATGATAATTGGTGCGGAAAGAAGAGAACAACACTATCCATAGGTTCACCGGTTGAAAAGGAACATCATCTGGATTGAATGGATTGTTTGGACACACATGTATGTTTTTCACGCAGTCAGCAACAGGTTCGCACCTTCTTGTTGTGCCATCTGAGAAAAACAAAGACTGATCTTTGAAGCCCATCCAAGGAACCTTGAAGTTAGCATCCTTGAAGCGCTGCGAGGCTACCTCTATGGTGGTAATGAGTTTCCATGGGCCTCACAGCGCCAACGATCAATGATTCAATGACCGTCTCCTCCCAGGTTTCACCTCGCAGACAGTCCAAAAGGTCGTTTTGCAAACAGCAACGAAGCTGGTTACGTAAACGAGAATAGACCAGCCCTTATTAAGCCTGTACTATTTATGTACCATTTTTAAATATTTTTTAAATACTATGTGAACAAATAGTGTTTGTTTTTCTAGTGGGCTTGCTAGTGGCATAATAGATAGATAGAAATGATGATGGGCAGAATAGTCCACTGTGTGGCCGAAACATGTCAATACGTCTACGCGTCTACCCGCATTCATGGATGAGCTGCACTCCAGCTGGCACAGATGGCATTTCATTGTTTCCTTTGCCTTAGCTTAGTTTTCCTGACGGACTAATGAAACCAGCAATCAGATGAGATTCATTGAGCTGGCCAACAGGGTTCCATTCAGGAGTGCGCACTTGGCACTGCCCCATAAAGTGAAATGATTCACGCAGACTACTCAAAGAACATAAGATGAAGTCGCCCCAAACTACACTGAAAATACATCAACCATCACCACAGTCACCACATGTTTGATTTTTGTATCCCCTGTGGCAGATTTTTGTTCCCCGTGTTTCCCCTATGGTTCCCCTATGGTTCCCCTATGGTTCCCCTATGGCAATGTCTGCTGATGTTTGCTGTCAATGTGTGGCCCGTGGCATCCCGTGGCAATCCACAGCCCGACAGCTGTCGGCTCAGCAGATCGCGCCCGCCGATGCTTCGATGCCCATCGAGTCGTTGGAGTTGGACCTGCAGAGTACACCGGTGCTGGGCTCCAGCTTCCAGGCGCATGGCTCCGCCATCCCGGGCCATCCCGGGCCATCCCGGGCCATCCCGGGCCATCCCGGGCCATCCCGGGCCATCCGGTTGTTGCTGTGGTGTTCTTTCATGTTAAAGACGGGGAAAAACCTTAAAAACCTGGTAACTTGGGAGGTTGAAGAAATGTGGACACTTGATAATCTAGAAATGATTTTAGTGGGTTTGAACTGTTTGAAGTTTTTTTTTAAAAGAGCAATTAGGCTTGAATCAATGGGTATGGTATGGCTCCAAACTCCAAACCTAGCTTTGCGGTGAGCATCCAAATAGCTGGCAAAATGTGGTTCCTGAAAGATGGCGCCTACCAGTGGCACACTGGGGCAGCTTATGGTTTTTTCATGTTTTTTCAGGTGTTTTTTCATGTGATCCATATATTTATTGCACAAATTTGCACTGTGTAGCTTCCATCCGAGATTGGATCAGGATTTTGCGAGCCGGACTGCGGGGCTGTCATGGTGACTGGGATTCCGACCAGGCCCCAGAAGATCCAAGGGATTCTTAAAATTAATTTTGTTGGGTTAAGAACTTAAAGAACTTCCATAGTTTGAGTGAAGATTCCAAGCATTCGTGTAATCATGTTTGGGTAGGCATGTGTAATATCAAAGTAATATCCACAGATGGTGGGTAGGTTGGTTGCATCAGGGTCACAGCCTGCAGGCTCCACGGCGCTTCAAAGTCTGGTGCTCGGTTTTAGCTCTGAGTCATGGATTTGCTGGTCATGTTTTTTGCCTTAGTTGGGAAACTCATGAAACTCCCACATTTTGATCTTGTAGCTTTTTATGACAATTTTTATGACATTTTTTTTATGACAATTGACATAATTGATCAGCTTTATGATTGCCAATCTGGAAATTATGGACGCAAAAAACAACATATGTCAAGGATATCCGAAGATGTCAAGATATGTCAAGGATCGTCCCTGCAGGTCGTAGAAGCAGTGGGACAGGGTGCCTATGGCGTTGTTTGCTCCGCAAAGGCGCGTTGTTTTTCTCATCCAAAAATGGGATGGGCCAATGGGTCAAGTACGGTCAAGTATGGTCAAGTATGGTCAAGTCATTTCTGTGAGCCTTCAAGAATGGGATTGTGATGGATTGTGTACATGTTATCAAAATTTATCAAACAACATGTTCCAAGGGTTTGGAATGAAAGATGATGAAAGATGGGTTTGTTCCCATGGCTCAAACATGACAGAATCATGGAATCGGGAGCATCCCACAGGATGAGTTGAACGATGACACCGTAGCGATCAAGAAGATTGAGCGGCTCAGCAGCATGCCTTGGTGCTACTTAGAACATGTATAACGCAGCATAACGCAGCACCGGTTTGTCCAAGAAAGGTTGGGAAGACCTCATTCCATACATTTCCATACCATGGTTGAGAAAGTACTGTTCCCATGAAAGTTGCCATATATTGGTGTGGTTATTCCCGCATTTTTGTACAAACAGACCAGTCTCTATCAGCGGCTATTCTCCAGACGTTCCTTTATTTTCTTCAAATCCACCGTGGTGTGCTAGGAGTGCCTTCGACGACATCACCTTTGCCAAGCGAACACTGCGGGAGTTGAAGATCCTGCGACATCTGCGGCACGAAAATTTGATTGACATCAGGTGACATTCGGTGAGATGGCTGGGTGGATCCGGTAGATCCGGTAGGTCCTGGGTGGGGGGATGAGAATGGATGAGATGCGACTGAAGTGGCCAAGGTAAATTACCGTTGTTGATACATTACAGTCGTTTTATTGCAAATGTGTGAATATCATTGAATATCCAATGTTATGCTATGACAGGAATGGGAGATGAGGAGATGGATGAATGGGGGGTTTGATTTCTGATTGTCCAATCGCTGACTGGTGGATGCATTTTTTTGGCCCCGCCCCCTTGCCGCGAGGTATGTGTTCTTACCCGGCCTGAAATCCAATTTCGAGGACGAGCTGACTGTCTTCCCAGAGGGCACCATACACTCAAGAAAGGAAGACTCGTGTATACCAACTATGCAACACTAGGTACTAATCCCAAACCCAGACTGCATGCGATGTTTCTAGCTAGAACATGTATGGTAAATCGCCAGCATGTGAGTTTTTTTTTCAGCAGGACATCTATGTGATCTCCGAGTTGATGGAGACGGATCTGGCGTCCATCTTGAAGAGCCCCCAACCGCTCTCGGATGAGCATTGCCAATTCTTCACCTATCAGGCTGAGAGAGAAAAGCTGATGGGAGTTGGGAAAAACAAGATGCAGCCCACGAACCCGAATGCAGTCACGTAGAACACTTTTGTCAAACAAGTTATTTGAACAGTCTACATTTTTCCCCTGTTACCGTACCAGTGCACTGTAGACTGTGGATTGCGGAAGAGGGTGGAGTGCAAACAAAGGAGTGTAGAGTGTAAAGTGTAGAGTGGAGTGTGGAGTGTAAAGTGTAGAGTGTGGAGTGTGGAGTGTAAAGTGTAGATTGTCAAGTGTAGAGTGTAAAGTGTAGAGTGTAAAGTGTAGATTGTCAAGTGTAGAGTGTAAAGTGTAGAGTGTGGAGTGTGGAGTGTAAAGTGTGGAGTGCGGAGTGTACAGTGAAGAGTGGGGAGTATGGAGTGCGGAGTGTGGAGTGTAAAGTGCAAATTGTAAAGTGCTGAGCGTGGAGTCTAAAGTGTAGAGTGTGGAGTGTGGAATGTAAAGTGTAGAGTGTAAAGTGTCGAGTTTAAAGTGTGGAATGTAAAGTGTGGAGTGTAAAGTGTAGAGTGTGGAGTGTGGAGTGTAAAGTGTAGAGTGTGGAGTGTCGAGTGTGGAGTGTGGAGTGTGGAGTAAGGAGTGTGGAGTGTAAAGTGTGGAGTGTAAAGTGTAGAGTGTGGAGTGTGGAGTGTAGAGTGTGGAGTGTGGAGTTTGGAGTGTAGAGTGTGAACTGTGGAGTGTAGAGTGTGGAGTGTGGAGTGTAAAGTCTAGAGTGTGTAAAGTGTGGTGTGTGGAGTGTAGAGTGTGGAGTGTAAAGTGTAAATTGTAAAGTGTGGAGTGTGGAGTGTAAAGTGTTAAAGTGTAAAGTGTGGAGTGTAAAGTGTAAGGTGTGGAGTGTGGAGTGTGAAGTGCAGAGTGTTAAGTGTAAAGTGTAAAGTGTGGAGTGTAAAGTGTGGAGTTTAAAGTGTAGAGTGTGGAGTGTGGCGTGTAAAGTGTAGAGTGTTAAGTGTAAAGTGTAAAGTGTGGAGTGTAAAGTGTGGAGTTTAAAGTGTAGAGTGTGGCGTGTAAAGTGTAGTCTGTAAAGTATAGAGTGTAAAGTGTAGAGTAGTGTGGAGTGTGGAGTGTAAAGTGTTAAAAAGTAAGGTGTAACGTGTTAGTTAAGTGTAAAGTGTGGAGTGTGGAGTGTAAAGTGTAGACTATATAGTGTAGAGTGTAAAGTGTAGAGTGTAAAGTGTGGAGTGCAAAGTGTGGAGTAAAGTGTGGAGTGTAGAGTGTGGAGTGTAAAGTGTAGAGTGTGGAGTGTAAAGTGTCAAGTTTGGAGTGTAAAGTGTAGGGTGTAAAGTGTAGAGTGTAAAGTGTAGAGTGTGGAGTGTAGAGTGTAAAGTGTGGAATGTAAAGTGCGGAGTGTGAAGTGTAAAGTGTGGAGTGTGGAGTCTGGAGTGCTGCGCCTGCCACGCAAAATGACGCTGAACACGTCCAAAGTGCTGCGCCTCCCACGAAAACTGCAAATCATCTTGCGAAAGCGCCGCGAAAGCATTGCGCCTGCCACACAAAACTATTTCGCCACGTTACAAAACACGTCTGAATGTCACAAAGTGCCGCTCTTGCCACGCAAAACGACATGACAATTTGCTTGGAAACCTTCGAAAAGGAGATGTTTTGCAGCTTCCCCCATAGACACGGCGAGGCCGTAGGAAAATCAGAGGCTCGAGACGAGACACGTGGGAGCATCAAAGCGAGCATTTCGTGCGAGACTTCCTCTGATTTTGACACTTTGTAGCTTCAAAATCGACGTTTCCTGCGAGTTTTCTTAGGAACCTCTAAATTTCCTACCTCAAAACCGATGTTTCGTGCGAGGCTTCCGTCAATTTTCATCACATCTCACAAAATTCCACGCCTGCCACGGAATTTGCACCTTGTCGCCACTTGACCCAGCCCTGACAATGCGATTCGCAAAAAACACGCAACACGACACGTCGCAAGTGCTGCGCCTGCCACGCAAAATGACGCTGAACACGTCCGAAGTGCTGCGCCTGCCGCGAAAACTGCAACGCATCTTGCGAAAACGTCGCAAAAGTATTGCGCCTGCCACACAAAACGACTTTCGACCACGTCTGAATGTCACGAAGTGCCACGCTTGCCACGCGAAACGAAGCAACGCAACGTTTGAAACCTCCAAAAACCCCTTCTGCAGAACTTACCATAGGCACGGCCATAGACGGTTACGAACGGTTGCGAACGGTTGAGCAACGTCGAGCGAACACACCCTCAACCCCCAGACCCCCAGAGTGAAACGGGAACCCTTGCTACGCATTCGGGAAAAATGGGATACCCATAGCTTGGGTCATTGTGATAGTGGAAAATATGGGGAGATTGAAGGAGGTGTTGGTGGAAACTGAGATGGCGAAGATGTTTGAAGTATGTTAGAGCCACTGCTGTGTTGAGGCATGAGAATTACCAAAAAGCACAGCAGCAGAAAGTATCCCTTCACCTGATGTTGCTTCTATGGTATCGCAGTTTTCCAACTGTCCTGGTGTTACATATTTTGTCATCTTTTGTCATATTTTGTCAAATCCATAATACATCCATGGTACCCATTTCAACATCTTTCAACTGACACGGCCGTTCGCCTGGCCGTTCGCCCAACACGGCCAGATCCTTCGGGGTTTGAAATTTGTGCACACCGCCGGAGTGATTCACCGAGGCTGGGGAAAATAGCAGCAGCTGAATGCTGAATCGAAATGCTGCTTAAGTTGATAAAACATGAAAAAAATGGGCTGCATCGAACCCACAAAATGAACCAAAATGAACTTGTGTTTCTCAGATTCTCCAACCATGTTTGGTTCTAAACCGAGTCTAACAAAAGGCCCATTAAACGCTGATACATTTGGAACACCGCTGAGATCTGAAACCGCGAAATTTGTTGGTGAACTCCAACTGCGACCTGAAAATCTGCGACTATGGGTGCCTTGGAACGCGCTGGCGTTGTTGGATACAGCTGGGTAATTAAAGGAGATTTTCAACACGAAATGCGAAAACACATCCAGATAGCTTAGATGAAGGAGATAACATGTTCAGAGAACAAGAACCGATGACTGAGGTTGGCGAGGCTCGCTATGAACAATGGCGATAGCCGGCCACTCACCGAGTCGGATGCTGAGTCTAATTATTCTGGTCAGAGTCTTGACTTCCTTGCGTGTGGAAGCGCCAAGCAAAAAGCACATCAATCGTGTACATCCAACCATTGGACCGTTCCGGTTTCAAAATCATTTCCATGAATCAAGATTAAAGCTGCACCCCCAATGTTTTTGGACGATCAATTTATTCGTTTGCTAAACCCAGGGAAATGATCCCCAAGCAAAGCAGAAATGGGTTGGATGCCAAATCATAAACTAGATGCCATTCCTAATTCGACCGGTTTATGGCATTTTTTGATTTTTCTTTGTGGCATTGAGTCAATCCCATCTGTCTACATCTGTCCCCGCCAGGTATGTTTGTACCCGGTGGTATCGAGCACCAGAGGTGCTCTGCAGTTGGGCCGACTATGGCCCGGTGGGGGAATCCCAGAGATCACCTGAGATGGCCACTGAGACTTTCTCACGAGAAATTTGGGAAAAATGATTTCACAATATTTGCATATTTCATATGGTTCAGGTTGCAATATGTGGTTGACATATATTTCGGTCAATTTCATATGGTTACAGAGTGCTTGAATGTCGTGATCCCAACAGAAGGGACGTTGTTTTTGAGGGGGGATCTCCGGGAGCTGCGATTTTGATGCTGTCATCAACTCCGCAGCTTGTTTCAGAATCTTGTGATATGCTAGTTGCTTCATGCTGTTCCTTGATATTGTTTGGGTATGTAGAGTACATCTTAAGACATCTTATGAACGTCCGAAACAAATCGAAACAATGGGGTCAGACCCTCCATGGCGCTGCCATCCTGCACGTCCCTACCTTTCAAGGCCATCGATATGTGGTCCATAGGCCAGGAGCCACGGCTCTGCCACAACTCGGGGTGTGGGTCGGAATGTGAACGCGAAAGATTACCAGTCTGCTGGTTCATACTTAGGGATGTTCATCTTCACAGGGCTGCTTTTTGATGTTCCCTGAGAAAAATTGATGACGATGTATCTTATTATGGATTTCTCCCTGTC
Organism: Cladocopium goreaui; assembly: GCA_947184155.2. Taxonomy (NCBI): domain Eukaryota; class Dinophyceae; order Suessiales; family Symbiodiniaceae; genus Cladocopium; species Cladocopium goreaui. The sequence goes on along the minus strand of CAMXCT020003173.1, from coordinate 64,624 downwards.
TATCTTTTTGATTCCGAAACATCCAGTTGAAATTCCACTGCAGTTTTCTTGTTCCATTTGTTCCACTGAAGTATGAAGGCTTTGGAGGTTCCGGATGGTTCCGGGCCCTCAAGTCTGGCAGATCTCTCTGCACAGGCTGCATCTTTGCAGAAATGCTCAGGCGAGATCTTTTTAGCGAGCTTCAGATGGAAACACATCGATGATGGAAAATCCACAGATCGGTACAGCTTGAGACACTTGCGCCACTTTCAAATCAGAGAATGACCAATCTACACGGCGGAACTTGTGCATTTTTCAATTAGTTGATCGTTCCATGTGGAACTAACTTATGTATGTCCTCAATTCAGCATCATTCCGTGTGAAGGTGGCAAACAGAATCACTTACTAGCAGAAAATGACATATATATATATGTTGTGAGTTGTTGTAAGTTGTTGCGAGTTGTTTTTTTGAGTGTGAGGCGGAAGCCGTTGCTCCCGGGAAAGAACACGCAGCATCAGTTGAATCTGATCGTTAGCCATTTGGGCTTCCCGGACTCTGAAACCATTTCCAGGACCCACTCCGAAGACCATGGTCCAATGATGTCTGTCCCGTGGATTCCACTGGGTCAGAATTCTTGAGCACCCTTCATTTGGCTGAAGGTTAAAGAACCGTGCATTTTGAGTCTGTCAGTTTTCGACACTTTGCCCATCTTGGCACCAATCCGCCAGGATAAAGAACGAAAAGTGTCGAAAGTTCCTGGAGCAGCCGCCCCAGCCAGCTACGTCAATTGCGGTTCATACGAAGCCTCGAGATGTCTTGTGTAGTGTGTCAATGCATGCAGTGTTCACATCATGCCGCTAAAGAAGACAGTCTAGTAGCACCAACAAAAGTGACTGCTTCGCAACGAAAGTATACATAATCGTAGATCATCATAGAGAAATGATGTCGTCGTTACTGTTGTATAGTGTGCATATATCCAGATTCGGAGACAGCACAGAAAACAGAGATAACACCTTAAAACGCATCATCAATAGGGTGTTTTGAGTGTTTTGTTGTCTTTTGAAGTCGCTGCTGTAAGAAACACAACCCATATCCATCAGTCCATCAGATTGAACCAATGGAAACTGTGATACGAGACTTTTGATGCTTCTGACATTGCCGGCAAATTTTGCAGTAACAAAACTGGATCCTCGCACTTCGCAACTGTAACCACATTTCACAGCATTGTTGAAGAAGGCAATTTAGTCACAGGTGCCAGAGGTAGGTGCCAGGTCGCCGCTTTTACCATAATTATTGTTGCTTCGTTAAGCAGCGGCTTTATTTGCGCTTCAAATGAAACATTGATGCACATTGATGAACACTGATGAACTGGTCGAACGGGTGCATAACATATGATATCATATGATCTTTAATATCACCATCATACAATATCATGATATAACCATGATGATATGTCATTTTTCTTACATGTCCAATCTTCCCCTTGACATCATTTCCATATATTTCCATATCAATTTCCCATGTCATGGTTTCCTCATCAAATGATCATGAGAGAGATATATATATATATAATATCTATATATATATAATATATATAGGTTTATTAAATATATACCTTATTATCATTATATTATCATTATATTATAGTATTATATATCATTCCCGCCATTTGTCTTCTGTCGTTTTCGCCTTTAGGTCGTTGCCGAAGACGGCGGGGCCCCAGCTGCTCTTCGAGGCCGTGGGGCCGCAGCCAGCCGCAGTCCTGGAGCTGCTCAACGCCACGTGCCTCGCCAACGGCTCCGACGTTGAGAGCAACGCTGGCAAAAAACATGGAAAGAAACAGGAAAAACCTATGAAAAACCTATGAAAAGGCATGGTTTCTTCGAAAAAAGGTATGAAAAACACAGGGAAAACTACAACTACATGACATGGTGATTTTACACGACATATTGCTTTTATGTCTTTTTTCCGGAAAAGATCTAGCTCCATATCGTTTTATGGTTACCAAAGAAAAGGTTAAAATCATCGATAATAAGAGATAAAAGAGATAAGATTGTCGACACGACAGAACAGGTTGATCACAGGTTGTTTATGTGATTTCATGTCTGTTTTCTGCGTTTTCTGCATTGCTTCCTTTTTCTGTCTTTATCGATATGAATCATCACTGGAGCATGTGTCCAGCACGTTGGATTGTCGCCCACGCAGTGCATGACCTTTAGCAATCGCGCGAATCCCACCATACATACGCCACATACGCCACACACGTACACACATACATACATACACACATACACACGTACACACGTACACACGTACACACAAACAAGCAAGAAAGCAAGCAAGCAAACAAACAAACAAACCAAACAAACCAAAAAAACAACAAACCAACAAACCAACAAACCAACACACCAACAAACCAACACACCAACACACCAACACACCAACACACCAACCCACCAACACACAGAGGCAAACACAACACACACACACACAAACAACACACACACACAAAACAACACCAACACAACACCAACACAACACAACACAACACAACACCACACCACACAACACAACACAACCCAACCCAACCCAACCCAACCCAACCCAACACCAACACCAACACCAACACCAACACCAACACCAACACCAACACAACACAACACAACACAACACCACACCACACCACACCACACCACACAACACAACACAACACAACACAACACAACACGACACGACACGACACGACACTACCTACACTAACAGTACACAACACTACACTGGACACTACAACTAACCCTACACTACAGGCTACACGACACAACCACAACACAATCACAACACAACCTTCATCACGACACACACCGCAAACACCACAACAAGAAACTCAGAACAAACCACGACACACAACACACCAACTCACACACCCACAAAAACCCCCACACCTACACACTAACACACCCCATACAACCCCACCACCACCCTCCATCACAAACACACCACACCCCCACCACCAAAACACCCACCCCCAACCAACCCACATCGACACCCAAGCCACCCGCGCCCCTCCCCCAAACAACCCCACCCCTCCTCCACCCACACCCCCCCCGCCCCACCACCCCCCCAGCCCCAGCAAAACCAACCCAATCCCACACACACAAAAACCACACACACACAAACCAACACACACCTCCACAACAACACACACAGCACGATACCTAGCACGATCACAAATTGAAAACAACACACACGCAGAAACAACACACACACACAAAAAAAAAACAACACACACAAACAACACACAGACAAAAAACAACACACACACAAACAACACACACACACAAACAACACACACACAAACAACACACACAAAAACAACACACACACAAACAAGACACACACAAAAACAACACACACACAAACAACACACACAAACAACACACACACACACACAAACAACACACACACAAAAACAACACACACGCAGAAACAACACACACACACAAAAAAAAAACAACACACACAAACAACACACAGACAAAAAACAACACACACACAAACAACACACACACACAAACAACACACACACAAACAACACACACAAAAACAACACACACACAAACAAGACACACACAAAAACAACACACACACAACACACACACACAAACAACACACACACAAACAACACCAACACAGAAACAACACCAACACACAAACAACACCAACACACAAACAACACCAACACACAAACAACACCAACACACAAACAACACCAACACACAAACAACACCAACACACAAACAACATCAACACACAAAAAAAAAAACACACACAAACAACACACTCACACAACACACACACAAAAACAAGGCAACCGGTTGACTCGGCGCCCTTGTAAGGGTGACGAATTTGAAATTCTGATTTATGAGGGTAAGAGACAAAATGCTGGTATTTGGAGGAGTCGTCAAAAAATGTTTGCAACATGGACATTCATTTCGACTGGCAGGCGTGTGACTCAAGAGTGAAAATTTGCGTTTCGCCTGCGCGGTGACTCGATTTTGCTCTTCAAGGGTCAAAAAAGAAACATTAGAAATCTATGATTTCAACCATCCGATTCATATCAGGGCGGCGTTCACTCTTCCAGTTTTTTCCTCTTCTCGACGCTAGCGGTGCCAGAGCGCTTGTGGCAACGCAGAAGCCACAGTCTGCAACAAGGCAGCGTTGTGACGCCATGTCCAGCTGTAGCCCAAGTGTACCTTTTTTTGTACACCTTTTGTTTTTTTTTTTGTGGGGCATCGACGGAGGTCGAATTTTTTCAAGTGTTTCCATGTTCCATCCATGTGTTGAGTACCAGCAACAATGGTTCTATAGGATTTACCCCACAAACGACCTCGAAAATGATAAGTCTTAGTAAAGATTTTGTTAGTCTCGAAAATGATTTACCCCCCTGATGATCATACGACAGCATGTGCAACGTGCGCATCTTCCGTAACGTAAAGGAAGTGCTCGTCAAGAACGTTAATACACCCCCCCACCCCCCACTCCCACCCCCCCTGATGATCATACGACAGCATGTGCAACGTGTGCATCTTCCGTAACGTAAAAGAAGTGCTCGTCAAGAACGTTAATACATCCTTCCAAGGGATCGTAAATGGCACATCTCAAAATTGGCAACCTTCCAAGGGCGCCGTATCAGCCGCATGCCAAAAACAACACACACACAACACACACAAAAACAACACACACACACACAAAATAAACAACACACACACAAAAAAAAAACAACACACACACACAAATAACACACACACACACTTGCTCAGAAACATCTTTGCGAATTCTGATGTGGAATGCATCTTACGTGCAAAAACACTCCAATTAAACCTGACAAGAGCCATTGAATGATCAGAAGTGAGAAACCTCAGGTTGAAGTTTGGTTGGCACGTGACAATGCAGTTAAATATGACGTCCCCCAGCTGCGACTTGAATGCGCCCAGGAGCGACACTGCAGGTACAGAAGTTTGCATCCAAACTTCCATCCAGTTGATTTCCATAGCTTCGTTGGCGTGACTAGGAAATCAACCGTCATGCCCCCTGCAATTGAAAAGGAGATTGGATAAACGCCTGGTAAAATACTCAAAACTGGTTCATTGTAATGGCAAAGAACCTGATACGAAAAAGCAATTCCGTCAAACAAGGTAGAAGTTTTACATCTCTTCAGATGTTCCACACACACGCCCCGCTGCCGCGAGGCTTTTTAAGGCCCCGACGAATGAGATGAAGGTGAAGATGAAGGAAAGATGGAAATGAGATGACGATGAAAATGAGATGACAATTACTTAACCGGAACACAAGAGGGGAACGCAAAAAGGAAAAGGAAAAAGAGAGAACACCAACACCAACACACCTGGCCCGAAACGGGCAAACCCTGAAAGGGCAAGAAAAAAGAAAAAGCGGACGGACGACGGGCCAAAAAACCAACCAGAGGAGGGGGGGGCGGACAGAAGCGCCTGACACAACCTACAAGGAACGCGAAGGGCCCAAACCTGACCTAGAGAGGAAAGCGCGCATGAGATAGGGGACCAATGGGGAACTAGTTGAAGAAATAAGATGCATCCACATTACGTGCATTTTTCGCGATAAGGCTCAAAGGCCCTCGGCTTTCATGTCACAACCCTGTAAACGGCTTACGTCGTCAACCCCTGAATTACGTGCACAATTGAACCTCACCAACGACCATAAAAGGAAAGAAACCCCACACCTAAAGCATGTCCTGCTGCCTGATTTTTCATGAAAGAAAAGGTGAAGCCAGGCACAGCCACACGTTGTTCAACCAAACGACATTCGACGGGGTGAAAACCGAAAAATGGCCGGCTGTTCACTTTACTTAAACGAATTACTAATTCAAAAGTGTAATTTCTGACAAAGGAAAAGGTGAAGCCAGGCACAGCGGCATGCTGTTCAACCAAACGACAGTGGACAGGGTGAAAACCGAAAAATGGCTAGCTGTTTCACGTTACTTAGACGAATTACTAATTCAAAAGTGTCAATTCAGAGGTCATTTCGAAGTGTCAAGTCTTAGCTTGGAAAAGCTTTCCCCGAAGGGTTCATGCCACCTTGACGAATCCAGCATGAATCACACACTTGCTCAGAAACATCTTTGCGAATTCTGATGTGGAATGCATCTTACGTGCAAAAACACTCCAATTAAACCTGACAGGAGCCATTGAATGATCAGAAGTGAGAAACCTCAGGTTGAAGTTTGGTTGGCACTTGACAATGCAGTTAAACAACAACAGAAAACACAGTATGACGTGTCCCCCAGCTGCGACTTGAATGCGCACAGGAGCGACACTGCAGGTACAGAAGTTTGCGTCCAAACTTCCATCCAGTTGATTTCCATAGCTTCGTTGGCGTGACTAGAAATCAACCGTCACGCCCCCTGCAATTGAAAAGGAGATTGGATAAACGCCTGGTAAAATACTCAAAACTGGTTCATTGTAATGGCAAAGAACCTGATACGAAAAAGCAATTCCGTCAAACAAGGTAGAAGTTTTACATCTCTTCAGATGTTCCACACACACACCCACACACCCACACACACAAACAACACCAACACACAAACAACACCAACACACAAACAACACCAACACACAAACAAAACCAAAAAACAACAAACAACAAACAACAAACAACAAACAACAAACAACACCAACACACACACAACACCAACACACATACAACACCAACACGCACACACACAACACAACACCAACACCAACACCAACACCAACACCAACACCAACACCAACACCAACACCAACACCAACACCAACACACACAACAACAACAACAACAACAACAACAACAACAACAACAACAACAACAACAACAACAACAACAACAACAACAACAACAACAACAACAACAACAACAACAACAACAACAACAACACACACACAACACCAACACACACACACAACACACACACACACAACACCAACACACACACACAACACCAACACACACACACACTCAATACCAACACCAACACACACACAACACCAACACACACACACACAACACACACACAACACCAACACCAACACCAACACACAACACACACACACACAACACCAACACACACACACACACCAACACCAACACCAACACACACACACACAACACCAACACCAACACACACACAACACCAACACACACCAACACACACCAACACACACACACAACACACAACACACACAACACACAACACACACAACACACACAACACACACAACACACACAACACACACAACACACACAACACACACAACACACAACACACACAACACACTAACCATCACACCATCAACACACACCAACACCCACAAACACACACATACACATCCACCACAACACACCACACCTACACCAACCAACCACCACACACACAACCAAACACACAACAAACACCAAACACAACACACACACACACACAACCAACCACCCAACCAATCAAACACAACCAACCAACAACAAAACCCAACCAACCAACAAACCAACCAACCCAACCAACCAACCAACAATCCAAACAAACCAAACCAACTCAAAACCAACCAACAACCAACAACCAACAACCACAACCACAACCACCAACCACCCAACCAACCAACCAACCAACCAACCAACCAACCAACCAACCAACCAACCAACCAACCAACCAACCAACCAACCAACCAACCAACCAACACCAACCAACACACACACACACCGTAAATCCGCAATAATGCACAATAAACCAGCACAATACACCACACAGCAATGCCCCACTCATATCCACCAATCATGGACACAGTGGCCCATCCAGCAATATAAAGTTGAACAACATCCACCCACTAAGCCACCTCCATCGTTTCCCATCGTTTCCGATCGCTTCCGATCGCTTCCGATCGCTTCCAAGGCTCCAGTTCGACCCAGAGAGGCGTTTCACAGTGGAGCAGGCACTCGAATTGCCCTACTTGGAGCAGCTGCACTGCCCTGAGGACATCTCCTTTGCAGGGAAAAATCGGGAAACACTGGAGATGATAATCTCTGATATGATGGATCCGATGATGCACGGAAGTGATGGTATATGGCATTATATGGCTAAGTATTTGTCAGATACGATGATTTCACCAACTCATATATGTTTTTCCCTCCATTTCAAACACGGAAACAACAAAGATCACATGTTTTTGGACATTTGCGAAACAGAATTCGACTGTATGGCCATGGTCCAGATATGGGAAGACCGAAGCGATCCACGCGAACGAACTGCACTCGATCCTTGCTCCAGGACGAGCCATCGTGCCCAATGATCGACCTAAGCGACTTCGAGTTTGAACGTCGCAAAATCGACCTGGCGGTGCCGTGGATAAACCCATGCGGTGGAAGATTTCTTGGTTGTGGATTTACAGATTTTCTGATTACATTTGATACAGGTAGTCATACTGGTGAATTACAGGGATCTACACTTCACTGTACTATCAATCACCATCCTGAGGTCTGGTAGAACCAGAGTCATGGAATTTGCAAAGCACTATAGAAGGGATTGGCACATGGACATTCGTGACATGGGGATTGTTGTGGTTGAAGCATCGAAAAATTCCTTCACAAAGGATAATGTGGCTTGTGTTTTTCTGCATTTACGCTCCAAAGCACCTACTGACTTAACGATCCCAATTTGGTGCCATCACTGTGATTTCCCAAGTTTTGTTGGGATGGGGACTACAAGTATGAATTCTGGACTAGTACGCCCATATCTTTTTTAACGGATGATTTGGCCTCAGATTACATGATGGATAGCTTGGCTTGAAATTTCCCCAACTGTTTTTATGTCACAGAAATTATGGAAATATATGACTTGAATTCGTGTGTTTTTTCACGTTTTTCCTTTCTAATCTCCACCTCCGACATTTTAGAGACTCACCAAGGCACTCAGAGAAGAGATTTTTCTGGAGGCGCCGCGGGTCTTGACCAGTCATAATTTGCGCCAGCTGATTGAATCAATAATTGGCTTGTTATTTCATCATGTGATTCTAATTGCACTTGTTGCGTTATCACCTAACTTCACCTGTGAAGTATTAGCCGAATTAGCCGTCAAGAGTTTGGCACAAGTTGTTTAACCCTTTAGTTGAGCGAAGATGCTCCACTCCGGAGAAAGTTTGATGCAGCAAAGACAAAGCTTATTCCACAAAACTCATATGTCATGGTAGAGGTATTCATGGGCAAAGCCTCTTATTTGTCAGGCAATCAGCATCTGATTGAGGTAGTGCAATCAGCATCTGTCCTATTGCTACCGGGTAAACGGATGTAAACGGTGTCACTGGATCTGCTAGGCCCTTCGTTACCATCCAGAACTGCAGTTGCGGTACCTACAGGAGCAACAAGCCTTGGGTACTGGACATGATATTTGTTGCCACCTCAGAAGCTGCACAACGTGACACACAATGACACACAATGGCCAACAAACATGGAAAGTCTTCAAGAAGAAACCAGAAGCTTTTGACGTTTGTTGATGTTGATCTTGTCTTTGAAGAAGCTGGCAGCTGGAGGTTAGGAAATCGGGGTGGCTTTTCATGTCGTCCATATAGCTTGTCATATCTTGTCATTGCGGCAATGCGCCATCAAGAACCGAAGCAACGGCTATGGCGACCAAGGCTCCTACCGTTTGTTGGCTCCAGGAGAGTGGGGCAACCCAGTCCAACACTCCGGGCTCGGGATATCTCAGAAACAGGGAATGATGATATGTTTTGATGGACATCAACTGGGAAACCATCGTTGATTTGTTGGATTTAAGATCAAGGTCCTTAAAAGTCACATGCCATCTACATCATCTACATCATCACCATCACCATCGTTTCCAACATCACCAGCATCATCAGCGTCATCAGGATCACAGGAAAATCACATCAGCCACATAGATTTTTGAGATACGACCTGCAGATGTCTTGTAGCAGTTTCAACTCGATGACGCATTGGAAGAGGGCATGGCCGAAGAAAATTGGATATGGAATAACGCGCAACCTGTGGTTTTTTTGATACATGGTTATGCTCTCGGTCTCACAACACCGAGGTCGCAATACGATGAGGTTGGCTCTAGTTGAAACTCTGAAACTCAGTGCTCTCCCAGAATCGTCCCCGTTTTACCCCGAACAAAACATCATCCGAAGACTCCACAACAAGATGATCAACTTTTAGAGGAGAAGTGAACGAAACATCCACACCCAGTCCGTGATACAGCTGTCCTGTACTTGAATGAAATTTGACATCCATAGCAGGTTTTCCAGATTTCGCCAGCCATGGAAGGTGTCACAGATGAACCTATAGAGTTTCCGCAAGTTTTTTTGCAACAGAGATGCGTTTGGGAGAGTGTGAGTTTGCATGAAGATCGAGATGACAAAAGGAGGGAGCCGACGACATCCAAACCAGCCGTGTTACAGAACGGCTGCCAGCCATAGCCTCGATTTGTATTTCATCTCAAAAGTTATGTGCTCAAAATATGTCAAAATAATCCATGTGTTCAAATTACATGTGTTCAGTGATGTTCAGTGCTTTGGAGATCCGGAGTTATTCATGAAAGCTAAACATGCTGAACATCCACACGACCTTTTATGTCAGAACATGACAAAAAAGCCCCACCCCGAGAGAAGGTCTCCGTGGCGCCTTCCGATCGCAGTCGCGGCAGTCGCGGCAGTCGCGGTCTTTTGCGTTTCAGCGGTGTTTTCCCCCGCTCTGCTCGGGGTGCGGCGCATTGCGGCGCGCGCTACGCTGTGCGCTACACCACCTGGGTGAAGCAGATCCACCGCGACACCGAAAAAAGTCGAAGGCGGGTTTGGACAGTTTGGCAAATGTTTGGTGGGGGGATGATGGATAATGTGAAGAGATGCGAAGAGATGCGAAGAGATGCGAAGAGATGCGAAGACATGCGAAGAGACGTGAAGAGATGTGAAGAGACGTGAAGAGATGTGAATTAAGAGATGTGAAGAGATGTGAAGAGGATATGGTTTTGCTGTGAAGTTGGAGAAGGTGATCTAGTACTGGTACATATATTCATGTAGTATGTGGTAGTACTCGGTAGTACTTCGTTCATTTTGGTAGATCGTCGTACACCTTGATGATGTCCGGCGTTCATCATGTGAAGGGCGCGGCGGAGGCGTTCAGGCGACCTCGGCACGGCTAAATGGGGCAGTGACCTTAAACCAGCAACCAATCGACGGCCAAAGAAAAAGGTTGAGCCACGTTGAAACATCCCAAAAATACCCCATCGCCCATCTCATCAGGATATTCCACCGAAATTTCCATCCGTGTTATCTCCATGTCATCTCCATGCCCAGAATCCATCCAGAATCCCTCCAATTCATCGATATCCAAGACTTAGATCTCGTGCGCACCAGTGATCACACGATCTCGTGAAATTTGCGACTTCCGACCCGACGTCTACACGGACTTTCGTTCCCTCAAAGAGATGCTTGCGGCAAGATCGCTTAAATGTCCTTTGCACGGTCTTTCCAGTGACTCTTCTTCAGCACTGTTTCAGCTGGATATTATACACCCCAAACATCCCCAAACCATCTTTGCTTTTACAGATCGTTCAAAGAAGATTCGATTAGGAGTCTTAGCCACGACTTTGTCCTGTATGGCGTTTCTTAAATGAGATCTACGAGTTTTTCCTCAACAAATCACGTTTTTTTGGGGCGTTCCACTTCAACACATGCGAGTATCAGAACGCGCTTGCGTTGCGCCCATTTCGGGTCCCCGGGGATCGGATGACGATGCGAAACGACGCGCAACGAAGCGCAACGAAGCGCAACGATGCACCAAAGGACGGGTGCGGCCCAGCGACACCGGACATTACTGCACCATGGGACATGTAGCCGCGGCATGCCGCGGCCCCATGGGATGATATGGGATGGGTGGCTCATGCCTCACCGTCAGTGCCAGAATAACATTGCCAAGAAACATCAAGAAACATCAAGAAACCAGGTGCGACGTGTTGTCAAACAATCTGGTTGAACATCATGTCCACCGTTGGAATAGCAATTTAAAGGTATAATGGTATAACGCCGAACTTGAACAAGTTTTTTTAAACCTAGTTAAACTAGGCCTTCTCGAAAGGCCTAGTTAAACTAGGTCCTCGACCTAGTTTTACTTTTAAAGTAAAACTAGGCCCTGCGACTCGGGATCAAGTATGGCCATGTCCTGATCAAACATCTAAAGGCTGATCAACAATCATGAACATCCGTATGAATACCGCATGCTGCAGCATGCTGAAAAAATACTGTATAGAGATCATGGGCTCGAGATATAATGAGATATGTAAGTGGTATTTTAGGAACATCATCACATGCTTGAACAAAAACCCTTCCAGACTTCACCCATCTAAGTTTTTGAAACCGCACTTCAGCTGGATTAGCAAAATGAAACGAACTAAAAAACAACAAACTAAACAAATCATCAAATTGTGGCTGAAATGATCTAAGAATAGCCCAGACCTCCCATCAACATCATGATTGTGTAACAAAATGAAGTGTAGTGATTCTCATATTAATCCCCTTTAACATTACCTCTGATGAGGTACGAGTAAAAGGAAATGTTACCTTCTACTTGTCAGTGCGCCACCGATTTGAAGGATGGCTGCTGTAAGCGTGCCTGTGCGATATTTGCTTGATCTGAAATTGTAGTTGGTGGTCTTAAAATCATGTCTTCATGGTTTCCGCTGAAACTGTCGCAAAAATACACGAACAACGCAACACCCAAAAATGTGAAAAGACCGTGAAAATCTCGTGAAAAGGCCGTGAAAAACTCGTGAAAAGGCTGTGAAAAACTTCCACATGTGGATAAATCTGGTTTGGGCATTCTGGAGTGGGATTCCATGTTTTCACCTGTGAATGTGCAATCAAATTGATTGATGTGCATGTTGTGCATTTGAATTGATTCAGACCCTCCGTGGACTCAGGTTCATGTTCATTCCTTTTCAGCCAGCGGTTTAACTTTTTAAGTGTCCTAATTGGAGCCGAAATGGCCCCTGCTAGTAATATTCCCGAGAAAGGAAAGGAAACAGCTCCTATAGCAGCAAGCAAGTTAAAGGATCCCCAGAACTCACCGATAATTTTGCTTTAGAGACTTGACAAGGATTTATCTTTTCGCCGGCTGTGGGTTTTACCAGTTTCACTTTTCCAATGTGTGCGGTATGAATAGTGCAGGTTTTGCTGGAGCTAGCACGGGTAAAAAGCAAGCCAACCATGGCATGACAATGCCATAAAATGGCCATGGAATAAAGCATATGCTTTGAGTCAAGTAAGTGTGTTCTTTGCTTGGACGTGCCATTCTTTTTGTCCCTTAGAAGCCATAGTACTATAGTTCAAATAGACATGGTTGCAAACTGCTGTAGATTGTGTGGTCCATGGGCTGGGATAAGCGACCCTCAAAAACTGGGTATGAATAAAACAGGCTCTAGAAGTAAAACAGGGTCTTACTTGAAAGACCTAGTTTCCTGTGTCCTTTGGAAGAACTGGGTAAGTATTCTGTATTCTTCCCGGTCTTCCAGAGCCATCTTGTTGCGACATTTCTGAACCTGTTGGGGAACGTGCTTGCACAACTTTTGCCAAACCCTCTAGAATAACATATACAAAACTATAAACCTTGTAGTTATCTTTCCCAGCGTCCTGGCAAAAGCATCCTGGAAAGTTGGCTACTGGTAGCGCGTGGTCGATATTCATGCTGCGGAGCGTTGTGGCAACGTCCATTAATTAAGCAGTAGTATTGTGCTTCAGAAATACAAATTCCTTTGTGTCCACAGTTGCAACTAGCGAACTGCAAGTGCAATCCGCCGAAAACTGCACGGCCGCAGTTTTCAGCGCCCCATGGGGTGCTTTGGCTTCAAGGTGATATTCAATGTCGAAATTGCCTCTGCATGAAGACCATGCCTATGAATAGCATGCGATCAACAGACTCGGGAGGACCCCTTGGGGCGCTTATTCAATCTAAAGACGGAGAACAAGCAAACGACACAACCTTCGCCGTCACTACACAACCTCGCCCAAGCTCAGCACTCCACACATGTTCGCCCACACCGAGGTGCCGTAGCTCTACACAAAGCATCGCACAAATGCAATGTATACCACGGCACCACGGCCACATGCCCAACATATGCGATGTATATCATTCATCATATTCATCATATTCATGGGTTGTCCATGTTGCATACCACCTGCATGTCATCCTACCACCACAGCATGTGGCCCGCAACTATCTCCTATAACAACTACTAGAATCATCTTCCATGTTTGCCTGCCCATTGCACGTTTTACACAACTATCCCAGACAAACTTCGTGGCGGAAGCCTCCAAAAGAACAAACAACTTGATTTGATTTGCATGTATTGTTGTTTGTCGCTTTGGTGTTGTCGGCTAAATAACAAACGACAGAAAGTGGGAAGGCAGCATCATTTTTCAATCCAGATCAAAGACGACGGATTCGGCCAGATGCCTAAGACTGAGAATGTGTGTGCGCGACCCCTCCCTGCCACAAACGGTGACACTCTGCCTGCCTTTTGTGTGGTTCCTCACAAGGGTCATGTTTTGCTGTGTTTTACCCATTGTTCATGGTCACTTCTTGATACCATGTGAAGGTGGACGTATGCACTGAATCACAAATACAAAAAACTGGAGACCTGAGGGTTGACAAGGTATTAAACTATAGTTTAGTGCCTCCCCAAAGCGAGGGCGGAAGTTGGTTTGGGGCAAATGCAATCCCGAAACTGCGCATCACCATTTTTTTCTCCCACCTGCCAGGCGAGGGTCTACACATTTTAAAACAAAGGTGCAATTCCTCTTTTCCTCTTTCGTTTTTTCCCTCTTCTTCCCTTGGTGCCTTTTCTTCCTTTTGTTCCTCTTCTTCTTCCCTCTCCTTCTCCTTCGCTAATCCTCCGAACACAGCAAGTGCCAGCACAAGTGCCAGCACAAGTGCCAGCACAAGTACGCCAGTTTTGCCACATACGGACACCAGAGCTACTGTATCACAGGCTCAACGGCACAGTCTTCTCCCCCCGAAGCCTACCGGGAGCTCCGGCTCAGTCTGGTCACGCGGCCCGAACGCTCCAGATATCTCCAGGTCAGTTTGGTCACGGACCAAATCTCTATCGCGGACTCCTCAGGCTGGGCACGTATGGGCAAGAAATTGCGAGCTCCAGATAGGGATGGGCGCGCGCGGGCCCGAACACATGCGGGCCGGAACAAATGCCGGAAAAAATGTCAGAATGCCTGCTAGATAGAATGGCAAAATAGCCGCCAGGGTGACTGCCAACGAAACAAGCAAAATAGATGCCAGAAAACAAACATGAATACCAGAACGCTAGCAAAGATGAGCAATAAAAAACCAAAACAAACGGAATGTCAGCACTCATTGCAGGCAAATGTCCCCCAAAAAACGGTGAGAACATAGTATGAGTATGCCCCAACAAAATGCAATGATAGAAACCACACAGCATTCCAAAATGAATGACAGAATAGATGCCAGATAGAATGCCAGAAAGGCAATCAGAATAGATGCGGAAAAATCAATGTAGAACTTAAAACGTTCGAATTTCATATCCAGCTCTAGATGATATGTCAGGAACTCTAACAAAGTGTGGCGGCGCCGGGATCGCTAAAAATCGGGTAATTCGTAACCTGAACGGCGTGTGTCCTGACAGCCGCTGTGGCTTGCATTGGCGCGCCCCTGCAATGCGAACGGTGCAACTAGCAAGGCAGTGCGCTGCGTGGTTGAAAACACGGCATGCTGTGAAATTATGTGTGTATGACACAGTGCAATATATATCGTGATGCGTTTCATGTACCGTCTTGACCCCGGTTTTTTTGCATATTGTGTCCCGTCGCCTCTTCCTGTCTCACCTCACCACTTTTCCTTCTTGAGCAGTTTGATTCAGCATTGAATATGTCATTTTAATATCCCGGGATGTTCACCCGTACAGAAAATGGAATTGGGTAGACCGAAACACAATTGATAAAAACAGTCGTGGACATGTTTGGCGGAGTAAACCTAATTTTATCGATCAGGACGGTCGAGTTAGTTTGTTACCGTTTCAACAACTAGCAGCATTTTAGGTTGCCACATCCGATTTAGACCCCTCCGCGTTGGAATGCGTTGCGCGTTGCGGCCCGCCAAACAATTTTTCCCGAGAGCGCCTGCGAAGGGTTCTTCGTAAAAAAACAGCCGTTATAATACATCTTCACACCTCACACCTGCTGATCTACATCTTCACATCCTCACACCTGCTGATCTACATCTTCACATCCTCACACCTGCTGATCTACACCTTCACATCCTCACATCTGCTGATCTACATCTTCACATCCTCACACCTGCTGATCTACATCTTCACATCCTCACATCTGCAGATCTACATCTTCACATCGTCACACCTGCTGATCTACATCTTTACATCCTCACATCTGCTGATCTACATCTTCACATCCTCACACCTGCTGATCTACATCTTCACATCCTCACACCTGCAGATCTACATCCTCACATCCTCACATCTGCTGATCTACATCTTCACATCTTCACATCTGCAGATCTACATCTTCACATCCTCACATCTGCTGATCTACATCTTCACACCTCACATCTGCTGATCTACATCTTCACATCCTCACACCTGCTGATCTACATTTTCACATCCTCACACCTGCTGATCTACATCTTCACATCCTCACATTTGCTGATCTACATCTTCACATCCTCACACCTGCTGATCTACATCTTCACACCCTCCCACCTGCAGATCTACATCTTCACACCTCACACCTGCTGATCTACATCTTCACATCCTCACACCTGCTGATCTACATCCTCACATCCTCACATCTGCAGATCTACATCTTCACATCCTCACACCTGCTGATCTACATCTTCACATCCTCACATCTGCTGATTTACATCTTCACATCCTTACATCTGCTGATCTACATCTTCACACCCTCACACCTGCAGATCTACATCTTCACACCCTCACATCTGCTGATCTACATCTTCACATCCTCACATTTGCTGAACTACATTTTGAAATCCTCACACCTGCTGATCTACATCTTCACATCCTCACATCTGCTGATCTACATCTTCACATCCTCACGTCTGCTGATCTAGATCTTCACATCCTCACACCTGCTGATCTACATCTTCACATCCTCACATCTGCAGATCTACATCTTCACATCGTCACACCTGCTGATCTACATCTTCACATCCTCACATCTGCTGAACTACATTTTCACATCCTCACACCTGCTGATCTACATCTTCACATCCTCACATCTGCTGATCTACATCCTCACATCCTCACATCTGCTGATCTACATCTTCACATCCTCACACCTGCTGAGCTACATCTTCTCATCCTCACACCTGCAGATCTACATCTTCACATCCTCACATCTGCAGATCTACATTTTCACATCCTCACACCTGCAAATCTACATCTTCACATCCTCACATCTGCTGATTTACATCTTCACACCCTCACACTTGCAGATCTACATCTTCACACCCTCACACCTGCAGATCTACATCTTCACACCCTCACACCTGCTGAACTACATTTTGAAATCCTCACACCTGCTGATCTACATCCTCACATCCTCACATCTGCTGATCTACATCTTCACATCCTCACGTCTGCTGATCTAGATCTTCACATCCTCACACCTGCTGAGCTACATCTTCACATCCTCACACCTGCAGATCTACATCTTCACATCCTCACATCTGCAGATCTACATTTTCACATCCTCACACCTGCAAATCTACATCTTCTGAATGTTTAGCACATGAACTCAGTCTCTGCCAGGTACAGGCGCGTATCTGTTCCTATCAGTGTGACAGACTGTTGCATCAATGGCCCCTGAGCAAGAATGACACGCCACAAATGGTGGCTCAAGGACAAGGTGAAATAGGCGGGTGAGCGGCGTGCTGTCTTTTTAGATGGCAGCGGAGCTCTGAGAAAGATCAGAGCAGTCATGGCGTCGTTGCTCGCGGTTTTTGAGCTGCTGGTGTTGGTGTTTTTGCAGTTTGGAGTTTGCCACGATGAAAATGAGAAATATGAACCAAATGGCCTGATGAGCAGAGCTTTGATGAATCTGCTCAAACCAGGCATGACATGTGATGATGAACGTGGCAGCCAGAAATTCGAAATCCCGTTTGAAGAGGATGAGTGTGCTAGTCAGTATGGAGTAGTTGGTCAACGCGCGCGATACAACCTCCAGCATATAGCACAGGTAGAAGAATATACATACTATGTAGAACGCGTAGCACATGCAGAAGGTGTACACCATGAGAGAAATGTGCGGTATGTGACACAGCAAAGAGGAGCTCTACTAGAACAGCCTGTGGGGCAGCATGTAAGACGCAGTGAGGTAGAGAACAGAGTGTCACAGAGTTCATGCAGAACACCAAAAGTTGCTGGCCTAGACATGGGAACAGAAGTTTGTGAGAATGGCACACCAGTGAGGCGTGAAACGAGATTTGAGGAGTTTCCATGCACCAACGACTGCAACATTGGAGCCGGCTGTTTGTGTGAGAACGGTTCCAAAGTAGTGAATGAGACGTCCAAGCTTGTGACTGCCCATGAGCCCAATCGTGATGTCAGTTTTCCTGGTGTGGCAGCACAGTACTCACTTGGAGGATGTGACCGGTTTGAAAGCGAGAGGAGCGAAGGCGCAGTAAGCTATGAGAAGTGGCGGCACTTGCTCACCCCAACAGGAAACTACATGGAGTTCAACAACATCAAGCTCAGGAGCAACCATTTCCTGAACTTCCACGACTTGGTCCCCAACATGGACATCTTGGACATTGGGTACTTCGACAGCGTGATCTACACCGAGGACATCAACGTGGAGCCCTACATTGACTTCGACATGGACTTCAACGTGGTTCACTTCTTCGTCTTCAATTTCGACCTGAACTTCTTCCTTACGGTCTTCATGGCTTTGGTGAAGTATACAATCAAGGCGGCGCACTACAGCATGGACTTTGAAGTCGGCTTTGGCATCGACTATGTCATGGTTGTAAGAAGGTCCAGCCTGTTGTTTGAGCACTACGCTTTGATGTTGGTTGGATTGGTAGCATGGAGTATGTCCCCAAGCAGAACATTTGTAGCATCTTTGGTTGGAGCCCTATGGACTGGTTGCAAGGCTCTCTCTGAGGTCGCTGAAGGCAGGTTGCTGGAAGTGTCAATGATGACAGTTGTTTGCATTTGCATCATGTGGATTCTGGCAATGATGAACAGTTTCCGACATCTCAGTCCCAGTTTCTCTTCAGTGTATCATCAGTCACGTACTTGCAAGAGAAGGGATGCGAGAGAAAGATGCGCAATGAAAAGAAAAATTATGGCAGTCATGTTCATTTGCAGCATGGGGCAAGCAGCAGCAATGGATCAGCAGCAACAGCAAGAAGCAATGCTCCAGAGAGCAATGGCACTTGCAGAAGCAGCCACATGTGCTGCGGTAGCTGCCGAGACTGTAGCTGCAAGAAGTGCCCAACCTCCATCTAGCAGTGGGGGTGAGGGGCTACAAGCTGCAACGAAAATCTTGAAGAGCCCAGATATGTTCAGTGGCGATGACGCCTTAGCATTTCCAGGATGGCGCTTCCAATTCACCAGCTGGCTGACATATGGAGAAAGTAAGTATGTTCAGATGCTTCAAAGGATTGAAACAATGACTACAATGCCAGACATCACAACGTACCAAGAACATGAAAAGGAACTAGCCCATAGGTTGTATGCTGTGCTCACGAGCTATCTGAAAGGTAGATGCGGACACATGTGCAAAGCAGCTTCCAGAACGAGAGACGGTTTTGCAGTATGGTGGCAGCTCATTCGAGAATTTGAGCCTAGTACCCGCCAACGATCGTTGGCCTTAGCCCAGGCACTCTCATCATATCCTGCGTTTCCCAAAGACAAGAGCTGTCTTGAGAGCATTCTAATCTATGAAAAAACAGTCCAGCGTTTCGAAAAAAGTTCAGGAAATCGATATCCTGACGAACTCAAGATTGCAACCTTGGCGCGCTGCGCACCACAGAGGCTGAGAGAACACTTGCAACTCAGCCTCAGTGAGACCGCAACCTATGCACAAGTGAAGGAGCAAATCATTGCTTATGAAAGGGCCTCGAAAGCCTGGACTCAAGAAAGCGTGCTGAAGTCAATCAACAATGCACACAAGGCAGCTGACTCTTCAGAAGCTATCCCAATGGAAGTTGACAGGGTAGAGAAAGGCTACAAAGGCAAAGGCAAAGGCAAGAAAGGCAAGGGCAAGAGTGGCAATTGGAACATACCATGGGGTGCTGGCCGTGGTTTTGGACGTGGCCGAGGACAGAAGGGCAAAGGAAAGAAAGGCAGAGGACGCGGATCAGGCAAAGTAAAGAACAAAGGAAAGAAAGGAGCAAAAGGAAAAGACAATCAGAAAGGCAAGACTGGTCCAAACCAGTGCAAGCTATGTCATGGCTATGGCCATTGGAGTAATGAGTGCCCGTACAAGATGGATGTGAACAACGTGCAAGAACAACAGTACCCTGTTCCACCTGGGGCAGGGAACGCACAGTCCAATTCTTCTGCTGGAAATCGTGCCAGTGCCTCTTCTACAGCCAGCCTATGTCCCTAACCATGGAGCACAAGCACCACAATCATCACAGACGGTAAGAAGAATCTTCCATATCACTCCTTCCACTTCTTCTCCGAGTTCACCTAGCAATGTAAGGATGGTTTCTGTTGAGGAGATCTTTGATGAGACCGAAGTTGAAATCATACAAGATGTTCAGTGTGTTCAAGGTGAAGAGGAGGAGTGGATTATACTTGATAGCGGTTCAGATGTGAGCCTGCTGCCAAGTAGGTATGCTACCAATACAAAAAGGCAACGCAACCACCAGCTGACAGATTGCCAAGGGGGAACACTGCGAACCAGAGGCACAAGGCAGACTGATCTCCAGGTGGTGGACTCAGAAGGAGAAAAAATTCTGTTGAGGCATGAGTTCATCATAGGAGATGTAACCACCGGCCTGTTGTCTCTTGGCCAACTCTACCAATCTGGTTGCAAGGTTGATAGTAGCGATGGAGGCCAACTTTTCTTAGAGGATCCCAACAAGCAAGTCAAGATCCCAGTCCACTTCAGAAACAAATCCTTTGCAATCAAAGCTTGTGTGCGACATGTTGAAGCAGGACATGAACTGTCAGATGTGGATTGTGTGCGGGCAATTGTGGCTGCACAGAATGAGGTTGAAGAAAAGGAGATGAACAGTTGGGAAATGACGGAAAGTGGTACGCCATTCTACAAATGTTTGGGAAATAGCTTCGTAGACCCACGACCTGTGTGGGGAATGTATTGGCGCTATAGAACCACACTAATCCGTGTCCACCAAGGAGAAGATCGCAATTGGTTGTTGGTTGAGCTCTCACAGCTCTACATGGACAGAGACGATCCCTTTGAGCCCATTGAGGAATGCATGATCAAGATGGGTGGTCTTGAATGCGAAATCTTGACGCTCTTGGGGAAACATGAACATGGGGTAGAACAAATTGGAGTCTTGGTGGATGAAAGTGATGATTTCATTGGAGGTGAAGGTCAAGAACAACCACACTTTGCTGATGTTTTGGAGCTACCTCCTGGACTTGCGGAGGACCCACAAGGCGGAGGTGAGGCAGCACCGATGGAGTTCATTGAAGCCGAGGAGTTGCCAGAAGAGCAAGTTCACCTCTATGATGATTTTGTCATCACCAAGAATTCAAGAATCTTGGATCTACGCACAGCTTGCCACTGGCTCGGAGTTTCCCAAGCTGGTTTAAAAACCCGGTTATTTGAGCGTTTGAAGAGAGCCCATAGAGATAGCCTGAGGCGCTCAGCGGTAGAAATTGCAAACGCTGAGTATGAAAGGGAGGCACAAGTCGCAGTAGAGATTCCTGGCCCAAGGAGGCAACCCTCAACACGAGAGCGGGCACTTCACAATTTGACCCATATCCCCTACAGAGACTGGTGTCAGTTCTGCATCAGCACAAGGGCGAGAGGAGACTACCAACATAGTGTGGCAGATCCTGAGGCAGCACTTGAAAGAGACAGACCAACCATACAAGTTAATTTCTATTTCTGTGAGGACAAGGATGAGAGAAAGACGGTGTCGGAGGCAAAGGCCATCTTACTGCTGGTCGATGTGTGGACTCGCTACACCCATGTGGAACCCATGGAGAAGAAATCAGCGCGTGCGGTTGGAGAAGCAATCTCTAGATTTGCTGGCATGGTAGGTCACGTAGGAATGGTTGAGCTAGCAGGAGACAACGAGCATGTGCTGGTTGCAGGAATGGAGTTGTGCAAATCGGTAAGAGCAAAGCATGGCTTTCCCACCACAATCTCCTTGAACAAGAGCTACAGCAAGTCTAGAACAGGAGTGGTTGAAAGGACGATCCAGACAGTGAGAAATCTTCAAAAGACACTGGTGGCACAGCTTGAGCATGAGATTCAGTGCAAGCTACCTTCTGGACATCCTGTCCTCTACTGGAGTGCAGTCCATGCATCCTGGCTGTACAACCGGTACCACACCCACTCCACTATCAAAATCACGCCTTTTCAGGCGGTACATGGCAGGCCTTACCGAGGTCGCATCACTTGCTTCGGGCAGAAAATTTTCGGATTGATGGCTCGTGGCAACAAATATAGGCCTATGTGGAAGCAGGGGGTCTGGCTTGGTCGAGATGGAGCAGATCAGGATGTGATTGCAACTACACCTCAAACTATAACCAAGACCAGATCAGTGAGGAAGACTACTCATGAATGGGTTGCTGAAGATATCCTAGCCATTGAAATTGGACCCTGGAATACTTCAAGCCGGTTGGAATCAAAGCTTCGTGCCCTACGTGGCTTACTCCCACGACACATTCCGGATGCAGATCGTGATCTGGATGCAGAAGCCGTAGCTGGAATCCCCGATTCAGCTTCTGAGGCAGAGTCTCAGAAAGGCGGGGGAGTTGGCAACCAAAGTCAACCTTACAGCCCATCATCATTTGGCGGTGAAGGCAGGAGGCAAGAACAGGTTGCGACTGACATTCCTGAAGAACAAGGTGGACAAGCTTCAAGTTCACTCTCTCTTGGTGCATCAACACTATCTTTTGCCCCACAAGTTGCAGACACAATGGACTTTGACGTTGAACCCGCTCGAGGCTCAAAACGCATGAGCGAGGAAACAGCACAGCAAGGAGAGAGAAAGGCAATCAGGCTTGATGAGACACCTGTAGAAGATCCCAAGACCAAAATAGCAAAGACCACTGTGCGAGCCCTTGAAGAAGTCATGGTTGGACACAACGACTTGGTTGGTGCAGAAGAAGATTGGAGCATGTTCCCTCTAGAAGAAGAATCTGAGAGCGAGGATGTTGAGGGAAGGACTGAAGGTGAAGGCCCACCTACAGTTAGTCAAGAGAAACTGGATGAATTGGATGCGATAGCAGCACTTGAGGAAATTGAAAAACTTAACCAGATGAAAGTCATCGAACCCTTGGAGATGGATCCAAGAGAAATTCCCCCAGAATGTTTGGTAGACACGACAGTGGCAAAGGATTGGAGGTACAGGCAAGGCTGGAAAAGGAGGTGTAGAATCGTAGCAAGAGAATATAGAATGAACCAGAACACAGATGAGAATACTCATTCACCAACAAGTGCATTTGCAGCAGTCCGCATACTACTCATTCTAGGAATGATCTACGACCTTGCTGTTACAGCCCTGGACATCAAGGATGCTTTTCTTGTTGTACCTCAGCCTGAGGATGAGCCGATGTTTGTCCTGATCCCAGAATGGATCCAAGCACTACAACCTGAGTGCAAGCACAACATTTGGAGATTGAGAAGGTGCTTACCCGGCCAACGGAGTGCAGCACAGCACTGGTTTGCTTTTTTCACTGGACTTTGCAAAAAGGCAGGAATGGTTTCCTTCCCTGGATGCCCAACAGTGTTGAAACTCGTGGACAAGGACCACCACATCTACTTGACCGTGCACGTCGATGACGTACTACTTGTATGCAATGACAAAGATTTGAAATGGTTCCAGGAGAATGTCGCAAAGGAGCTCACTACGAAGGTAGATGGGCCACACCAACAAGGCTCTGGAAAGACCATGATGTACCTGAAGCACCTTTTTAGATGAGGGCACCCTGATTCAACCAAACAACACCTATATCCCGAAGCTGATAGAACTTCTGAAGTTGGCTGGGAGGCGAAAGAAGGGACTCCCACACCATTCTACGCTAGATGCGTGCCATCCAGACCAACCTGGACTGGATGAGCTGACAGAGGAGGAAGTCAAAAGCTTCAGATCAGCGCTGGGATTGATCCTCTACATCAGCCATGACCGTCCTGACATCAGTTTCGCAACAAAGGTCCTTTCAACATGGATGGCAAGACCATGCGGGAAGGCAATGGCTGGAGTCAAGCATTTGGCACTCTATCTGAGCGGCACAGAACATGGCGGAGTTCTTTTGAGAAAATGTGAGGAGCATGAGAATGTGTTTGACCGTTGGATTGAATCTGGTGATTGGATGGAGTTTGACACCAAGAAACAGAAGACCAAGTCCATCCTGAATTTAGACGTATTTGCAGACTCATCTTGGGGAGATGACCGTGGAACCAGAAAGTCAACCAGTTCGTCAACAGTTTTTCTCAATGGTGCATATGTTCTAGGTTTTTCTCGAACCCAAGCAACAGTTGCACTCAGCTCATGCGAAGCTGAGCTGTACGCAGCAAATGCAGCTGTGGCAGAAGGGCTGTTCTTGATGAGGTTGTGCAAGTTTTTGATAGGAGACGAAAAGGATGGAACAACAGAGATGGTGAAAATGAAGCTGTTCTCCGATAGCAGTTCAGCTTTGGGAACAATTCAGAAGTGGAGTTGGAAGGATGAAACACATAGAAATCCGACATCTATATCTGCAGGAACTTTTCCGAAGAAAGGTGATATCAGTTGAGAAAATCAACACCAAGCAAAATCCCGCAGATTTAGGAACGAAAAAGTTGGCAATTGAAAGGAGGAGAGAGTTGTTCAAGCTCATCGGCATCTTCCAAAGTGATCATGAAACACAAGCAAGTAGGATTGAGAGTCAGCAGAGTAGGAGAGTGCAGTCAATGTTATTCAGAGCATTTCAAGCAGCAACCGTGTCAGTATTTCAAGGTTGCAGCAGCACTGATGAACTTGATCCTGCAGACGAGTCTCCAACGTGGACAAGGTCTACAAGATTGATGTGCATGGTATATTTCGTCTTGGCCCTGGCAGTTGTCTATGTGGTAATGGCCATGGTTCCTCGATGTGGACAAGGCAGTAGCAGTTCTTCAACAAGAACAAGGCCTCCAGTCCCTGAAGCACAGGATGAACAACAAAGAACAGAGAAGAGAAGGGTGCTCGGCATCATGTTTCTGATGGCGGCTAAGGAATATCACTATAACCGCGAAGATCGTCATGTGGTGCACAAGACCTACTACCAGATCATGTTGTCTGTAACTCTCCTGATGGAAGGTTACTACAACGTGGTGGATGAATTTCTGAGCACAATTGGAACTGTGGAAAACCCAAGCCGCGAAAGAGTATTTGCTGAGATGAGCAGGATGGAAGAAATAGTGCGACTTCCATTCAGAACCAGAAATCAGTATGAGAAGTGGCTCTACAACCATTTCCACGACGTGGCGGAGGACATGTGTCGAGAAGACTCAGACATGTTTCTGCGAATCGTGGATCTACTTCGTCTATACCATGAAGGTAATGAGTCGTCAGAAGAAGAAGCTGAAGAAGGTGAGGAGTCACCTGCTACTGAGGATCCGAGTGATCATGACAGCAGTGATGAAAATGGAGAATGTGAAAACCAAAAAGAGAGGAGTAGATCACCAAGGAGTGGCGATCAAAGCGCGAATGCTAGCCCTGAGAGAAAACATGGAGAGAGCAGCTGTAAACCTTGCAGCACTTTTGGATACATGAACAGAAATGAGGGAGAAGCTGAGAGCAGAAAAATCGAACAAGAACTGGCAGAACCAAGACAGAGAATGAAAGCACTGCTAGAGGAGATGAATGAGAAGCACAGTGAGGCTCTGACAAACCACAATGTCGAGCTTGCGACCCAATACAGAGAAGAGATCGAAAGACTCGAAGATCTGTATAGCATCATGTGATGGTGCAATCAATGCATGAGACTTCAAGTATGTTTGCAAAGCAATCAATGCGTGAGTCCTGAAGAATAAGTACTAGCATAGCGTAAAGCTGCTGGCGTGCATGAGTGAGACCGGAAAGGTCTTAGCCGCAAATGTGGGAAGTATCGGCATACTAACATAGTACCCCGACCTCACTAGGTGTAAAGGAATTCAAGACCACCAATAGAAGTGAGAAGATGGTCAGACATGTGGCCTAAGGTGGCAACGCAAATAAGATGAGAACAGATTAAATTAAGATGGTGAGGAGGTTCGAAGTAACACCTCTCACCAAGGCGGGGTCTGAATGTTTAGCACATGAACTCAGTCTCTGCCAGGTACAGGCGCGTATCTGTTCTTATCAGTGTGACAGACTGTTGCATCAATGGCCCCTGAGCAAGAATGACACGCCACAAATGGTGGCTCAAGGACAAGGTGAAATAGGCGGGTGAGCGGTGTGCTGTCTTTTTAGACATCTTCACATCCTCATCTGCTGATTTACATCTTCACACCCTCACACTTGCAGATCTACATCTTCACACCCTCACACCTGCAGATCTACATCTTCACACCCTCACACCTGCAGATCTACATCTTCACACCCTCACATCTGCGGATCTTCTCTCGCTCTTCTTTCTATCTCTCTCTTGAGGCCAGGGGCGGTGCCGCCGGAGCGCCACGAAACGCAAATATATATATATATATATATATTATATTTGTATGTTTTGTCATATCCCCAGCCTTATCTTCTTTGCTTGGCACCATCTGTTGAACTCGCGTGTCGTCGCAGCAAGTTTGTCACCCAAAGTGGCACCACCTTGGCCACACATATATAATCACATATATATATATATATTATAATCCCAGTCTAATCCAACACATGTTTGATCGATGCTCTACTTATTTTCCTTTGAGCACACCTTCATAGCAGACACCCTGATTGCAACCAAATAGCAGAAGACCCCATGGTCATTCAACAAGTGGATCGTTGATGCGCTCCCCCACTGGACGATGCCAAGGTTGGCAGAATGCATACCTGGGCTGGACAGGATGATATCCAATTAAATTATAAAATCTGTTGAACTATAATATCACATTGACTTTTGTGTGGATGGGGTATTTGTTGCCAGCCATGACATGGTTGAATTCAGGGAGCGAGGTGATGGAATAATGCTGAATATTGTATGCCAAGAAGCTACAATACTTGATCATCCAGGGACTAAACCCAATTACTGCCTCAGCACGTGTGCCCACGAGTTAGAGAGTCGATCTAAGATTAATTAATGGATTGAGAAAAACAACAACATATAATTTATGTACAGATTTCGAGCAAATCATTCACGTAATTGAACAGTTAATGAAATCGATGATACTGACCAGTGAATAAATATCAGAATTCAAATTTGAATTCAGTAAAGCCAAGACACTGCCAAGGGATTGACATAATGCTTCAAGCTATGCAGATAGAATTGAGCTTCTGTCATACGTCGGAAGCTTGTGAAGTTTTTGAACTTGGAGTACCTGAGATCCACTTTGAGATCAATTAGTCAATTACCAACAATGACCAGGCCTTATATCTCATCCCTATATTCTTATCCCCAGCTGTAAACCATATATATATATATGTGTGTGTGTTTAGTTCATCAAAATTAAGACAAAGCAGCCAAGATACTGATAAGGTCCTTTGGATGTGGTGGCCCAACAATGATGACAAAGACCAGTGCATTTATAATGCCTCTTCATTAGCCAAAAGTCACGGTGCCATTTCCAGTCTCCCCTGAGCTCACAAAGGGAAAACTGATTCCCCATGGTTTTCCAAGCTTTCCTTGACTGTTCGGCACACAGCTGCTCACCGTCTGGCCCGACTGAAGGCCGCCGCCCAATGTAGGCAGCCTCGATGTGCAGTCATGTCAGGACACCCAGAATATCAATTGAAATATATACATAGGACATGGAGCTAAACAACAATAATCAGGGGAAAAATACAACTGCTATCAATTAATCATAGTTGAGGAACGTTAAATGACCAAGCTGCTGCACGTAGTATAGGATCCAAAGTTTCAACCCCCAAGTACAGCTCATGTCGCAAGACAAAGAAGACAAATCGGGACAAATCAGAACCTTGGTTTCAACAATAAACATACCACAATGATCAGCAAATAAGGGTTAAAACAACAATTTAATAAAACTCATGAAAGTGTTCTCATTTTTGTTTCTAGATTAGGAACTTTCCACCTCTTGAAGGATAACATTGATCATCATGACTATCAGTTTGGAGCCTGAAAGGGTATACTTTGCGTCATCACCTGACATTCCCACGGGAATATGGGTTCCTTGTTGGGCAGCTGGATGATCTATTGGTTGATATTGTCTCCAGTGTTCCCAATACTTTGTCGCATCCTCTCGGTTCCGTCGGATTTTCCCATTGTCTTCAGTTGACATCGACTGATGGTTCAGGTTCAGCCACAAATCGATGTGAAGGCACGCTGTGCAATTTGAGATGGGCAATTGGAAGCTTAAGGAATTATTAATGGATATATTATGGGTGACTGCAGGAACAACTTTGCCATCATAATCTCGAACAAACCATACCAGTAGTACCCGCACGAGGCGGGGCGGAAGTTGCGTTGCCTTAAAGATATATATAAGACCTTTCTCATCTATAGAACTTGCATGCGCCGTGCGCCAGCGAAGCCCGTGCGTGCGTGCACTCTGCGAAACTGGTGTCTTGTTTCCCATGTCACATTTGAAGCTCCACGTCACACTTCACACTTGACAGTCTTCACACTCCACATTACACACTGCACTCTTCACACTGCACTCTGCGCACTGCGCACTCCACACTTCACACTTCACACTCCACACTGCACACTCCACACTTCACACTGCACGCTTCCCACTGCACACTCCACACTTCACACTTCACACTCCACACTTCACACTTCACAGTCCACACTTCACACTTCACACTCCACACTTCACAGTCCACACTTCACGCCCCACACTTCACACTTCACACTGCACTCTTCACGCCCCACACTTCACACTGCACCCTTCACACTCCACACTTCATCTCATCTGAGCTCTTCTCACCTTATCCCAGCTCATCTCTTCTCACCTACTACTACTAAGAAGGAACTGGATCTCGACGCCAAAGCGACAAAAACACGATTTTGAAGCACTTTTAAAAAAAAATTTTAAAAGGAAAATTACTAGCACCAAAATTGCGAAAATCTGCTGACAAATCACTATCGCAGCCTGGATGCAGCCACTCGAATACGATTTACGATCTTCAGCTGCAAAAGACAATAGTATTACGCATGCAGCCGCTGCGCCAAGCAACCTTGACGCAGCCATTACAATGCGATCTGCAGAGACTGAGTTGCAAAACACAATGGAACTACGCGCAACGGTGTCGGCAATTGCAGCTCCAAAACCGGATCTCGACGCCAAAGCAGAACACTTTACACGGAAAAACGCAAGGTTTGGTGCTCCGGCTTCCTCCCCAAAACATAGCCCATGCAACATTCATGCAGCCATTACAATGCGTTTCGCAGCATCCCGTAGCAAACTTGCACCTATCTACGCACGTGGCAACATCAAATCACGACAATGTAGCAGCCATTCCAATGCAATCTGCAACCAGAGATTCAAGAACCGCATGGAACTACGCACACAGACACAACCACTCGTTGCAAAACACATAGGAGGAACAATTCGCGCACAAAACGACCGCAGCCGCACCCGTCGCACAGACGAGGTACCTTTCATCGTCGGCTGCAGCCACTTTACACGGAAAAACACAAGGTTTGGTGCTCCGGCTTCCTCCCCAAAACATAGCCCATGCATGCAGCCATTACAATGCGTTTCGCAGCATCCCGTGGCAAACCCGCACCTATCTACGCACGTAGCAACATCAAATGACGACAACGAAGCAGCCATTCCAATGCAATCTGCAACCAGAGATTCAAGAACCGCATAGAACTACGCATGCAGACACAACCATTCGTTGCAAAACACATAGGAGGAACAATTCGCGCACAAAACGACCGCAGCCACACCCGTCGCACAGACGAGGTACCTTTCATCGTCGGCTGCAGCCACTTTACACGGAAAAACGCACGATTTCGTGCTCCGGCTTCCTCCCCAAAACATAGCCCACGCAACATTCATGCAGCCATTACAATGTGTTTCGCAGCATCCCGTGGCAAACCCGCACCTATCTACGCACGTGGCAACATCAAATGACGACAATGAAGCAGCCATTCCAATGCAATCTGCAACCAGAGATTCAAGAACCGCATAGAACTACGCACACAGACACAACCGCTCGTTGCAAAACACATAGTAGGAGGAACAATTCGCGCACAAAACGACCGCAGCCACACCCGTCGCAAAGACGAGGTACCTTTCATCGTCAGCTGCAGCCACTTTGCACGGAAAAACGCACGATTTCGTGCTCCGGCTTCCTCCCCAAAACATAGCCCATGCAACATTCATGCAGCCATTACAATGCGTTTCGCAGCATCCCGTGGCAAACTTGCACCTATCTACGCACGTGGCAACATCAAATGACGACAATGAAGCAGCCATTCCAATGCAATCTGCAACCAGAGATTCAAGAACCGCATAGAACTACGCACACAGACACAACCACTCGTTGCAAAACAGATAGGAGGAACAATTCGCGCACAAAACGACCGTAGCCGCACCCGTCGCACAGACGAGGTACCTTTCATCGTCGGCTGCAGCCACTTTACACGGAAAAACACACGGTTTCGTGCTCCGGCTTCCTCCCCAACTCACCACTTCCCTTCGTCACCGCTCCCCTTCATCATCACTTACGTCCCTTCGTCACCACTTCCCTTCTTCACCACTTCCCTTCGTCACCACTTCCCTTCTTCACCACTTCCCTTCCTCACCACTTCCCTTCTTCACCACTTCCCTTCCTCACCACTTCCCTTCGTCACCACTCCCCTTCATCATCACTTCCCTGTTTCACCACTTCCCTTCGTCACCACTTCCCTTCTCCACCACTTCCCTTCCTCACCACTTCCCTTCGTCACCACTCCCCTTCATCACCACTTCCCTTCTTCACCACTTCCCTTCGTCACCACTTCCCTTCTCCACCACTTCCCTTCCTCACCACTTCCCTTCGTCACCACTCCCCTTCTTCACCACTTCCCTTCTTCACCACTTCCCTTCGTTCCCTTCATTCACTTCCCTTCTTCACCGCTTCCCTTCGTCACCACTCCCCTTCATCATCACTTCCCTTCTTCACCGCTTCCCTTCGTCACCACTCCCCTTCATCATCACTTCCCTTCTTCACCCACCCTGTGTCATAGCTTCTTATTCTTTTGTTATGTATTGTTATGTGATCTACCACCCTTCATCAAGGTCAACTGCATAGCTTCTTATTCTTTTGTTTTGTATTGTTACATTTTGTAGTGTTATGTGATCTACCACCCTTCATCAATGTCAACTGCATAGCTTCTTATTCTTTTGTTATGTATTGTTACATTATGTAGTGTTATGTGATCTACCACCCTTCATCAAGGTCAACTGCATAGTTTCTTATTCTTTTGTTATGTATTGTTACATTATGTAGTGTTATGTGATCTACCACCCTTCATCAAGGTCAACTGCATAGCTTCTTATTCTTTTGTTATGTATTGTTAGATGACATACCACCCTTCATCATTTCAAGTCTCAGAATTCTATTTGTCGGTAACTCGGAAGTATTGCTTCCCAACTCCCTTTGATAATATATATATATATGTGAAAGTAGCATAGATTGCAGTGTAGTGTTCACTCAGAGCCGCACAGCAGACATTTCGATCCACTGCTGCTGTGCTGGCTCAAGCAACCGCTGACTCGCTGACACATGGAAAACAGGTTTGCTTCGCGCTGGACATCCCGACCTACAAGTTCACAACCAAAGGCACTTACATCTAACAACATAGGGGTTGTCCCCATTCACAGGTTATCAGCCGTACGCTCACACTGAGCGTACGGTGGCATCCTGGTCCTCCTGCCCTACTACAAGTCAGGCTTGGGGTAAACGGAGGTGGACTGACTTGAGGAAGATGTCGCAGAAGAACCAGTCGAGCAGCAACGACACGAACTACACCTTCGGAGCGAATGCTGCTCCGGCTCAGGCGATCAACGATACGCCTGGATCCCATGAGAGCGGCGGCGGTGGCACGGTCTCATACCGTGCAACTGGAAGTGTAGCATCAACAAACAGCTTCACAGTGGTCAATCAAGCTGATGCAGTTCGAGGAGGAAGTGCCAGAAGATCAACATCGGCAAGATCTCACCGCGCTCTAAGATCCCATGCTATGGAAGGTGGCAATAGTGGCCGGAGCCCGTCGGGCACGGCCACGCGGGAGGATGAGGCAGGCAAGGCAGCCACCTCATCCAAACGCAAGCCATCGACCAGTGCTACGAGGAATGAGAGCGAGGCACGTCTTCGACGTCAACTACAACACAACAATGAGAAGCTGGAGAGGAGTGAACGGGCAAGGACAGAACTGGAGAATAGATTGATTCTTTATCAAGATGTTCTTGCACGTCGTGATCAGGTGATTAGCAACATAGAGATATATTCACAACAACATCACGAAGAATATCAGGAACATGTCATTTCTGAGATGGAATTCATGAGAGGTTCCCTCATCAACGCATACAACATACTTGACGAACAATCGACCGCCCTGGCTGAGGCACATCTCTTGGACGAAGGCTCAACTATGAGGATCGTCGAGTTGGAGAAGCGTGGCAATCTCGCAGAATCAGGCGCGGCCCACATTGTTCAAGAGAGTATGGCTATGAGGGGAAGATATCTTACTGAGTTAGAGAATGCATCACAACTCATCCGCCAACAACAAGAGATATCTGAAGCCATGACGATTCACTTCCGTCAAGATGGAATAGAACTGCGTGAAGCATGTGCACAATATGTCCAAGATAGGGAGAATGCGAACAAGGAAGAGATGGAACAACTGAAACTGAGTTTGACAGAAAGTTCACAGATGATGGTTGACAACAATGAGATGATCATGGAACATGGCCTGCAAGCTGTTGCACTACGTGACGAACGAATGGCGGAGATGCAATCTACCATTGACGAACTGACTGTCAGTTTGATGAGTAGGGACAACATCATTGCCGCCAGGGATAGTGCAAATCGTGATCACATTGTGAAGATGCGTGACATGAAGAACATGGTTCAGGAAAAGGAGGAAGAGTACAACTGGAAGCACAACGAGCTCGAGGTGGAGATCAGAAGCCTCATGAGACTGAACGAGAACGAGAGTGCTACCAGAGAATGGTATTCAAATCGGTTCATTGAAAAGAAGAATGAGTTTCGCCAGTTCAAGCATGATGAACTAAGTGCGTTCAAGGACAGGGAGGCCACCATTGAGAGCGTTAAGGACGAGCTCATGGACGAGAATATGACGTTGATTGAGTCCAACAACCAGTTGAGGACGCGGGTTGCAGAACTCCTTGGATCTCGATTCAAGGTTGGTGGTGACGAAGCCAACGCCAAGGTGAACGAAGAACTACGTGAAGAGCTTCACAAAGCCAACTTGGAGATCAACCGACTTCAAGAAGCAATTGAGAGCAACCCGAAGCTGACTGAGGCACTTGTCAACGCTGAAGAGGCGGAAGCAGATAGATACAAGACGCTGTATCGGTCGGCATGCTCTGAGCGTGACCATGTGGTCAGGAAGAAGGACTCACTGAAATTATCACTACATGATGCTAGTTGGGCCATGAGATCGATGCCGGCATCATGGAGTAGAGCAGCGCCCAGTGCCGCGGTACCAGCATCCCCATCTGCTGTGCCTCCGACAAGCCTAGCTCCAAGAACAACTGCACCCAATGGCAAGACTCCTTCCTTTGCGATATCGATTTCAACACCTATAGGTACTCCCAAAGCATCATCATCAACGAAGAATCATGATCCTGCTCTACTGCCACCATCGCCAAGTACCAATGTTGCCGTCGACAACAAAGCCAACCATGAGATTGATGAACTTCGTGAGAAGCTTCGTCGGTCTGAAGAACAAGCTCAACAGAACTATGATGAGATGAAGGAGTACCAGAGTTGGCTAGAACAAGTCGAAGAAGGGCAAGGGTCTGTGAAGGATGGCAAAACCCCTGATTTTGATCCCGTTCCCGACAATCCTCCTGGACTTTGGGATCGGAGAGATGGCAAAGATGCTAGTGTTGCAAACAGTGATGCTGGTCAAGATGGTAAAGATTGGGTGACTAGAACATCAAGGAAAGAGCATGAGAAGGTTATCATCAAGCCATGGCCTAAATGTCAAGACCTCGATGTATGGCGATCAAACGTCGTGCAGGCTGTATGCGTTGCTTCAGGAGATCCTGACACTGCAGCATGGAGAACATGGCTAACTCCTGCTCAACTACCCAATCCTGACTATGCTGTACTCGCTATAGCTCAGGTGAGTTCCGCTTCCAGTCCATTGACTCCAAACTGTCCATTGCCTTGCAGAACATGGTGGACGCCGCTGGCGAGACTGCATACGAGGTCAAGGTCCGAATCAGGCAGAGGAGTCAAGTTCTTGGAAAAGAAGGGAACTTCCTAATGGGCAGAGAGATACTAGCAATGGTATTAGATCATTTCAGGACGACATCAAAAGATGAAGTATTGTTCAATGCCAGCCACATCTACAAACTACAGTATCGCGGTGACAAGGAGATGGATAAGTTCCTAACTGCATGGGTCGAGATCATCGCAAACATGAAAGTTGAGGACATTCCATCTGACAACACACTGCGTGATCATCTCTTGAGGAAGATTGATGGCTCCCAGGCATTGCATGTCGACCTCACGATCTTCAAAGGTAGGGACAATGATGACAAGAAGAAGTCATATGGTGAACTGTTGGAGATCATGAAGAGGCACATAGCTCGTGTACGTGAGGATCGTAACATTGCGGCCAGGGACAAGTTCGCTACGGACTACACCAATCTTGGTAAGCCTTCTGCCCCTGCGGCAAAGCCCACAGCACCGGCGCCTACGCCGAAAGATGGTAAGGGCGGGAAGCCAAGTGCCCCAGCACCCAAAGGTAAGCCTGGAGCTCCAGTATTACCTTCCGGCACTCCCAAGAGCCATGGCAAGGGGAAAGAAAGGCAAGGGTGGTAAGAGATCAAGATCGCCTTCTACAAGAGATCCGTCCAAGACCTTTTGTCACTTCCACTTCAACAAGGGCAACTGCAAACATGGTGATAAATGCCAGTATAGCCATTCCCAATATCATTGGGATAAGAGGAAGGACAAAGGTGACAAGGGCAAGAAAGGTAGATCGGCCACTCCGAGAAGATCGCAGACTCCTGGCGGAAAGAAGGACCGAAACTGCTATGGGTGGTTGAAGGGTGATTGTCAGAAGGGAGACAAATGTACCTTCAAGCATGACCCAAGCATGAAGGGCAAACGAGCAGCACCTTCGACAAAGACAACTGATGCTAAAGCCACTCCTGCATTGGTCCGTGAATATGATGATGATTTCATCGTGAATGCTGTGCCGATCGAGAAGAAGAACAAGATGGATGTCAAGTTCAACGATCACGCAGAGACTATCAACTACGTGAAGCCTGACTTTGTGGAATGTTCTAACCGAAAGCCAAGAAGAAACTTGTCCAGAGCTCAGAAGAAGTCATTGACGTGCAGGACTACCAAAGAAGTCATGGATGATCAACAATGGGTACTACAATCCAAGTTGGGCATGACAAGAGCACGTGCAATTGGCATACTAATGGATGACTTTGGTGAATTTTCTGATGTTGACGAAGTACATGTTATCCTGGGACCCAAAAGTGATATCAAGCTCAAGATCAACAACATTGAATATTTGGAGAACAACTCTCGAGCTGAGATATGCTACGAGGAAGTTATTCCTCATGTTCCAGGACAATATGGTCGTCGTGACAACGTCATGTGCATCACTATGCCGATCGAGCTCAAGGACAGACGTTTCATCATGGACTCTGGCAGTGGTCATGATCTTATCTCGTCTACTAGAGTGGATCGGATGGACATTGACACCTACCAGAGTGACCGAGTCAACTTCCACACTGCGAATGGCATCACATCCACATCTACGATGGTGGACCTGGACTTCGACACATTCAATGAACCTGCAAGGGCTCACGTGTTGGAGGACACCCCATCCGTTCTGTCATTGGGAAAACGATGCATGGAACAAGGTTACACCTTCGTATGGCCCAATGGGAGAGAACCCTATATGATCAACTCTGAGGGTGACAAGATCAGGATGGAAGTTCATGATCTCATCCCGTATGTCTACCTTGGGGCTAAGGATTACAGGCCATCACCAGACCATGAGGCTGAGCTAGTGATGAAAGTGTTGGGTCTCATGGGCAACAATCCAGCATCGAGAACGATATATCTTGATGGCGAGAGTGGCGATGAAATGTCCGAATCAGATGATGGAGTTGGTACGTACGTCGACGGGCCAACGAAGTCTCCGAGGAAGAAGAAGAAGAAGAAGCGTTCCAGACGGAAGACCGTTCCTGTGGCAGCTGGTGAAGGGCTCGATGATGATGATGGCTATGAACCATCCGTCCGCGAAGATGATCCAGGAGACGATGATGTTCATGTTGATGAAGTTCCTGGTGCGGACGAAGATAAACCTAGAGGCGTGTTTGTTAAACATTTTTTGAGGATCGTCACGTTTGGATGAAAAAAGGCCATTTGTTAAAGATTTCTGGATTCAGGCTTCATCTGTGGCCAGGAAGAACTTAGGAAATAGCTTGGTTTCTGATGCAGAAACCAACCTAATTCTGATGGTCTGGGTTTACAAGACCTTGGAAAGTGATTGGTTTCTGATGCCGAAACCAACCTAATTCTGATGGTTCTGGGTTTACAAAGCCTTGGAAATAGCTTGGTTTCTGATGCCAAAACCAACCTAATTCTGATGGTCTGGGTCTACAAAACCTTGGAACGTGACTGGTTTCTGATGCAGAAACCAGCCTAATTCTGATGGTCTGGGTCTACAAAACCTTGGAACGTGACTGGTTTCTGATGCAGAAACCAGCCTAATTCTGATGGTTCCGGGTCTGCAAAACCTTGGATGCAGAAACCTTGCCATGGGTTTGTGAGTCGTGGGGCTGCTCTCCCTATATGAGCTTGTGCATTCTGGGTTTGTGGTATCTTCTTGTGGTTGGATACTTGTTTTTCCTGGTGATGTCTTGAGTAGATTCCTGTTTGATAGCACGCGTATTCAATTTAAAGATATGTCTTTTATATTACCTTTATGCTATTCACATATATATATATATATAATACCTATTCAATATATGATGTATTTAGACATGTGGACAAAGGGGAGGTGTGCATGCTGTAAAGAAACGCAGTCCGTCTGCAGCCGTTTGGGGCATGGGGTTTTCTGCTGCATTTGCAGCAAGCAGAAAAAAACAACAACAAAACCATTCATTTTCAACCAAAGAGAAACAAACAAACATACAAACAAACAAACAAACAAGCAAACAAAAAGACAGACAGACAAACAAACAAACAAACAACAAACAAACGAACAAACAAACAAACAAGCAAACAAGTAACAAGGCAAACAGTCAAACAGGCAAACGGGCAACCAACCAACCAACCAACCAACCAACAAACAAGCAAGCAAACAAACAAACAAACACAGCAGGAGCCGCAGAGCAATTTTAGCAAAGAGCTGCCATGGGGCAAAAAAAATCTTTTTGATGGAGGATGGGCCACTGCAATGAATACATTGCACGAGCTGTTCTATGATGAAGTTGGTGCATCTTCAGGTGCCCATTCTTCCCTGCATGCTGATGTAGTTTGGGCAGGAAAAAATTGGAAAAAGTTTGTTGCAAGTTTGCGCGTGGTAAAATCTTACTTGTTGCTGCAGCCATTTGGGTTGACAAACGTCGTGGCCGGCGAATATGGGTGAGACCACAGACTATGGGCCTGAGCATGTGGCAGAAGCGTTTCGAGCATACCCGAAACTGAGTCAAGCTTCTTGGTTAAATTTAGTTTGGTTCTGTTTTGTTGTAAAAAACTGTATGGTGGGGATTTGTCTATTTGGGTTTGATGTACCAAATTTGGGCTGTTTCAGGTTGGTTTGAGTTTGGTTCATGACCACTCTGGACGATGCTTCAAGCGAGCGGCAAGTAAAAAGGTGACGCTTAAAGATGTCGAAGCCAATAAGGAGGTGCGGGTTTAAGAAATATATTTCAATACGTATGTTTTCGAAAAATGTGTTCAATATGTTAGGTAATATTGTTTTGAATTGAAACTGGTCTGCAGGTTGTGGCCTGCATGCTGAAGGTGAGCTGTGGCCGTGGCTACTTCTCAAAGCATTTGATTGCCAAGGGTGTTTGCATGTTCTATGAGCAGCAGATCTTATACCCTGAAGGGCTCAATAGCAGGATGCCCGCGATCAAAGAGTGGAGCGCTCGCATGGGCTTGGCAATTTCCAGACTTGCCTTTCGGTTTGATTTTTTCCTGTGGGGTTCAAACGTTGAGAATGCAAGAGTTAACTTATAGCAAGATGCATTTGATTCAATCTGAGGCTGCTCGGTTCCGTCCTCTTGCCCTTCGTTCCAGCACAAGCAAAAGTGCGGCTTTGCAATGGATTCGTGATGAGATTGCAGGCTTTGCAGAATCATGTGTTTGACCTTAGCCATATTCGATTTTGTTCATTGTTTTTGTCAATGTTTTGGGATTGTTTTTGAACTGAGTTTTCACCTGCTTTCCCTCGACCAATTTTTGCGTGCAAGGATGATGAAGGCATGCAAGAGGATCACCACATGGACCATGAAAACGATGCCGGCAGTGATTCGGATTTGTCCACTTCCAGCTCAGCCAGTTTCGACATGTCCAAGATCGAAGCGGTCATTTCGGTCTTGAAGCAGAAACAAGAGGCTTCGCACGAAAACGCTGCAAAAAAAGGATCGCAGCAGTTGACCGTACCTGACAAGGCCTGGTTGTCCAATATGTTTTGTGTTTATATATATATATATATGTTCACATGCTTGGGGCCTTATGCATTGAAATGTTGATTTCACATGTCTTCAGATTTTCAATGTGTTGTTTGGTTGGGTCAATATGGACATGAACATTTTAGCTTCTTGTTCCCCCGTTTATCCAGATTTTTTTAAGTCAGCATTACTCGTACATATTGAGTTGTTCAGCACGTTGGCCCTGTCAACAGGTCTTGGCCGTTCTGGAAAAGATCACGTGTCCCCCGCCAGTTGAAAAGGTCCCTGATGAACCCACAGGGGATGCTGCTCAGAGCATCCCCAGTGCACAGGCTACAGCCCAAAACTCCAAGAAGCCCAAGGTGAAAAAGAAGAAGGCGAAAGGTTCCAATGCTGTTGAGACAAAGGACACACCTCCGTGCAGTCAGAAGGTTGCTCGTGTAGCTGCCTTGATTGGCAAGTCTTTGGCTCCCAAGGTTGTTGCCAAAGACTCTGAAGGGTCGCAAGATGCTTACAAGCCGGGTGAGTTCAATGAGATCTACCAGAAGTTTTTGAAGGACAAGAAAAACGAAGGCCACACCCACCATGAGGCCATGACTTTGTGGAAGTCATCCGTGATTCGAGAGCGTCTCCTTTTTGGAATGTCCGAGTCACAACGTAAGAAGAGACGTTTTGACTGAAATTCTTTAGAAGCTTTTGTGGGTCAGCTTTTGGCTGCGCATTGACCTGGGGTATGGGGAAAAAAGCGTTCAAAAAATACGGCAAGCATTCCAGTGAATGTGTTGTCTGAAAGGTTTGCCAATGATATGGCCTGCAGCCCTTTTGTGTAAGCTTTTGGGGTTCAAGGTGACACATAGCCTGTGTGGTTTGTGCTCAGCATGTCAATGCCATCTGTGGCAGCTATGCTTCGTTGGGGCCTGCCTCCATGCATGATCTACGCTGTGGTTCTTTTGAAGTTTAGTGGCACAGTGCCCACCAACCAGCCACTAGACTTTGCAGAATACTTCGCTGGATTTGGTGCGCTGTCACATGGACTTCGGGAAGCCACTGGCATGAAAACACCTTGTCAGTTTTTCCTTTTGCTGTGATGTTTGTCGTTTGACTTTTTTGGGGTGGGTAAGCAATCAACTTTGGAGATATGAGCCAAGGCTGGATATCGAGGAATCGCTTTGGCTATTGACTTTGATCCTCGCACGCAGGATCTGACAAGCAATGGAGGGTTCTGGCGTCTTGGCTGCATTTAGTAATCGTTTTCTGGTGTGAGGGTTCTTGAATAAATGTTGTTTTGGTGAGGGTTATATAAGCCAGTTAAACTTACATAATATGATGGATTTTATTCAATGGTGTATGTTTTCAGGTGTGCCATTTCGCAGCTATGCCGCGTACGAAATGGAGGTTTAGTGGTGGTGGCATTGTTGTGCAACTCTTTCTGCCGGATGCCTCTTGAATCAATTTTCTTTGATGATTTGAACCCATTTTTTCAGGCACTTCACTTTGAATTTTAACATGTACCATGTACCAATGTTTTCTTTTTGTTTTCCTAAGGAGCCGTGCTACTTCCCAGCGCAGCCCACTGTTTCCTATGGGATGTGAGGCTTACGACTTTGTTTCTTGTGGCAACTTGCTTTGTGCACGAAGTGTACTTCTGCTTTGGCTAGCGTGTGTCTGCCAGATCCGATGGTTGTTGGAACAACCTCATGGCAGTATCGTTGAATGCATGCCGAGGATGCAGGAGTTTCTCCATTGGTGCGATGTTGCCTGGCATTTTTTGAGTGACTTGTTTCGACTCCTTTCTTTTGCTATCGCAATTAACATTGCGACTCTTTCTGTTTTGAAGCAAGATAAGGTTTACCGTGGTGGATTTTGGATGATGAACTTTGGTGGTCCTACAGCAAAGAGGCACCTCATTTTTTGCAATGACAGCGTCATTGTGCAAACAATGCAGAGTCGGGGTGGCCATTTGTCCAAAGAAAAGCGGGAGGCGCAAACCGAACATTCCCTGGTTGTGAAAACTGTCGATCGAAACGGCATTCGCCGGCAGACTGGTGTGAAGAAGGTTTTGAAACAGAGCCAGTGTATCACTCTTGCTTAGAGTCATTGTTTTCCCTTTTTCTTTGGTTTGCTTTCATCCTAATATTTTCGTTTTTTCTGCCCGATACAAACCATTCAAAAGTATTGCGCGTGATGACCTACTGTAGGAACTATACCACCGAGTTTGGGCGACTCATGGCATCGTTGCTTACTGCTGTGACGGACAGAACCTTCTATCCAGAACCTCGGGATGAAGGACGGCCCATTGACTATACCCGCACCGACTGGGAGCTCTTCAGAAAGCATTGCCTAGATCAAGACTATAACCTGGTTGGAGACATGTGGGTGGATGCTGCTTGGCCTCCGTTATTTTTCTTATCACTTTGTGGCTTTCTTTTCCTGCCAGTAAAATTGTATGCTGTGCTTTGCAACGAAACTGAGGCAAAAATGGGCAATATTTTGGATTACTTGGTGTCTTCCACAAGGGTGATGTCGAATCTTCCCGGGCACTGGGCCAACTTGACCAGAGTCAAATATCCCAGCAACTTGTGAAAAAAAATTCGGTGTTTTTGGATTGTGCTGGAAATGTGTACCCCAAAAATAGAAATAATTTGAAATCATAATCATATTTTTAGTGGTCAGGTGCGTGGCGTGGGGTAAGGAAATCGACCACATGCTGTATTTGTATGCAGTGCCATTTGGATCAAACACCACGTCGCATTTTTTTGTATTTCATGATGGCGACTGGGCCAGTAAGCCCACACTGGGAGGAAAGCCTCAGGAGACTGAATGAGATGACTACTCTTAGAAAGGTAGAGATGCTCAAGGAGGCGTGTGAGATGCTCAGTGGCCATGCTCAGCAATTAGAAGAGATGGCCAGGATCCTCATTTAATTTTGAATAATTTTTCAGTTTTTGCCCATTCAAAACTTGGGGAATGGTACAACTATGGGAAATTGGGTGGCAATTTTCTTTTTGCTTGGATCTGGCATGCTGAGGAAACAACAAAGGAAACTTTCCCTGAATAACGACTTTTCAAATATTTTATTTTTGGAGGCGGTTTTCAAATGAATATGTTCGAGACCTCTGTGTTTTTTCTTCCCCTCTTTGCTGTTTCTAAGGTACATCGAGTGTTGCAGAAGCTTGTTGAGGCCATCGAGGATGACGCAGTTTCTTCGGAGTGGGCGCGGGATGGCGCAGATGATGACTCGCAAAACCAAGATGGAGATTTTCAACTGGAACTGGAGCCCAGTTGTGCCGTGGCCATTCGCCGCCCTTCTGAGCGTGAGGCCCCCAGAGAGGGGCCGGCATTGCCAGGCACGAAGAAAAGACCCCTGGCTTTGATCAACTGAGCTGGATT
Source organism: Cladocopium goreaui (assembly GCA_947184155.2). Lineage (NCBI taxonomy): Eukaryota > Dinophyceae > Suessiales > Symbiodiniaceae > Cladocopium > Cladocopium goreaui. Next base: position 22,012 of record CAMXCT020003173.1, on the reverse strand, counting down.
CCAACTCATGTTTGGACGCGAGAAAAAAAGGGATTGGGGGTGAAGGCCGGGGAGCCCCACAAAAGATAGTTTGGGATCACCACCAAATATCTATTTATGTGTATGTATACATATATAATTATATATATATATGTGTAAATATATATATATATATATATCTGTATAATTTAGTTTCTCCATATTTTCCTGGGTCAAACCGATGTATTTTAGATAGACAAGTTTGATGCTGCTTTTTGCCTTGCCACTCAGGTATGGCTACTCCTTCCGTTCCTGCAGAGAACTTGGAAATTGATTGGGAGGTTGCACTTGGTAGCTGAAGCTTGGTATATTTTGTATACTGTTTGTTTTGTTTGTTTTTTTGGGGAAGTGAAAAACTAAACATTCCATTTTGGCCACAAAAAAATGCTAAGGAGTGCAAAATGCACCTATGTCGCTTTCCGCAGCTGTGGACTTCAGCAGCTGCATTTTCAATATTTCGTCTGGTCTGGCCATGCTCCATATATGTGCCAGTCTATAATGTGGGGGCTCACAGTCCAACACGATCAAGTTGGCATTGGCGGGGAAAAAGGTGCGTGAGTTCAAAATTCCAGGCGTGGAAAAAAACACACGTGTGCCAAAAAAAATATTAGCGTAGAAAAACGGTATTTGTGCAACATTTTTACCCCATTTGTAAGGAATTTCGCCGTAGAAATCGTGGAAACTTGAAATTTCAAAAATTAAACTTTTCATTCAACTTTTCATTTTTTTTTTTGCAGGGTTTCAATTCAAGCTTGATCGTTATAGCTGCCATATGGCCATGGCGCTCGACACTGACACAATCATGTCAGAGCACGGCCTTACAAGAGAGGAGGCGACCGAAGTGATAAGGCAGCTCAAGGGAGGGTCATCTACCCCGGCCCCATGGTTTGGTCATAGTTTGTGCATTTTTTGCATTTTTTTTGGTGTGGCATTTTTTGAAATAGAGTTGGCTTGCATTTTTTAGCGTGGAAACAAATGCCTATCTCAGGCCACGCCACGACCAAAGGCCACTGCTGCAAAGGCAAGGGTCGTTGATTTTGTTTTGTGAAATTTTCCTCACGCAAAAATATCTCATACCTTGGCAGGATCCAAAAAAGGGAAAGGACATGAAGGATGCCGTGGAGACTTCTCCCAAAGAACCGCAGCCCAAAACCAAGAGCAAGTCTAAAAAGCCTGTCGTGGAGCCAGAGACCTCGCCTGACACCACCAAGAAGGCCAGAGCTTTGCAGGAAGAAGAGCCGAAAGCAAAGAGGGGAAAGACTACAAAGCCTGCAGAGGCAGAAGTGGCCCCAAAGAAAACTAAGGCGAAATGTTTCGACCCCAAGTACATCAAGAATACCGCAAAAGCAAAGGCGAAGGCATCACCCAAAGCGAAGTCAGTGGCATCACCCAAAGCTGTGAAGCCGACCATTGACAAGAAGCCAAAGAGAAAGGGAAAGTCCAAATCCTCCAAGAAGGCCAAGAAAGATTGGGAGACGGAAATGCTTGAGGAAGAGGTGGAGGAGGAAGCACAGCCTGCAGAAGACCTTGAAATTCAGGAGCGACCAGGGGTTGCAGTTTCAGATGAACCCGGGTCAGAGCACGATGGAGGTGATGATGAATGTGAAGCACCCGCCACTCCAGCTGTTGCTGAGACTCAGATGGAACCGGAAAGCCACAACGAGAATGTGGAAGTTAAGGAGGAGGAGAAGAAGAGCGATAGTGATTCCCAGCAGTCCCTTGCAACTTTGCTTCGGGGGAATGAACAGATGTTGGCCCAGTCCCTTTGCAGCATCTTGGAGTCGCAGGCCCAGTCTTCGAACTCACAGACGGAATCCCAGCTCTTTGCAGGGATGCTTGGTTCAGATTCATTTTTTGGCATTACCCTGAAACCGGTCAAGGGCTTGTAAATCATGACTTGTGAAAAATGCCTTTTGAAAATATAAATATATCTTTATATAATATATATATATCTTATGTACCTTGATATCGATCTGTATATATATATCTCTCTCTCTCTCTCTCTCTCCCCTGATATTATATACGTAAAAATATTTTTTTCGGGTGGTTTCAGCTTGTCATGCCACTGAGGCTTGGTGGCAGTGCGAGTGAAGTTTTTACTCAGAATATTGCGGCTGAGCTTGTCCGCTGTTTGCAGAGCCAGTTTGCAGCAGCTGAGCCGACGAAATCTTTGCCAGGTGCTAGTGGTGGACAGGCTTCAACCCCCAGCGCTTCAGAGGTGCCTGCTTCGACTGGGCCCTCAAGCTCTGTGGCGAAAAAGGCAGAGGATCACAAGGAGACCGAGGACAAGGCTGATGAATCAGAGAATGGCAATGCCAAGGCGCACAGTGCAAGTGGTGTGGTGGGGACTCCTGGTGTTCCTCGAGCCCCTCCTGATGAGGAAAATCAGGATGATGTTGCTACCGTTCCAGGAACACCACACCAGCTGACCAAGAAAGACATCAAAGACATGGATGAGGGTTGCTTGTTCATGTCATTAATATTTTTATGTTGCTTAGTCGCTTTTTTTGGCGTCAACCTGCTTTCTTTTTAAACGCTCATTGAGATCATATCATCCAAGATACGATCTTGCAGAAGTATGCAGACGGTGTGCTTCCGTTGGGATTGATTAACAGCAGCAACTGCCGGAAGCTCTATGGCCGCATGCAGCGCTACATGGAGAACCATGTCTCTGAAGCTTCCCATCCGAACATGTCATCTCTCTTCGAGGGAAACTTGGCTCAACGACGGCATTTGCTCCAGCAATGGCTATCTTCTGGAGAAGTTGCCGATGCAGCTGAAAGCAATCTTTCAGTTGCCAAGAGCAATGAGAGGGAGTTGAAAGGACAAGAGAAGCTTTTGACTGTAGAAGGCATGCGTCGACATGGTGTATCTGAGCACCTTTGGTTTGAAATTGGCCGTTCCATTTTTGAAGCTGTTTTCTCCACACGGGTTTGCTGCATGCTTTTGATACCATATCACTTGAGGAAGAAGATTGCTGCTGTCATCTCCACGCAGCAGCCAACTTTGGACCCTGACCATCCGGAGATTATGGAGGAAGCCCGCTACTGGGTCACCGTGGACACCGAGCGCACCACCAGGGAGAAGACCCGAGTGGAGCTGAACACCAATGTGAATGTGCAAACGGATGCATCCACCATAGCGGCCCTCACTTCGAATTTGTCAAGTCACTCCACCGTCGCCCGGTCAGCTACGGACATTGCTCAGCAGCTGAGGCAATTGAGCGAGACAGCCCCGGCACCCTCTGGTGCCATTACGATTTTCAATTTGTTTTTGATACTTTTTGTTTTGTTTTTGGGGTGGGTCATGTCAAATGGAACCCTTTAAAAAAGTTGGTTATGTTTTGCATTGCAGCTAGGTGCAGCCGAAGAAACGAGCTTGCAAAAGCAAAGCCAAGTCCAAGGCGAAGGCTTCTCCAGCACCAGTGGAGCCAAAGTCTTGGGAAGACATGGTGGCTGATGCCAGACTCTTTGACATAATCTTAGTTGTGTTTATTTTACTTTCTTTGTATGCTTGGGGAATTTGCCGCAGATCTTTTTTTTCACCAGCAGATGCCCAAGGTGTTGAGCTGAAGCGCGAGTATACGGCCAATGCTTGCACATTTGACCTGCCAAAAGGCTCTGAATCTCAAAAAAAACTCATAATGTTTTTGAAAAAACACCTGCAAATCCTTTGAAACAAAACTCCCCTGTCAGGCAATGAACTGCGCACGCAGCTGAACAAGCTCAAGGTGACCATCGGTTTGGAGATGGATGCTCTGAAGGAGATGGATTTGGAATCAACCTCGGAAGAGACCTTTGAGTCCAAGATGGGCCATGTCAAGACGTTAATCCAGGAGTCCAAGATGTTGCGTGCGCAGGCCAAGGCCGTCGTTCGAGAGTTGGATCCTTAAATTATAGAAGCAAATACATTTTTCTAGTTCATTTTCTACGGAGCAACTAGTACACGTGTAACATGTTTGTGATTACTGTTTTTTGGGGGGAATCATTTTTTGCCAATTGAGGCGAAGAAGTCTTGATTTTTCTACTCCAAAAAGGGGTATGCATGCAACCTCGCATGCGCAATCTATATATGTTGGGTATAACTCCGCCAGCCATCTCGGGGATGAGCCTCGTGGATGCATAGGAGTATGGACATGACCCGATGTTTGCGAAACAATGTGAAAAAAAAGGCTGCTGTGGGAGAAAAACAAGTGTAAAAAAAACAGTCAAACCTTCACCGTTTCCCTACGCAGGTGCTACTATGCAGCATCGGCTCGACCAAGAGCAGCTTGATTTCTTGGCGTTTGTGTTTTTAAGGCTTTTGTGCTGATATGCTTGGTATGATTTGTGGGGCAAAGATATTTGGCTTTTTGTTGCGTTCAATATCAATAAGGATGGCGCTGGCATTTGGACAAGGAGATGTTTCCCAAGCATTTGCAGAGAAGATGGGACGAATCTATGGATCTTCGACTTTTGGGAAATCATCTTCAAGGGCGCCTGAAGCTCGTGTACATCGTAGCGCCAAGCAACATGGCCTTGCTCTGAATTGTGATGTCACTTGGCTAGATGTGCCTACAAAGTCAGATGATGGCAGCCTTGAAATTTGCCCTTGGCCAATTTTGCTGCCGAAAGATTTGATGGTGGCATTGATTGAAGCTGGGCACTTGGAGATGCTCATGGGTACATTGCAAGAGCGACGGCGATATTGGGAGCAGGCCTTGGTGGATTTTAGTGGCCACGATGCTTTGGATGCAGACACAACAGCTCCCCTGAACCTCTATGGAGATGAGTCGACTGTTTTTCGAAGTTCCTGCATGTGTCTACATTGGGAACCTGTGCTGAACCACTTTCGTGGGGACAGCATGCTCTCAAGGTTCCTGATTGCAATCATTCCATCTGAGCGTTATTGGATTGCACCTTTGCATATATATCAATTTGATTCCCTTTGGCTGCATTGCTGCTTCTTTTGTTTATCTTGTTTTGGCAGCTGGGCTTCTGAGGTAAACCGTGTCAACCGAACGTTGCAGGCTGTGATCCAGTATGTGGTGGATTCTTTGAATGAAGTGGCGCGTGATGGACTGCAGGTTTCAAGCAGGCAGCAAGATGCAAATGCCAATTGTGCTGGTTTGAGCAATTTCTATTTTCTTTGGTGGGGGGCTACTTTTTGAATATCGCTATGTGTAATTTGTTTTTCTTGGGCCTACCCAGGGATGGATCGCAAGATTCTGTTGCATGTCCATCAAGGGAGATTGGAAATTTCTCAAGCAATCCTTCAATCTATCCAGAAGCAGGCGCTCACAGCAAGTTTGCTTCGCATGTTTGGCGGAAAAATCTGGAGAGATGAACATGACCAATTTATCGCCAGAGTCGCCTTGGCGAAGCACTATTTGGAATAGCCCTGTTCCTTGGACCTCACGTCCAGCTTTCTCGCATTTGGAGCTCTTTGACATCAGGAAGATCTCCTATGACATGCTGCACATCTGGCATTTAGGCATTGCCAGGGATTTGAATCCCGGCTGCAGTTATATAAAAATGCATTTTTTGGTGTGTTTTTTTCTTTGACTTGTTGCAATGTTAGGATTGGAGGTTGCATGCACAAGCTTGTTCGTGGTGGTTTTTTTGGCGGCGGTGGTGTGGATGTTCGGCTGCACCGAGCCACATTGAGACTTCGCAGATTCTGCAAAGCGTCTGGAAAGAAAACTGCTTTGAGAAAATTCTCCCAAGACAACCTGTGCTTGAAAAAAGGAGTTTTTCCTGAAGCTTAGTTGCATTGTTGTTTTTATTTGTTACCGGTATACTTTCTGTTTTGCTTGCATGTGTATGTGTATATTTTTCCGTGTTCTGGAATGCCAGGAGTTGAGAGCCAAAGGCTACGATGCATTTGCAATTCTTCGTTGGTTGCGGGAAGAACTTGCAGAAGTGACCGACCCACAGTATGACCACATTTCTGCAATGGTGTGGCTGGCCGACAGCTGGGTGACGATGCTGTGTGATGGAGAAGACTTCATTTCCGAAAATTGTGCAAAACAAATTCAAGTTTTGGGCGAAAGTTTTTTAAAGCTCTACTTGCAGGCTGCCCACTTGCAGCCCAAAGTTTGGAAAATTCGCCCAAAGTGGCACCTAGTCCATCATCTAATTTTGGATGCTGCAATGCGAAGATCCCATCGCAACTCGTCCAGGGATAGTACTTGGATGGATGAAGACTGGATGAAAAAAGTCACGCGTGTGATCCGAAGAACGCATCGCAAAACCTCTCCTTTGACGACTTTACAAAGATACCTGATGTTTTTGCAGCAAAAATTTAGACTGCACGCAGAGAAGCATAGCTAGGGGTGGCGAAAAAACAGGCGCGGCTGTGTGGCCCGGAGGGCTTGGGTAATCGCAGGGGTACCTGGAAGGTTTTAAGGGGTTGCAGTCTAGCCCGGAGGGCCATGACAAAGATTTCATAAACCCGGTGGGTAATAAAATAAACATATACCCGGAGGGTAAAAATATCATGTTGTGCCCGGAAGGTAATAAACATATTTACCCGAAGGGTAATATAATCTTCACGTTACAGGGTAGTAAACAAAATAACCCAGGAAAATCAAACTTTCATACGTAAAAGCCACCCCAAAAGAAAACAAAACATATATGTGAATTCCTATGGTTTCTGGTGCAAAAACCAACCTAATTCTGATAGTTCTGCATGCTAATTCCTATGGTTTCTGATGCAAAAACCAGCCTAATTCTGATGGTTCTGAAATATGTAGAACCGTGCTAATTCCTATGGTTTTTGATGCAGAAACAAGCCTAATTCTGATGGCTCATGGTATGCAGAACCATGCTAATTCCTATGGTTTCTGATTCAAAAACCAGCCTAATTCTGATGGTTGGCGCCATGCAAAACCATGCTAATTCCTATGGTTTCTGATACAGAAACCAGCCTAATTCTTGTCTGACCAAAGTATATGTGCATGATTTTTTTTATGTTGCACGTTTGGGCATATGTGTAACAAAATGTTACACGAACGAGCCTCTAGGAAGATGACGGTGATGATCGAGTACCAGCTGATGATGATGATGTTCCAGAAGATGATCAACCAGACAAAGACGAAATTGGTGTTGAACATGGACCACCTGAAGAAGAAGATGATGAGGATGATATCGATGTGGATGGTCCTGATGGAGGAGTACGATTGTCAAAGAGAGGTACCTTGAAACATGAAGCTCGTACTCTTGAACACTTGTTGACACATCGATACAAGAACCCATACTGCAACTCTTGCGTAAGGGCCAAGATGAAGCACCATAAGACCTATCGAGGTGCATTTCGTCGAAAGCTTACCAAGTTCGGCGACCTCATCACCTTTGACTTCATGGACACTCGCAAGACGACCAAGTTGGGCTACGACACGGTCAAGGAGATTCTTGTCATTCGAGACAGGTACACCGGCATCATTCAGAGCTACCCCTCTCCAACCAAGAACACCTAAGATGTTGTGAGAGCGGTGAAGTACTTCATGGGAAGAAGAATCATTAGGGAAGCGTACTCCGATAAAGCCAGACAGTTCGTCAAAGGCATGGAGGCACTCAAGATTCCCTTTGATCACGCTCTGCCGGGAAGACCTTCGACAAATTCTCTTGCAACAACCAGTTCGTCATCGCAACTACTACCACATGCCTACTCGAGGCTGGACTGCCAGCATGTTTCTGGAAGTTTGCCATACGATGTGTATGTCATCTACTCAATGTGGAACCTGGTGAAGACGATGTGAGTGCATGGTGTAAACTCCATGGCGCCGAATTCAAAGGCGACAAGATCCCTTTTGGCGCATTGGTTTACTTCAAGCCGAGTGGAGCCAGAGCCAACGAACAAGCTCACAAGTTCGATCCCAAGGGCATCCCTGGTGTCTTTGCGGGCTATGAAATTGCCCCAGGCGTCAACTGGCGAAGGCAATATATGGCATGGGCATTGTCTGACATGACCAAGCAGAACTACTCGTTCGATGCTAAGACAATCATCGACAAGCTACGCCATCCTCATCTCACTGAGAAGATCGAAGTGCATTTGCCGCTGACGTTCCCATGTAAAGACATCTATGAGAAGGTGAACACAACATTGGAAGGGTTGGCAGTGAAAGATCGTCTTGAAGGATCACCACATTTCCTTGAAGATCAACAAGATGACGATGATGATGACGGAGACGACGATGATGGAGACGATGGTGATGATAAACCCAAGAAAGGGAAGATCACCAATCGTGTTGAACACCAAGAAGAAGAATTCACTCGTATGATGGAGGAACTGGACATCAAACTCAACAAGGAGAAAGAAGATGAAGTTGAAGTTGTCGATGGACCTCCTCTACCTCCTCCTGACGGTGAACCTCCTTATGATGGGCCTGAACATCACTCTATGGGCAAACCTGGTGACGGCATCATCTACCTCAGCGACATTGGCGAGCATGTCAAGCTTGACAAACGTGGACGGCCTTATCGTGTTGGTCCAGATGGTCGCAAAGAAGTACGAGGGTCACCAAGGCCAAAGAGCAGCTACAGTCCTGAAGAATGGAGAGCACTGTCCGCCAAGGAGAGAGACGTCATCATTCGTCGTGGTAAACTTGAAGAAGAAGCTGAGAAGCTCAAGGAGATCAAGTTGAAGAAGGAGAAAGAAAAGAAGGCCAAGGCCGAGATCTCCGAGAAGAAGAAACATGATTCAAGTTCACCCAAAGATCCAGCCAAAGACGAAAGCCGAAAGAAGAAGAAAAAGGATAATAAGAGGTCAAAGGAGAGCTCAGGCAAAGATGGTGGCAAGGACGCTGCTGTCGGTGTGGGGACGCTCCGAGGAGAGTGGGAACGTATGCCTACGCCCCACAATCCAATGACGAGACTGAACCACAATCGAGATCGCAACCCATGGGAACGTTCGTCGACGCCCCATGGAGCGAGTGGTCTCATCGACATCAAGAAGCTCAATACCACCTCTCCTGCGACTCCCAGTGAAACGAGCACCAACATCCCAAGTGACGATGACGGTCAAGAGTTCTTGAATGAATGGGATGACTGGTCTGAACACGAAGTTGGAAAAGGACCAAAAGCTCACTGGGAAGATGTTCACTATGATTTCAACACTGGGAAAGTCACGACACCTGCTAAGGCTGCACCAACGGCTCCTACCTCAAAAGACTCCGACGGTAAGTCCAAGGTCAACCACTTCGTGAGTTCGATTCCTTGTATGCCTTGTGTTCATCAAGACCTTGAGCATCGTGAAAAGTTCGGTCAAACTGATGTGAGGTTTGGGAAGTTGTTCAATGCGATGGTCTCACGGCCAGTTGGTCGTAAAGAGATGATGGAAGACCCGGACGCCAAGGCTTCTATGAGGAATGAGTGGTTGGGACAGCATAAGCAGGGAGTCTATGATTTCTCCATCGTTCGTGAATACGATGATGTTGTGGCAGAAGCAAAACGAGAAGGAAAAGAAGTCCACATGGCACGAGTTCACGGCATTTGTGTCGAGAAGAACTATCAGCTACCAAAGGCGAGCCCTGGACGTAAGTTCAAAGGAAGAGACGTTCTACTTGGAAATCAAGTGAAGAATCAGCACTGGGAAGCCGCGTTCTTTCAGGACCTCGGCAATTCTCCAGCGACGTTTGAAGCCTCCCGATGGGCAGATTTCTATGGTTGTATCCCCGGTCACAATGTGAAGTTGGCAGATGCTATCCAGGCATATATTCAAGCGAGGCTTACAGGACCTCCTTGTTGGGTCGAACTCCCTGAAGATGCATGGCCGGACGACGTTGACATCCGGAAGTTCAGAAGGCCGGTAGTGCGACTTGTCAAGGCACTTTATGGTCATCCTGATGCGGGCACGATGTGGGAACAACATTGTGACAAACATGTCCTTGAAGTTGGGTTTATGCCAGTAGGGGAGGAATGGCCATCAATGTATTTCCATAAGGAACTCAAGCTTTTGTTAGTCATCTATGTTGATGATCTGAAGTTAGCTGGGCCAGCACAGAACCTCACCAAAGGATGGGAGATGTTAAGGTCTAAGCTACGAATTGAACCAGAGACTGATTTAGGTCTCTATCTTGGTTGTTTGCTAAGCAAAGGAACCAATCGCCTGCATGACGGCACAGAGGTCACAACCATGACCTACAATATGGAGGGTCTTTTAAAGCTCTCTGTTGAAAAGTATCTTGAACTTGTTGAGAAAGATACGAAATTAAAACAAGTCTCAACACCTAGTCCCCCCGAAGAGACCAAACAACATAAGTCTCGAGCACCAGCACCTGGGGATCCCAAGCATGCAGTTCAATGTCCCTGGTGTTCTACAAAGTTCGATCCTGGATCGTCGGTTGCCTTACAGCCCGATGCCTCCGATTCTCGGCCGGAATCTGTTGAAGTCCAACGAGGTGCACTTGCTCCTCATGCTGCTAGCATCTTGATGAAGCTTCTATATGCAGCAAGGATCGCCCGATTTGATTTGTTGAGATCAATCAATACATTAGCACGCAATGTGACGAAATGGTCCATTCAAGATGATGCAAAACTATACCATCTGATGTGCTATGTCAGCTCTACCTTAGGGAAGAGAATGATTGGATGGGTCGGGAATGACATGAAAGATCTATCCATTGCATTATATGCAGTTGCTGACTTTGCGGGATGTGCACAATCATTGAGGTCCACATCAGGTTCTCATATGCATATTCAGGGGAAACGTACTCGGTTTCCGTTAGCTGGTGGAAGCAAACGCCAGGGGTGTGTGAGCCATTCTACACCTGAAGCTGAGATCGTAGCCGCTGATGTAACCCTTCGAACAATGGGTCTTCCTGCACTCAGTATTTGGGAAACGCTTACAGAATCATCTCCAAAGCTGTTGTTTCACGATGACAATCAAGGGATGATTGGTGTGGTTCGTTCTGGAAGGAATCCAACAATGCGGCATTTGGAAAGGACTCATGGAATTTCTATTACGTCATTACATGAGCATTTCAGCAAAGATCACTTTGTTCTCATGTACGAGATCACAGCGAAGATGGCCGCGGACATCCACACAAAAGGTTTTACAAACCCACTTGCCTGGAAGAAGGCATGCATGTTAATCAATCTTTTGGAACCCGAAGACCTTGGTTCGAAGCAATTGGCAGACCTAGTGCAGCCCACTACGGATGTTGACACTACAGTTCGTCAAGTTTTTCAGTCAAGGACAGATGAGGTTCCCAATTTTCCATATACTGAAACACCCATACTGCCACCTGAGGTGTATCGTAAGGGTCTTTCAAGTCGCGAAAAGCTTCAAAAGCTACCTGGTATGGATCCTATCTTTGTGGTCAAAACCCCTACACTGTTCAGAACAAGACCAGCTGGTGTCAAGCTTCCTGCAGATTGCCTTCGGAGCACCTGGATCTTAGTCCACGGGAAGTGGGAACAAGTTGAGGATCGTGTTCCACCTTTGTTACAACAATCACGTTTTGACAAATGGATAGAAAGGGCATGTTTTCAATATCATCACCCCACTTCCGCTCCGATTGTCTCACTGCCCGCATGTGCGTCGACGGCGGCCAGATATCAGTTCTTACGTGCGTCGACGTTGGAACTGGACAATCATCCGAGCCTCACATTCAGTACTGAAATACTCTTTGAACAAGCTCAACGTCCTCAAAAGATTCCGTTTTCGTTACATGAAGGGAATCCTATGACTATAAGGGTGATCAATGCCCTGGTACGCCTTGTTCATGGGGGGAGAGGCATGGAGGATTCAAAGTCGTCAAATTTCAACACCAAGAGTTCAAAGTTAACACAATCGCCAATGCGGAGAAGAAACATCAAGAAAATAGCATCAGCAACTGAATGTGGTCATGATGAAGTTCCTGTTCGTGATGAATGGAGATGGATAGGTGACCATGTTTTGGAAAGGATCCACAACATACCGAGAAGAGAAATGTTCGTTCCAAGTGATTGTGATGATTGTCCCTTTGATCATCGTTTGATTCAAGATTGGAGAGAAACCCAATTGAAGTTCCAGTCGAATGTGAGGGTGGACAAGAGTAATTGGCGTCTCCCAGGTGATAATGGAGAAAGGTCAAACAATCGAAATGAATTTTGGACTGGAAAGTCTATCTTTCGTGTTTTGAGACATCAGGAGGTTCTTCCGGTTGCGAGTTGCATTATGGATGATAATCTGATGGCTTGCGTCAACACCATGGGTCTGAACATCATTTCTCCAAACAAGATATTTATCCCTCATACATATCGAATGGTGATCGAAGAGAACAAGAATGAGAACGAGTTGAACATATTTGCGGACAGTCTGATCAACTTATTACTGGTACGTGACAATGGGCAATGCATGAAGTATACGTTCGTCAGGTCTATTCCCGACCTAGAAGACACGAAGTATTTGGGGAAGAATGTCACTATTACAATGCAAGAGTTGCCCGAAAGGACACCCACTATGATATTGATGTGTGCAGAACCTTCAAGTTTGATGACAAAGAGATATAGTACAATTATGGACACTTCGATTCATCTGGAATTGATCACAGAGGATGATGACCTTCTCTCCAGATACGGGAATGCAAAGTGGAGGAGATGCCTCCGCAGTAACAAGGACTGCGTCTTCTTCGCTGGACCGTGCACGGGCGGATCACCGTGGAACAGGCTGAACAAAAGGGTTAGTTCTGTTACTGCTCACATGATCAATGCCAAGGCTCGGTTGTACTGGAGGTTATGGGAAGAGTTTTCAAACTGTCTTCTGAAAGTGATCAAGTTAGATGCTATGGCACTACTGGAATTGCCGAGAGGCTGTGACTATTGGCGTGATGATCGAATGAAGTGCATGATTGAAGGAACAGACTCACACATTCATGACTTCGATGGATGTATGTACGGTCTTGAAACACAGTTTGATGGTCGTCATATCCCAATCAAGAAGCCATGGAGGATTGTATCGTGGGGGGTCAAGTTCGATTTGCACAAGAAATGTGACCGTAGACATGATCATGGAAAATGTGAAGGTCGTGAAACGAGGATCACTCAGACCTACACCAAACAGATCGTCGACATCATCTTGAAGACTATATGTCGATGTGTGTCTATTCGGTTCAAGAAGTCGTTGTCAAGTGAGGATGACATATGCAGCAGTTGCATGCATGACAGACGTTCAATCAAGAAGACAGCGGTTTCAGTTGTATATGACAACAATGAAGTTGCAGCAGACCTCGTGTGGTTGATGATATTCAGTAAGGAGAGATGTCTGATCAATGTAGACCCTGGTATCTCAGGATTTCGATCTACGAGAAGTCAGTGTGTCACGACTTTTACGACTTCATACTCGTCGTGCACCGCCGAACGGGTGATTGGAAACCTGAACGGACGTCGCCGCCCGGGAGTACGTGACCCCGAGGTGATCGGAAAGCCGGAGGTCAGTCGGCCACGGCGAGTACGTGATCCTCTAGGCGCGGTTGCCATGTCGAACTACTCGCCGATCATTGGTTCGGCGTCGAATGATCTCAATGACATCAACTCCGTCCTCATCACGTTGCGGGACAACGGGAAACATGGAGCGATTCCTGCCATGTACAAGGAGTACGACCCGACCTACAGCAGTCAGCCGGACGTCACGGTCGACAGGTGGCATGCGATCGGAATTAGTCCAATCGCTGCAGCATCAGCTTGCTTCTTAGGCAAGGTTCCATCGAACCGGTCCGAGGTGGATGCTATCTCACTGTATCTTCAGGTCTTAGAGCTGATCAAGAATCAGGAGGAGCTGAACTCCGGGGCCAAAAGGTTCTTGGACAAATGCACCACCTACATGAAGACCTTCGTTCAGCTGGCATCTCGAAACCCTCATAAGGTTCTTGGATTTTGCACGTCTGAATGTGTCAACGGATTGGGAAATATGTGGGAGTGCATCAAGAGCTTCCATGTGCCTCATCCAATTCGAACTGATGGAGCGTTCACGGTTTCAATGCTACCTGATCACCTTCGAGAGTTCAAGCTTCGACCTTATAGAGGTGACCTACGAGGTGTGAACCAATCCGTCCCGGCAGAGAACACGTGGTTGAATGCAACGAGGAAGAAGGACGGGGTCCTTAATCCGTCCGATCCTGATGCGCCCATCACCATCTCCTTCAGGGCGATTCATCGAGAGCTCCACTACTTCGACATGACCACGACGTGGCAAACGAAGTCGACCCAAGACATGTTCAATGCAATGCTCGATGAATGGCAACGTCAAGTCGTTCATCTGGGACATGCATGGAGGTGTTACAACCAAAAGGTGGATGATGAGGGAGACTACAAGGATCCAATGACCTTAGAGACGACGATCAACGACCTCACCGAGCAGAACACCAAGCTGGGTCGTGAAAGGGCCGCTGCAGTGAATCATTTCACCTGCATCTTGGCGCTTGCCCCCGCAATCTTCAGATGGAAGGCGAAGTTGGGGAGATTTTGGCAGTTCTCCGAATTGGCAAGGACCAACACGAAGAAGATCAACGACTACGTTACGAGGGTTCAACAATCCTTGTTGCTCACGTCAGAGATCCTCGAGAACCATGGATACAACGTCATCAACGTTGAGGAGGGCAACCACGGAGAGATCAAGAAACGAAACAAATGCTTTTCTGCCTTGAGGGAGTTTTCGACTACCATGTCGGAGACCCAAGCTGGTGGAGGACAGACTGGACTGCAGGTTGCAGCATCTGGGTGGAAGAAAGTTCTGAGGTTTGGCGACGGAGTTTGGCCACCAGAGCCCCCCAGGGCGCAGATCCCGGAGTGGGTTACAATCCCAGACCCAACCGTGCCTGCACCGAGGGTCAACAGATTTGGGCCACGGCCGCCTCCAGGACCACCGCCTGGATTCAAGGCACCGCCACAACCTTATCCATCGGCACAACCACCACCGCCGAAGGCAAGACCGACATCACCATCGGCACCATCAAGACCGAGTGCATCGGGATCACAGTCATCGGGTTCAGCTGGGCCACCACCGCCACCGCCACAGGCGGCACCCAAACCAGCGGCAAAGCCCATGCCAAGGCGTGAGACATCAGATGCAGAATCCGTCACGCCGCAGCCACCATCGAATGTGATCACATATTGCAGGGTGTTGACAGACTACACGGGCACTCAGGTGAGATCGATCCTGAACGTCCACGTGAACACCGCTGACACTGAGTTTGCTATGTCGCACGTCCACGGACCAATGGCAAACAAGGCGCAGTCAACGTGGCGTCAGTACCTCAGGAGGGTTGCCACATACACCTGCCTATGCTTTGGACTCGCCAATGCCAGGGAGATCGGTGATGCATCCTACGCCTACAGCGACATGGAGTGGCTGAGAATCTACAACGCCGCAACCAAGCGTGGGGGGATGGTTCATCAGAATTACTATCTCTCAGTTGGGTCCATGACGGTCATGGTGGAGAAGAACGATGATGGACAGGCCACTGATCGCACCTACGACAAGTGGAGGCGAGGCCTGAAGTCGGGCATCGGTGGAACTATTGTGGACAAGCCACTGGTGAGGAAAGAGAAAGATGAATTGGCAGGGAAGTTCAGGTTCGGCAAGACCATTTTGATCACAGACCTCAACTACAAGTGTCAATCGAACTCAAGGGGAACAACAAACATCCAGTACGGGCTTGATGAACTGGGATATGTTGTCACTGTCATTGACATCAACAGCTTTAAAAGCGTGACCAGGGCCCAGAAGTTCATTGACGCGGTTGAGCACCTGATCAAGACCGTGATGCCAGACATCGCAACCGAGGAGAATGTGACCATTCACTTTTGGGTATCGTTCGCATTCCTCATCACGGACACCCATCATTATCATGTGTGGGTTGAAGGGCAGTTTGCAGAGAGGTTCGCTGAGGCAATCCGAAGTGTCGACAAGCTGGCGACAAGACCTATCTTTGTGTCGCTCTGCAAGGACCCCAGATTTCATGGTATCCGATCAGGCATTCAGGACGTTGCCATGGACGCAGCGGACGCCCTGAGGAGCTTCGGTATCATGGTCACAACCGATGATGGGATGTGGCGATTGATGTATGGTCATGCCGGAAACCACTACGTGAACAACCACAACCGGCCAGACCGTTTGGGAGTTTTCGCCACCATGGAGAAGTCCTTGTTTCGACAGAGGGTACTATTATTGATGTGTTCCCTGAATGTTGAAGCTGCGGAAGGATTGAATGACATGGTGAAGGAATCATCCCTGAAGGTCGGCATCAACCTGGAGCTGATGGAAGATGTGCTTAAAGAACCTCTTACAATCCAAATAGGAACAGGAGGTGGAGTACCAGACACCGCGAGCACTGGACCCAACGGCCCAGGAACTGTTGGTGGCGGTAGAAGATCGCATGTTGAGTATGAAAAAGCGCCATGGATCGAAGCCACAGTCAGGTCAGCTTTGCCTGAACCATCAGCCAACATGTACGACATGTGGTTCTATGTCAACCATGGGCGAGATGAGATGATCCTATGTCACGGGCACTTCAACACTGATGGCGATGAAACCACGCCAGTTGATCAAATGAACTACGACTTTGAGTGTGGAAAAGAATGCATCGCTTGCCGAGCAAGCGAAACAATGAGGGACTATCAACTTTGGCCGCCAGAGTACCAGAGAAAGAAGATTGTGAAAACAGCGGCACGGTCCCGTGCATTCTTCAACTTCATGTCGCAATCAAACAACGCCATCATGGATCCTCAACAAGACTTCGTGCAGTTCCTCAAGGACATCACCAAAGCGATGGTGGGCAACAAGGGGTGCGAGCACGGTGAGATCCTCATGAAGGCCTTATCGCACTTCGGGATGGTCAGAGTTCCCAGAGATCGCGTCAAACAGATCTTCACTGGGAAGCGTGGAAGACAGTATGGCGTCATCCGAGAAGAATTTACTTTGGATGATGGCGTCCAACCCCATGATCGCTTTGCGTATCGGGTCACAAAAGACTATGGGAATGTCTTCTACAAGGACTATCTCAAGATGGTGCTCGGAGATGATTTTACGGAGGTCATGGGCTATGCTGATGCAACGGCCGAGAAATGCGGTGACGTGGTCGAAATGTGGCTTGGAATGTTGGATTTGGCCAACATGACGAAGTCCCAGATCACGTTCATGGAGACAAAGGGCGATCCAGGTGAACTTCTTGCAGGCCTGGAAGCATCAATTAACATCTTCCATGGAACGACAAGATCTACCACGACTCCAAACACGAAGAGAGGTGGATCCAGGGTCACCGAGCCCACGAATTACGAGGAGGCTATGGTGAATGATATCCTCCGTGAAATCCCGATGTACCATGGCTTGCAATTCGCATGTTTGATTGGGGACGAGGAGATCAGCGTCATCAATGAGAACTACAAGATGTCCAAGGCCGAAGACATCAACGATGATGACATGGAACCCGAAGGTCAAGGGACCGGGGAGGGTACGTCGACCACCCCGGGACCGACGACCGGAGGCGCGGGAGCAGGTGCCGAAGGAGCAGGTTCGTCGACCACTCCTGACATGCACGATGCGACCAAGTCTCCATCGAATCCTGAGGAGGAGTTCCAGATATCTCAGGACAAGGGTGCCATTGTAGAGGCCATTGACGCGCTCTTTGCCCTGGCGGACGACATCAACGTCTGCCGTCTGCCTGAAATGTGGAGGAAGTGGTCATCCCAATTATGAATGTCCTGATCGAGGTAGTGATCCGGTGAAGGCTGCATTAATCAACTTGAGGAAGAAGTTGCAGGGCGATGACGTCGAAGAGAAGGATGCTCCCAAAAGAGATGAAGAAGAGGAGCAACGTTTCCGCCAAGAAAACTACAAGGCAACCAGGGCAGGAGAATACATGTATCTCCAAGCAATCCCAATGTCAGTGATTGGAGATCGAGCTCATGGAGAGAAAAGCATCAACGGAGTCAGAGCTGATGAAAAGGGACCCATGACAAAGAGCGAGCTGAACAACATCGTTGACACAGCGAGCCAAAAGGGCATCACCTTGACATGCAGGGAGATGAGATCGGCTATGGCATACTCCGACAACAAGATGTACAAGAAGCTCGCCATCGGCACCAACATTGGGAAGCTCAAGATCCTCCCGGTCAACGGCGGCAAATTCTACTCGAGCTGCTATGCTGGATCTGGAGTGGAATATCCCCTGCCGACCGAGACCAACAGTCACCAAGTCTACTTGGAAGGTTGGGAGAAGACCTACAGCTACTACTTCACCAAGGCCTGAGGCACCACATTGGACGAAAGGAAGTGTGGGAGAAAGCCGCAGCCGGCGGAAGGAGAACGACATGTCAAGGCCTTGCATGTGACGAGGCCGGATGGGTGGACATCATGGACTTTCTACACCACCCATGGATCTTTGATTTTGAGAACGTCCGCACCGAGGACGATGGACTGATTGACGTTGACTTCAGAGCAGAACGCGTCAACACCATGATCAAAACTGTTTGGTCAGAATTTCAGGAGAAGAACAAAGTCTGCATCCAATTCCTGTGCATCGTTCTTGATTCCACCTTCGACAAGCCCGATGAATACCTCAAGAAAGTCATGAGGGCCGGCGATGACATTCATGATCTCATCGCAAAGCGTGGGGAAGTCTTCCTTGCACCTATTGCCGTGCGCTCACCTGGAGGATTCTCAGCTCACGGAACCGACTTTCACCTTGACTACAGCAAGATTTGCCACCCAATCACCACCAAGATCGCAGACGACATATGGTTCGCTATCATGTGACTGAGTTCAAGAATGTGATCGGCATCATCAAGGAAGGTCTACGACCTGGAGGTCACAGAGGAGGACGAACGCACGTGTTCCTCAATCCATTTGTACCTTGGGACCGGCGATACAAGGACATCCTAGGAGGACTATTGACACACCTAGGACAACCACGCATGGTCCTGGCATTCAGCGTACATCGACTCATGAGCCTTGGGGTCATGATCAATACGTCTGGACAAATGGTGGTCAATGCGAACATTCCTTTCTCTGAGGTGACCGCAGCTTGGTACCGGAACAACGACTACAACTGGGAACGACTTTTAGTTGATTCCGGAAAGTTCCAATTGGTGAGATCATGCCAAGAGCCGAAGGAGATTTAACGGCGAACACGGTGTTACGTGTATCCAAGGCCCTGCTGAATGACATCAGCAGCGAGGACAACATTCCGTTCTACGACAAGTTCGTCGAGGATGTTGCAAAACTCGAGTCGACCAATGGAGTCCTCAGCCCTAGTAGCGAGCTGAGAAACGACATCGTGACGTTCATCTCTGAGAACTACACTCCGAGAGAGGCTGGGCATATGATATGTCCGGCATGCCTCACTGAGACTCCAAACATCCTGTCCATCTGCATCCGATGCCATGGGACGTTGGTTAGCTGGGGGGAGAAAGAAGCAGACTAAGATGAGAGCACTGCCCCAGGAATGCCAGAAAGAGAACGTCGCGAAAGTGAAGATGGTCAAGATGGTGAAGACGAAGACGTCGAGATGGAGAATGAGGACCAAGCGGAGATTGATCGGCTGGTCAGAGAGTCGAAGAAGAATACCGAAGAGACTCCAGATGACGACGTCGACATGACTGATGCCAAACCAAGTCGCGAACAGACCAGATCCGAAGGCGAACGGCAACGTCAAGCTCCTGATCAAAAGGTTGTCTTTGGCAACAACACTAACGAGCAGCAGGAGGAAGAGGATGAGAGATACGCTCAAGAGCAAGAACAAGACGAAGAACGTCGCGAGGCGAGGGTTCAGCTACCTTTGTGGACGGCAAGAACAATCCAAGCTTCGATCATTCAGTGCATCGACATTGCTCAAAACGAAGATGCCATTGACAGCACGGCACGAGCAATCGACAACATGATCTTGACGTACCTCAAAGACCGCTACAGGCTCTACCATCTTTGGACTTCAACGGCACCAGCTCAGCAATACTACGACCATGTGAAGAGAGTTAAACTTCTACCAGAATATGATGGATATATTCCATACGTGGGAGAGACTGCAGAGGGTGAGTTGAAGGAGCCCACAGAGGAGGAGTTGATCGCATCGTTCAACGCCAACGCTAAAAGTGGGAAACTTGGTGGACGAGACCTGGAAGTCTACTTGAAGGGAGTGAACGGGATTCGCGTACTGTGCAAAATCATGAAGTACCTTGTCCAGATTGGCATCACCCCACAACTCGTCTTCTCTAAAACTGCCGACGTCACGGACGAGGATGAGGAAAGGCAACTGGAAGTACGACGTGAGGCATCTGACTTCGTGAGGAAGATCATTTCCGGTGCCTTCGCTGTGCGTTCCTATGATTATTTCCGAGTCACACCACCTCAACGCGATGATCATATTCACATCGATCCTGTGGAGTTGGTATGTGCGGTAACAGAGAGATCCAGAACATTTACCGTCCTTGTAACGCTCAACAAGATCGGCCTGGGACTACCTCAACAACTCCAACGAGTTTGGCAAGGTAAGCTCAAAGCAGTACAACAGAGCCCCGCGCAAATGACGACATGTCTGAGATCGCTCGATCCATCCGAACGTGAAATTGCCAAAGAATAAGTTCGAGCCATTGGAGACGCACCACCCACAGAAGAACGGGCTTCAGCGAGCACCAAGGAGTCCGACGCTACCAAGAAGCGGCGCAAGAAGTGAATTCCTCTTGGTCTACATCCTTGAAGAGATCTTATTTATGAGAGGATTCTGAGTGCCGGGCTAATTCATATGAATCCCATGCGTTCAGGATACGAAGCTGTCCTGATGCAAGGGAACAAGTTTAAAGGGCGTATGAACCTAGGATCTAATTCGAAGGGTGCACGGAAACCGGTGTCAGTTTGCAACGGTTTGCAAGGTTTCACTAGGACAATACGTCCGATACCCCTTTTGGCCCAAAACCGGGCACAGGGCCCTTGAGTCTTAGCGCGCAGCGCCGAAAAGCCGCACTACGGTGCACAACCAACACTGGTAGCGGAGCGGTGCAAGACGGGACCTACGGGTTGCCGCATCCGCCCTACCTCGGGCATAGCCCGGAGGTTCCTCTGAGGTCCTTGGCCTCAGGAGGCCCTCGGTTCCTCTGAGGTCACCCGGCCTCAGGAGGTCCAAGGTTCCTTCGAGGTCACCTGGCCTCAGGAGGTCCAACATGCCGGACAAACGGTCCTGGCACTCTGGCCACGGTCATGGGTCGCGACGGCCCGACCGACGAGAGGACCATGGTGGAGACAGCGAGTACACCTACGAGTACCTCGAAGATGAAGAGTCCGAACAAGAGGACGAGCCGAGGCAGGTGCGACCAGCACCTCCGGCAGCTTCCGCCGCGCCGGAACGGAAGCAGCGTACGGATGGGTCACACCGGCCCCCTACGCCTCCGCGGGAGGCGCGTGCGGCGGAGGTTCCACGCACGGGGCCGCGGGAGCCGCCTCCTCCCCCACCAAAGGAGAGGAAGGAAAAGAAGGAGAAAAAGAAGAAGGCGGACCCCAAGAAGGAGCACAAGTCCGAGAAGGACAAAAAGAGCCGTCGCGGTGACCCCCACGACAGGCGTAGCAGGTCAACAGGCCGCCGCCCTGCTGAGGAGCGGTCCACAAGGCGTAGCCGGTCCCCGGTAGAACTGCGACGGGCGCCGGGACACAATCCTTACCCGGAAGACATGCCGTCAATGAACACCGGTTCCTCGGGAAGTGGCAATGCTGGTGCGTCTGGTGCACTGCCAACACCAGTAAGCCCAACCCATGGTCCGCCCGACCTGGGGTCAGCTCTTGGCCCGGGTGACTGGGTGTGGGTGTCA
Organism: Cladocopium goreaui; assembly: GCA_947184155.2. Lineage (NCBI taxonomy): Eukaryota > Dinophyceae > Suessiales > Symbiodiniaceae > Cladocopium > Cladocopium goreaui. The sequence goes on along the minus strand of CAMXCT020003173.1, from coordinate 242 downwards.
TCCCCTGGGTACTGGGTGTTCGTGCCCCACGAGGTGCCCCACCAGAAGGGTCACCACCAGTCCCCTGGATGGGAAAGCGAAAAAGGGCGCCACAAAGGGAAGCGGCCCGAGTCCCCGAAGGGTTCGCCGAAAGGCCCTCCAAAAGGCCCGCCTAAAGGAAAAGGCAAAAATCCCCCCAAAGGAAAAGAATCCAAAGGGAAGGGGAAGAAGGGCAAAGGCAAGGGTCACAAGAGGCGCAAAAA
>CAMXCT020003172.1:14997-74015 GCA_947184155.2 Cladocopium goreaui | reverse complement strand
CTGTGAAAAAGGTGGCTGAATCCACAAATGAATGATAATGAATGTTTCCTATAATGGGTGCAACCCATAAACAACCAAATTTGATTAATATTATAAATGGAAAGCACCAATGGCTTGGGGACATCGTATGTTAGAAAACATCTAAATTAGCAGCACGCACATGTTGTGGCATAGAAACTGATGGAATCCACTGCCCAATTGGCATCAGCCAGAATCATCATCATATTTATTGGCATCATCATTCACATTATTAATCATTTGAGCCAGTAAAATACAATTATCTTACCTCATTACACCAATTGTTTGGTAAGTTTCCTTACTATGGTTTATCATAATCCCCCAGTGCATTAGGTAGTATGATGAGTCCCTATAGTAACACAACAACTCATTTGGGTTCATGAAGGGATAGCAAAAGGCAAACAACAAGACCACCAACCATGCAGCTAGGAAGCTGTTGGGTCTGATAGTGATCCCAGTAGATGATATCGATGCCAGAATTGCAGGAGAAGAATATATCCTTGGTCCTCTGGATCCAGGTACCTTAGTTTTTGTAGGAACTGTGTCAGCTGAAGGGCGTTCCATGCTACCACTAGCAACAGGAGGTGGCTCAGCTAGCTCAGTGTCAGCTGAAGGGTGATCCCCACTACCACTAGCAACAGGAGCTGGCTCAGCTGGTTGTGGCTCAATTTCTTCAAGCTGAGCACCAGATCCTACAACAGGAGCAGCAGGTAATGGCTTTGGCTCAAGTGCTGAACCCCTACCACCAGCATCATGCAGTGAACCAGGTGGCTGAGGGGCTACCTCAACTGCTGAATCCTTACCAAGTGCTGAACCATCACTAGACAATGGACCAGCTGAACCCCTGATACCAGCATTAGGCAGTGGGTCAGGTGGCTGGGCATCAGGGGCTACCTCAAGTGCTGAATCCTTACCAAGTGCTGAACCATCACTGGACAATGGGCCAGGTGAACCCCTGCTGATACCAGCATTAGGCAGTGAGTCAGGTGGCTGGGCACCAGGGGCTGCCTCAAATTCTGAATCCTTACCAAATGCTGAATCTTTACCACTTGCTGAATCCTTACCATCACTCGACAATGAATCAGGTGAACCCCTGATACCAGCATTAGGCAGTGAGTCAGGTGGCTGGGCATCAGGCGCAGCCTCAAATGCTGAATCCTTACCAAATGCTGAATCTTTACCATCACTAGGCAATGAGTCAGGTGAATCCCTGATACCAGCATTAGGCAATGAGTCAGGTGGCTGGGCACCAGGGGCTGCCTCAAATGCTGAATCCTTACCATCACCAGGCAGTGAATCAGGCTGAGTACCAAGGGCTGCCCCAACTGCTGAATACTCACCATAACCAGGCAAAGAATCAGGTGGCTTGGCACCAAAGGTCACAGGCAGTTCCCCAAGTGATGGGCCCCAACCACCAGCATCAGGCAGTGGACCAGGTGAATGGGCAGGGGCTACCTCAAGTGCTGAATCCTTACCATCATTAGGCAGTGAATCAGGTGGCTGGGCATCAGAAGCTGCAACAGGAGCAACAGGTAATGGCTTTGGCTCAAGTGCTGATCCACCAATATTTGGCTGAACTGCTGGGCCCTCACCACTAGCACTAGCAACATCAGGTACATCACAAACCACTGCAGCTGGTGCTGCAATTCCTGGGGTGGTATTGGCTGGGGATGCTGGTGCTGCAGGCACTTCAAATTCTTCACATGCTTTCTCTCCACTGGCTGCTTGAAATTCAGGCATGTCACTGGCAAGGTCTGGAGTGCCACCATCAGCTGGCTCAGGCTGTGGATTATTAGTGGGGGATGGAGGAGGTGTTTCTATCAGTAAATTTAGGTCCACATCATCTGGTGTGGTTGGATTCTCTTTTGGTGCAGGTGGCACTACTGGAGGGTCTGAAAAGGCTGCTCTGACCTCTTCTTCTGTTGGGGCTTCTTGGCTAACCTCTGCCTTTCTTTTTTTGGAACCTCTGCCTTTGCCTCTGCCTTTCCTTCCAAAGGGTGTGTCTTCAATGGCAGGTTGCCACCATCTTCAGAAGGGTTGCCTTTGGACCCGCCTTTGCCTCTACCTCTTCCCTTCCCCCTGCCTCGACCCCTACCTCTTTTTGGTTCTAAAGTGATGTGGCCCTCAGGTACCTTTGGCTTTTGAAGCCTTCTCCTTTTGAGTTTTTCCTTCTCCTGCTTCACATCAGGATCATTCCTGTTTATATCATCTTCTTCAATCATGCCAAGGAGCTCTTCATACTCAGAAACCCTGTCCTCCTCCTCCAAATCCCCTTGGTTGAGTTTCACTTTGGATTTTTGAAGAAACTCTTGCATTTGAAGATCATTTTCAGCATGTAGTTCCATCAGCTTTGCATAGCAGTCAGACTTTGAAGGTGCACCAGGTAAAACAACACCATGGGCTGACAAGACACTTTTTACCTCTTTTACAGTGAGGTCTAATCCATTGTGCAGCCTGGCTTTGACCAAAGGCATTGGTTCCCCAACCTGTTTCAAAATCAAAGCGCCATGCTCATTCTCCAAAACTGTGGTAACAGGTACTTCTAAATAACCTTCTACTTTGGTGATGCTTCTGAAGCCATTCCTGATTTCTGGGCAATTGGTTTGAAGAAGAGGCGCTCAGTGCCAGGATCAGTTCCATCATCCTTTGAGAATACTTCCAGTAGCCGTGCTGTGAACCCACTAATGATTTTGGCTAAAACCAAATAAGGTTGTGCTGCCCCTTCATCAACCAACACTGACCCTGGGCCCCCCACCAAGCAGGAAAGCTGCAAAGTGTTTGGTGAATTGCATTGTTCATCAAAAACTCAAAAGCCATTGCCTCTTCAAATTGGGCCTGGGCAAATGTTGATGGCCAAAAATGAGCACCACCCTTATGTTGCATCATCAGCTGAAACTCTCTAGACATTTTGTGGGAGTTGGGGTTGGTTAATGGTATCACTCTAGGCAAGCTTTTTACTGATGCCACTGCAAGCTCCAACTCATTGATACTTACATGTGGGACTTGCCTGCTCTGAAGAATTTTTGCATCTGCTGCATCCATGCAAGCCTTGTACTTATGAACCCTAGACCTCTGATTGTGTCTAGCCTGCCTAAGGGTATCTTTGGCTGATTGGTGTGTATTCTCAATGCAGGATGTGCAGCCCAGATGCAGGATCAAAGCTCTCATGATAACTGATGCCAGGGAACCATGGCATTTGAGATCCCTCTCATTCAAGAGGAAGCACACCCTTGTGATAGATTCCTTCAGGAAATGCATGGCATCCAACCCTGGGATATGCTCACCCTTGGCACCCCTCCCTTCAAGATCCAAAAGTACTTCCCAAGCATCTTGCATGGCATCGCAGTCTGAGGTACTGGAAAACAAGGCTCATTGATCTCTTAGCTACCAGCTTGCAAAGAAAATCAAAATGTATCCCCAATCTGTGCAGCTTTGTATTTTTTGAGGTGTCTTGGTGTGGGTAAAGCTCCTTCAGAATATCAGGTGTGAGAAAACCTTGTATGACCAAATCATCCAGCTCATCTACCCACCCTCCCTGGCACTTTTCTATGGTGAACTGAGCTACCTGCTGGGGTGTTAGAATTTTCTCTGCCCTTCCAGGAAGGTGGGTCCAAGAAGGCTGTGCTAACAATTTGATCAAATCTTTTTGGAACATTGATGCAGGGGTTACTAACAGGGGGGCTAATGCCCAAGTTCCATGTTTCATCTTAAGCTGCCTCAACTCTTGTTTATCAGTAAGCCCTGAGGTTGGCAGGGAAATAGATTCTTCTTGCCTCACAAACTGGCAGCAATTGTTTGGACTGCAGTTTTCCCTGCCTTGCAGCATTATTAGTTTCAATCCCCAGCATTCTCCTGAGTAGTACCTTTCACTTTGGAACCAAGAATACCATCTTATAAGTTTTACAATGGGACCCAGAGCTTTTATATGATTCATATCAAGTAGGCTATTGAAAAGTTGCTCTCTTTCTTGGGCTGACTGGGGCTCTGCAATTTTTCTTTCTTTGCAGATCCAAGGTATGAAAGACACAAAAGGTTCCTCATGGGGTGAGGTTGAATTTATTAGGTCAGTGGCCATGGATTGCTTCCTCTGAAACCACTCCTTTGACCCAAAAGGACCATAATTTGCATTAAACACCAATACAAATGATAAGAAACATTTGAAAAGGTCACCTTTTGATTTTTTGAGTGTGCCTTTGAGGTCATTCCACCCCCTGTGATAGGGGTCGAATTTCGAATTGAATGTGCATACTGAGACCTAGCTTATATACCAAGTAATCTAGGCCAGCCCTATGTATTCCACCTTGATCACTCACACTGATGAGAAGAGGTGTTGTTTCAATGCAGAAATCTGATGGAAGCTGAGGTCTCTTCTCGCAAGTTCTGGTATCTACTACCCAATACTGCCCATCACTCCAAACCCTTGTTTCATGTGATTGCAAAGGCTTCCACAGTAAGTCTTTGGGAAATCTAAACCTGTCCAAGGGGAAATTGACAGCTTTGAGGGAATGGCTTAAGGCCCTGATCTCATTGTATCCAGCCACCCTGGTCAGCTTGTTAACAGCAGACAAAGCTTGAATTTCTGGATTTACTTCATTTTGCAAGACTGGTTTGAGATGTTGTATTGGGGGATAACATGCCAAACCATCTTGTCCACATTGCCCTGAAAACAAGATAGAAACAAAGGTTTCTACATCATAGCTGGAGGGATCCCAGTGGACAGCAAAGTGAAAGCAATCTTGATAGGCTCGCTGAACCTGTTGGCAATACAAGGAGGTTGCCAGCACCTCTTCATAGCTAACCATATTCATTTGGCTTGGAACCAACTCTTCATGAGAAGTGGCAGTTTTTTTTCCTGTGATGCCTAATTTTCTCATTTTTTAAGAAAACAAGTTTATTCATCCAAGGCACTTTCCTAGATCTACATTTTTTTGTTTTGAGCAGGGGCACCTGCTCAATTGGAAGCTTTGATCTCAGGAGTGCATACTGGCTTAAGATTTTAGAGCACAAAAACAATACCTTGGGCCAGAGGAATTGGCCTAGGTAGTGCCATACCTTCCTCATCTGCTGATTGTTTTTAGCCCAAGCCAGAAGCATAAGAAGGTCCCAAAGAGTTGGGTGGGTCATGGCAGAAAAAAAAATGTAGTTACAAAAGCCTTGTGTCATCAAGTGGCCCCAGGTCCATGTGAAGCCTGCGTGCTTCATCAGCAAGGTGTGTGAATTTTGCACAATACAGTGGCATCAACTTGCAAACATGTCTCATGATATTTCTTGTCCTTACCATAGCAAATCCCTGGGCAACTCTCTATGGTTTCCAAAGCTGCAGCTGACACTTGCAAAAGGCCAATGATAAGGCTGAGGGCATTCTGCTTCACATTTGCTGCGATCTGCTTGGTATTGGTCACTAACACCAAGAGCAAAATTCAAGCACTATTGCCAACAGTATGGTCACCCCTGGAATTGGACTCCCAGCCCTTGTATTGGATTTGGCTAGCATTGATTTCTGCAGCCATCATCTCTGACACATGCTGCTCCCTATTCCTGGCAAGAAATTGTGAGGTTCTGTCATTTTTCATGTCAATAGCATTTGCAACCCTGTCCAATCCCAATGCACTTCCCCAGTATCAGAGCCAACCATTGCTGTAATGCAAATACTCCCATCCCTAACCCTTACCACAGCTGGTCTTTGGGGCAATGCAGCTTCAACAGCATCATCATCAGGTCTGATTATAGAGAGTGCACTTGCCACTTGCCTACTGTGACTGGAAGAGCTAGGCTGGACTGCAAGCTCATGCCTGCTTGCCTCTGGTGCCTCTGCTGTAGTGGGAGGCAATGCAACTGCTGTGGCTGGTGGCAATGCAACTGCTGTAGTGGGAGGCAATGCTACTGCATGGTCAAAGAGCCAACTGTGCATCCTAGCAGGCCCAGCATTGGCCTCCATTGCTGGCTCTGGCAAAAATGCTGGTAGTGGTGGGCTGGGCAATGCACTGGAACTGGAAGTGTCCAATGACAAATGCACATGGCTTGGCAATGCACTATCATGGTGAATGGCTGGGCCCTGAACATCAAACCAAGAGGTTGGACAAGTACTTGGCTGTGCACCTACAACAACATGTGAAGGCAATGGCGCACCATGCAACTCACATGCACTGGTACCAAATATATCTCCGATGCCTGCAGCAAAACCACTGCTTGACTCCAAGCTATTTACCATTGCACCATCAGGCTGACAAGTAGGTGTGGGCACACCATGTGACATTTCTGGATGCATACTGCTGGTTTCAAAGCCACAACTGGGATGTGGCTCTGGCAATGAACTGTTCTGGTGCTGAGAGCCTGGCAAAGGTTGATGCAAACATGAATTAGTATTTGTGCTGCTTCCAAGCTCACCTAAACCCATGTGCTGCACATTGGCCAAAGTATCATCTCCAAAACTATGTGTGGACATGATGTCCTGTCCTATCCCTGGAGGCACAATGCTGGCTTCAAAGCTATAACTTGGATGTATCACTGGCAATGCACTGCTCTGGGGCTGAAAGTCTGGCAAAGGCTGGGGCAAACATGAATTAGAATTTGGGCTGCTTCCAAGCTCACCTGAATCTATTTGCTGCAAATTGGACAAAGTACCATTTCCAAACCCATATCACGAAAGGTAGCCTCCTAGCGGGCTACCTTGAGTTTTACTTGGCGAAGCAAAGGGACGGGTTGGACCCCTTATCCTTGAACGACCAGGAGAAAGGGACCCCCCCCCTCCCCCCCCCTCAAAGGGAACTCTCGCCATATGCCTGGTGAGTCTCTTCACGCAGCAGCCCCTTCGCAGTGTCTCGTCATCATCACCATTATCATCATCAACATCATTGTCATCATCATAATCATCATCCTCCTCATCATCATCACAATTCGACTTGCAATTCGGATTTTTTGACATCCATTTTCCAAGTACCCCATGGTGCGATGAAAGTGACAGGTTCGAGCATCCATAGGTACCGCAAAAAGACACAGTGGAGTTTGTGCTAACACTGTCCGTGTTTTTTTTCCCCGCGCGATGCGTGTGTCTGACAATGTATACCTCCAAATGGCTATTTAAAAATGGACTAAGTGATGAGCAACCATGGACATCGTGGGGTGCTCTCTTTTCGGATCCAGACATTCCGCTCTGCTCTGAATGTCCAGTTCCATGCCCCCCCCCCAAGTGAACTCTCGTCACGTGCCCTGTGCGTCTCTTCACGCAGCAGCCCCTTCGCAGTGTCTCATCATCAGCATCATCGTCATCATTCTCATCATCATCATCAACATCATCATCATCATCATCCTCATCATCACCATTCGACTTGCAATTAGGATTTTTTGACATCCATTTGCCCCGTACCCAACGGTGCGATGAAAGTGACAGGTTCGAGCATCCATAGGTACCGCAAAAAGACACATTGGAGTTTGTGCTAACACTGACCGTGTTTTTTTCCCCGCACGATGCGTGTGTCTGACAATGTATACCTCCAAATGGCTATTTAAAAATGGACTAAGTGATGAGCAACCATGGACATCGTGGGGTGCTCTCTTTTCGGATCCAGACATTCCGCTCTGCTCTGAATGTCCAGTTCCATGCCCCCCCCCCAAGTGAACTCTCGTCACGTGCCCTGTGCGTCTCTTCACGCAGCAGCCCCTTCGCAGTGTCTCATCATCAGCATCATCGTCATCATTCTCATCATCATCATCAACAATCATCATCATCATCATCATCCTCATCATCACCATTCGACTTGCAATTAGGATTTTTTGACATCCATTTGCCCCGTACCCAACGGTGCGATGAAAGTGACAGGTTCGAGCATCCATAGGTACCGCAAAAAGACACATTGGAGTTTGTGCTAACACTGACCGTGTTTTTTTCCCCCGCACGATGCGTGTGTCAGACAATGTATACCTCCAAATGGCTATTTAAAAATGGACTAAGTGATGAACAACCATGGACATCGTGGGGTGCTTTCTTTTCGGATCCAGATATCTCCGCTCTGCTCTGAATGTCCAGTTCCATGCCCCCCCCCCATGTCCTCCGCTCGGCTTTCGCACTGAGTGATCCCCCGCGTCCCCTGTGACACAGCTACCTTTCGTGTCACCCCTTCTCAAGTGTGGACATGTCATGTGGCAGCAGTGTGCCCCTGGGATGTGGCACTGGCAATCCACTGCTCTGGAGTTGAAAGCCTGGCAAAGGCTGAGGCAAAAATGAATTAGCATTGGGGCTGCTTCCAAGGTCACCTGTACCCATTTGCTGCAAATTGGCCAAAGTATCACCTCCAAAACCATGAGTGGACATGTTATGTGGCACCTCTGGAGGCACACTGCTGGCTTCAAAGCTGTGGCTTGAATTTGGCACTGGCAATGCATTGCTCTGGGGTTGAAAGTCAGGCAAGGACTGAGGCAAAAAAGAACTAGCATGTGGGCTGCTTCCAAGCTCACCTGAATCCATGTGCTGCAAATCAACTATACCGACCGGCGAAAAGATAGAATATTTTTCAGTACCAGACACGCGAGTGAGAAAATTACCATCGGCCTCCCACTCGAGAAAAACAGCACAAGATAGAATATTAATATAGAATATTCACAAGAACTCACAGAACACCCCCTTGAATATTCTATCTTGTCAATTTCGTGCATGCCTGTGCAGAAAACTTTGAAACTACTGATGAAATTGTGAAGCAACAGGGTGCTACTGTGAAATGATGTTAAACAAATTCTGCTTGGGGATTGCCAACAATTCTGACAACAATTCTGAATCCAACACGTTCCAATGTCGGAATGCCCCCTTGAATATTCTATCTTGTCAATTTCGTGCATGCCTGTGCAGAAAACTTTGAAACTACTGATGAAATTGTGAAGCAACAGGGTGCTACTGTGAAATGATATTAAACAAATTCTGCTTGGGGATTGCCAACAATTCCGATTCCAACATGTTCCAATATGGGAACACCCCCTTGAATATTCTATCTTGTCAATTTCGTGCATGCCTGTGCAGAAAACTTTGAAACTACTGATGATTTTTGAAGCAACAGGGTGCTACTGTGAAATGATATTAAACAAATTCTGCTTGGGGATTGCCAACAATTCCGATTCCAACATGTTCCAATATGGGAACACCCCCTTGAATATTCTATCTTGTCAATTTCGTGCATGCCTGTGCAGAAAACTTTGAAACTACTGATGAAATTGTGAAGCAACAGGGTGCTACTGTGAAATGATATTAAACAAATTCTGCTTTGGCATTGCCAACAATTCTGAATCCAACATGTTCCAATATGGGAACACCCCCTTGAATATTCTATCTTGTAAATTTCGTGCATGCCTGTGCAGAAAACTTTGAAACTACTGATGATTTTTGAAGCAGCAGGGCGCTACTGTGAAATGATGTTAAACAAATTCTGCTGTGGGATTTCCAACAATGCTGAATCCAACATGTTCTAATATGGGAACACCCCCTTGAATTTTCTATCTTGTCAATTTCGTGCATGCCTGTGCAGAAAACTACTGATGATTTTTGAAGCGACAGGACGCCAAGTCAACATGCCAGAAAAAACAAGGAACCATGATGCAAAATAGAGGAAAAACGAATGAACAATGATGAACAAAAGAGAAAAAAAAAGAAAAAATGATGAAAAAAAGTGAAAAAGACAATGAAACATGATGAAAAAGAGAGGAAAAACAAGGAAGCATGATGAAAAATAGAGAAACAACAATGAAAAATGATGAAAAAGGGAGAAGCAAACAATGAAAAATGATGAGAAAGAGAGAACAAACACTGAAAAATGATGAACAAAGGGACAAAAAACAATGAAACATGATGAAGCAGAGAAAAAAACTATGAAAAATGATGAAAACGAGAGAACACACAATGAAACATGATGAAAAAGAGAGAAAAATAACAATGAAAAATGATGAAAAAGAGAGAAAAAACAATGAACAATTATGAAGAATAGAGAAAAAACAATGAACAATGATGAAAAAGAGAGAACAACCAATGAAACATGATGAAACATATAGAAAAAAACAATGAAAAATGATGAACAAGGGCGAAAAAAAAGAAACAATCATGAAAAAGAGTGAAAAAACAATCAAACATGATGAAAAAGAGAGAAAAAACACTGAACAATGATGAAAAAAGGGACAAAAAAATGACAAATGATGACCAAAAGAGAAAAAAAACAAGAAACACTGATGAAAAATAGTGAAAAAAACAATGAAACATGATGAACAAGAGAAAAAACAATGAAACATGATGAAAAAGAGAGAAACAAAAACAATGAAAAATGATTAAAAATGATGAACGTGTTTTTTCATTGTTTTTTTCTCTCTTTTTGATCATTTTTCATTGTTGTTTCCCTATTGTTCATCATTTTTCATTTTTTTCCTCTCTTTTTCCTCATTTGTCAGTGTTTTGTTCTATCTTTTTCATCATTTTTTCATTGTTTTTTCTTCTCTTTTTCATCATGTTTCATTGTTTTTTTTTTGCTTTTTCATCATTTTGCATTGTTTTTTTCCTATGTTTCATCATTTTTCATTGTTGTTACTTTATTTTTCATCATGCTTCCTTGTTTTTTCCTCTCTTTTTCATCATGTTCCATTGTCTTTTTCACTTTTTTTCATTATTGTTTTTTGTTTTTTTCTCTTTTGTTCATCATTTTTCAGTCTTTTTTCCTCCATTTTTCATCTTGTTTCCTTATTGTTTCCACTATGTTTCATCAGTGTTTCTTGTTTTTTTCATTGTTTTTTGTCACTTTTTTCATCATTTTTTCAGTATTGCTTCTCTATTTTTCATCATTTTTCATTGTGTTTTTTCTCTCTTCTTCATCATTTTTCAATTTGTTTTTTTTCTCTGTTTCATCATTTTTCATTGTTTTGTCTCTATTGCTCATCATTTTTCATTGTTTTTTCCCATATTTTTAATCGGTTTTCATTGTTTTTTCTCTCTTGTTCATCATTTTTCATTGTTTTTTCTCTTTTTTTCATCATGGTTCATTGTTTGTTCTCTCTTTTTCATAATGGTTCCTTGTTTTTTTCTCCCTTGTTCATCATCTTTCATTGTTTTTTTTCTCTCTTTTTCATCATTTTTCCTTGTTTTTTCATACCCTCAAGTTGGAAGGTTCTAGAATGCCCCCCCCCTGGGGATAAACACGGAGGGTTCTAGAATGAAAAAAAATCATTGTAGAACCCCCGGTCCCGTAAGCATTGTAGAACCCTGGAAGCTTCTATAATAGCATATGATGATCTATGGTGCAGGTTTTGTGCAGGTATTTGTGATCCCTAGTGAGCCGGTGGTTGAAAGCCATTTGCCAGTTTGATCCTCCTGTTGAAACTGTGGTTTTGGTGATTTGCAAGGCTCGATTGCACTACGTCGCAACAATATTGCCGAACCAATGCCATTCGGCACAAAAACCCAGAAGGATTATATACAGATACATGGTAGAAAAATTAACAAAATCACAGTTCAGTTTGTTTCTTGATCTCAGTACATGGTAAGAACATTTCTGACTGGGGGAACTTCTGGGTTCAGCTCAGTTTTGAAGTGGTTAGCTGTACCTTTACCTTTGCATTCACCCCAACAATGCATGGTTTTTTGAGTTTATTTTTTGCATGTTCGCTTCTTTTGCCGTCACCTGAGGCACACATAAAGTGGCTTTTGCATCTTGTGTCACAAGAGGCTGCAAAATCCCGCGTCGAAAATGTACGTGCATTTGCTAGAGATTTGCATGCATTTGGGCTGTTCTTTTGATTTAATTCCGAAAAGGCGTGGGCCAAATATTGTCTAGCTCCACATCTCTGAACGAAAGGGTCAATAGGTGAAGTGAGCGGCAAATTGGTAGGTAGAAAATTTCCCCACTGGAAACAGCTGTAGTGACACACAAACGAATTTCAGGGAAAATCAAGTCAGCTAAAACTGTGCCTGTCATCTTTTGTTCTTCTACAAGTAGACGAATGCCTGTGCAACAAATGAACATATCTAAGCTATCTAAGCTATCTCAGCTATCTAAGCATACAACAGTTCTAAAATGGTTTCCCCTTGCAGTAGCTGGTATTTCACACGTTTGGCCAAGCAGGAAACCATTCCAGAACCCTTCCCAAAGATAAATACCTCCAGGGGTAGGTAGGCAGGTACAACCCAATGCTAATGAATTTCAGTGATAACCAAGTCAGCTAAAACTGTTTCTGCCATCTTTTGTTCTTCTACAAGTAGACGAATGCCTGTGCAACAAATGAACAAATGAAAGTTACCTAAGCATGCAAATGTTCAAAATGGTTTCCCCTTGCAGTAGCTGGTATTTCACACGTTTGGCCAAGCAGGAAACCATTCCAGAACCCTTCCCAAAGATAAATACCTCCAGGGGTAGGTAGGCAGGTACAACCCAATGCTAATGAATTTCAGTGATAATCAAGTCAGCTAAAACTGTTTCTGCCATCTTTTGTTCTTCTACAAGTAGACGAATGCCTGTGCAACAAATGAACAAATGAAAGTTACCTAAGCATACAACAGTTCTAAAATGGTTTCCCCTTGCAGTAGCTGGTATTTCACACGTTTGGCCAAGCAGGAAACCATTCCAGAACCCTTCCCAAAGATAAATACCTCCAGGGGTAGGTAGGCAGGTACAACCCAATGCTAATGAATTTCAGTGATAATCAAGTCAGCTAAAACTGTTTCTGCCATCTTTTGTTCTTCTACAAGTAGACGAATGCCTGTGCAACAAATGAACAAATGAAAGTTACCTAAGCATGCAACAGTTCTAAAATGGTTTCCCCTTGCAGTAGCTGGTATTTCACACGTTTGGCCAAGCAGGAAACCATTCCAGAACCCTTCCCAAAGATAAATACCTCCAGGGGTAGGTAGGCAGGTACAACCCAATGCTAATGAATTTCAGTGATAATCAAGTCAGCTAAAACTGTTTCTGCCATCTTTTGTTCTTCTACAAGTAGACGAATGCCTGTGCAACAAATGAACAAATGAAAGTTACCTAAGCATGCAACATGTTCTAAAATGGTTTCCCCTTGCAGTAGCTGGTATTTCACACGTTTGGCCAAGCAGGAAACCATTCCAGAACCCTTCCCAAAGATAAATACCTCCAGGGGTAGGTAGGCAGGTACAACCCAATGCTAATGAATTTCAGTGATAATCAAGTCAGCTAAAACTGTTTCTGCCATCTTTTGTTCTTCTACAAGTAGACGAATGCCTGTGCAACAAATGAACAAATGAAAGTTACCTAAGCATGCAAATGTTCTAAAATGGTTTCCCCTTGCAGTAGCTGGTATTTCACACGTTTGGCCAAGCAGGAAACCATTCCAGAACCCTTCCCAAAGATAAATACCTCCAGGGGTAGGTAGGCAGGTACAACCCAATGCTAATGAATTTCAGTGATAATCAAGTCAGCTAAAACTGTTTCTGCCATCTTTTGTTCTTCTACAAGTAGACGAATGCCTGTGCAACAAATGAACAAATGAAAGCTACCTAAGCATGCAAATGTTCTAAAATGGTTTCCCCTTGCAGTAGCTGGTATTTCACACGTTTGGCCAAGCAGGAAACCATTCCAGAACCCTTCCCAAAGATAAATCCTCAAGGTGCATTGTCTAGGGTGACATCTCTGTGTCATAGCTGCCCAGCCCCCCCAAATATCCCAAAAGAACAAATGTCCAATCAGTGGCGTCCTGATGAAGGTAGGCAAACTTACCTTTTTTTAAGTGACAGCTGGACAGCTGTAGTTCGACACACACCTGCTTGCTGATTCCGCATGTGATGATTTGTTCCTTGTTTTTCTCCTTTGACGCAAAAAACACTATTGTTTTGAAAACACTGCATGTAGGAGTTTGCTGTTTTATTGAAAATTTATCTGGTTGGACATGTCTGCATAAAATTAAACAAACAGTCGCACGGGAAATGGAACGAGTCCACAACTAAATTCGTTTGAAAAGGGGTGACTTAGGGGACATTCTGAAAGCATTTGGGTTTGGGTGTACTTTAATGGTTTGGCAAGAAAGGAAGCAAAGAGCGCGGGCAAAAACCTGGCTCCATAGGTAGTAAATGATACGACCATCTGTGGCCGGGCCGTCACCCATTGAAAAATGTTGTGGAGTATCATGGAGTGCTCTTTGCATTTTTTTTTTGATTCGCCTCATGTTGATCTATTTTTTGGGGGCGCAGATTTCCTCATCGTTTTTTCCTGAAATGCGATGGTTTCAACAAGGATTATTTTAATATGTTTTAATGATTTTTTAAAGGGTGGAAGATACCATTTCAAAACCCATTTTAGAACCCAAAAACGGAATAGCGGCCAAGAATTTTAGGTTCTAAGACCCCCCTTGTAGATTCCATTTTAGAACCCATATTTGGGTTCTAAAATGGTCCCCAAGGGGGTTCGAAGCAACTTGAGAGGATGTTTTTTCTCTATCTGCTTCATCATTTTTCATTGCTTTTCACTTGTTTAATGTTATTCTTTGAGCTTTGATAAGGCTCAAAAATACGAAAACGGAGAAGATAGAATATTTTCGAGACCCTGGCGTGACATGGCTCCAAATTTATATATTTGGAAGCATTCCACTGCGTGTTTGTTTTACTGGTTTTCACTTTTTTTCATCATTTTTCATTGTTTTTCACTTGTTTAATGTTATTCTTTGAGCTTTGATAAGGCTCAAAAATATGAAAACGGACAAGATAGAATATTTCGAGACCCTGGCGTGACATTGCTCCAAATATCTCCAAATTATATATATATATATATAAATATATATATATATATAATTGGAAGCCTTCCATTGCGTGGTTTTTTTTCCGTATGTTTCATTGTTTTTGCTGTATTTTCATATTCCTGGCGTATCAGATAAAACCAACAATTTTTGCTAGGTAAATCCCAAAATATTCAGACTTCTTTCCACCACGTTTTGCGTTAAAACCGCAAATTGAGGGTGTGAGGTGCGACCACGCGGTGGACCGGCAACAGCTGTGAATTGCGGGTAGGCATGGCTCCAACTGACTTAAACCCAATAAAACCTATACAACCGCTATATATATATATATATTTATATATGCACATAAGTATTGTGAAAATCAACATAAGAGCATTTCCACACACACAATGGAAAAAATCCAAGTAATTTGGAGCCATGTCACTCTAGGGTCTCGAAAATATCTTATCTTGTCCGTTTTCGTATTTTTGAGCCTTATCAAAGCTCAAAGAATAACATTAAACAATTGAAAAACAATGAACAACAATGAAAAATAATGAAAAATAGTGCAAACCAATGAAACAAATATGAAAAATACAACAAAAACAATGAAACATACGGAAAACAATCCACGCAATGGAAGGCTTCCAAATATATAATTTGAAGCCATGTCACGCCAGGGTCTCGAAATATTCTATCTTGTCCGTTTTCGTATTTTTGAGCCTTATCAAAGCTCAAAGAATAACATTAAACAAGTGAAAAACAATGAAAAAACAATGAAACATGATGAACAAGAGAGAAAAAAACAGGGAAACATGATGAAAAGATAGAGAAAAACATGAAAAATAATGAAACATGGAAAAAAAACAATGAAAAATGATGAAAAAGAGAGGAAACAACAATGAAAACTGATGAAAAAAGAGAGGCAAAAGACAATGAACAATGATGAAAAAGATAGGACAAAACAATGCAAAATGATGAAAACTAGGGAAAAAAAGGAAACATGATGAAAAATAGAGGGAAAACAATGAAAAATGATGAACAAGAGAGAAAAAAAAACAAGAAAAAATGATGAAAAAGAGTGCACAAAAACAATGAAAAATGATGAAAACGAGAGAAAAAACAAGGAAGCATGATGAAAAATAGATCAACAACAATGAAAAATGATGAAAAAGAGAGAAAAAACAGTCAAAAATGATCAAACATATGGAAACAAACAATGAAAATGATGAAAAATAGAGACAAAACAATCAAAACTGATGAAAAATAGAGAAACACAAATGAAAAATTATGAAAAAGAGAAAATAAACAATCAACGAATGATGAAAAAGAGATGAAAAAACAATGAACAATGATGAAAAATAGTGGAAAAGATAAGGAAACATGATGAAAAATAGATGAAAAAACAATGAACAATGATGAACACGAGAAAAAAACAAGAAAAAAATATGAAAAAGAGTGAAAAAGACAATGAAACATGATGAAAAAGAGAGGAAAAAACAAGGAAGCATGATGAAAAATAGAGTAAAAACAATGAAAAATGATGAAACATAGGAAAAAACAATGAAAAATGATGAAAACGAGAGAAAACACCAATGAAACATGATGAAAAAGAGAAGAAAAACAATGAAAAATGATGACAAATAGAAACAAAACAATGAAAACTGATGAAAAATAGAGAAAAAACAATGACAACCGATTAAAAATATGGAAAAAACAATGAAAAATGATGAACAATAGAGACAAAACAATGAAAAATGATGAAACAGAGGAAAAAAAACAAATTGAAAAATGATGAAGAAGAGAGAAAAAACACAATGAAAAATGATGAAAAATAGAGAAACAATTCTGAAAAAATGATGAAAAAAGTGACCAAAAACAATGAAAAAGACAAGAAACATTGATGAAAAATAGTGGAAACAATAAGGGAACATGATGAAAAATAGAGGAAAAAAGATTGAAAAATGATTAACAAAAGAGAAAAAAAACAAGCAAAAATGATGAAAAAAAGTGAAAAAGACAATGAAACATGATGAAAACGATAGGAAAAAAACAAAGAAAAATGATGAAAAATAGAGAAAACACAATGAAAAATAATGAAAAAGAGATGGAAAAACAATGAAACATGCAACAATGAAAAATGATGAAAAATAGATTAAAACAATGAAAAATGATGAAATATAGCGGGAAAAAACAAGGAAACATGATGAAAAATGGAGGAAAAACAATGAACAATGATAAAAACAAGAGAGAAAAAAGAATGAAAAATGATTAAAAATAAGAGAAGCAACAATGAAACATGATGAAAAATAGAAAAAACAATGAAACATGATGAAAAAGAGACGAAAAAACAATGAAACATGATGAAAAATAGAGAAAACAACAATGAAAAATGATGAAAAATAGAGAAGCAACAATGAAAAATGATGAAAACGAGAGGAACAAACAATGAAACATGATGAAAAAGAGAGAAGAAAACAAGGAAACATGATGAACAAATAGAGAAAAACAATGAAACATGATGAAAAAGAGATGAAAAACAATGAAAAATGATGAACAATAGAGAAGCAATAATGAAAAATGATGAAAAATAGATTAAAAACAATGAAAAATGATGAAACATAGAGAAACAACAATGAACAATGATGAAAAATAGAGGAACAAACAATGAACAATGATGAAAAAGAGAGAAAAAACAATGCAAAATGGCGAAAAGATCGAATATTCTATCTTGTGATTATTTTAATTTCAGAATATTCTATCTTGTGGGTGCTAGACCCTGTGTTTTTGATATTCTATCTTGTCCCGACTAAGAGTACAATATTCTATCTTTTCGCCGGTCGGTATACTTGCTGGCCATGCGCAAACATGTCATGGCAAAACAGGCTTTGCTGACATGCACTGACAGCACCTCCATCAGGAACAAATGCATCAAACCCACTGCTGGCCTGACAGCTACCTGGAATGCTATGCAACATTGGCAATAGTATTTCCAATTGGCTGTGACCCCCCATTGGTTCAGCCAACACTACACCATGGTGGGTGCTGTGGCCCATGGCAGGAGGACATGCATGGGGCTGGGCACCAGGGGCTGCCTCAAATGCTGAATCCTTACCATCACCAGGCAGTGAATCAGGCTGAGTATCAAGGGCTGCCCCAACTGCTGAATACTCACCATAACCAGGCAAAGAATCAGGTGGCTTGGCACCAAAGGTCACAGGCAGTTCCCCAAGTGATGGCCCCAACCACCAGCATCAGGCAGTGGACCAGGTGAATGGGCAGGGGCTACCTCAAGTGCTGAATCCTTACCATCATTAGGCAGTGAATCAGGTGGCTGGGCATCAGAAGCTGCAACAGGAGCAACAGGGAATGGCTTTGGCTCAAGTGCTGATCCACCAATATTTGGCTGAACTGCTGGACCCTCACCACTAGCACTAGCAACATCAGGTACATCACAAACCATTGCAGCTGGTGCTGCAATTCCTGGGGCGGTATTGGCTGGGGATGCTGGTGCTGCAGGCACTTCAAATTCTTCACATGCTTTCTCTCCACTGGCTGCTTGAAATTCAGGCATGTCACTGGCAAGGTCTGGAGTGCCACCATCAGCTGGCTCAGGCTGTGGATTATTAGTGGGGGATGGAGGAGGTGTTTCTATCAGTAAATTTAGGTCCACATCATCTGGTGTGGTTGGATTCTCTTTTGGTGCAGGTGGCACTACTGGAAGGTCTGAAAAGGCTGCTCTGACCTCTTCTTCCGTTGGGGCTTCTTGGCGAACCTCTGCCTTTCTTTTTTTGGAACCTCTGCCTTTGCCTCTGCCTTTCCTTCCAAAGGGTGTGTCTTCAATGGCAGGTTGCCACCATCTTCAGAAGGGTTGCCTTTGGACCTGCCTTTGCCTCTACCTCTTCCCTTCCCCCTGCCTCGACCCCTACCTCTTTTTGGTTCTAAAGTGATGTGGCCCTCAGGTACCTTTGGCTTTTGAAGCCTTCTCCTTTTGAGTTTTGCCTTCTCCTGCTTCACATCAGGATCATTCCTGTTTATATCATCTTCTTCAATCATGCCAAGGAGCTCTTCATACTCAGAAACCCTGTCCTCCTCCTCCAAATCCCCTTGGTTGAGTTTCACTTTGGATGTTTGAAGAAACTCTTGCATTTGAAGATCATTTTCAGCATGTAGTTCCATCAGCTTTGCATAGCAGTCAGACTTTGAAGGTGCACCAGGTAAAACAACACCATGGGCTGACAAGACACTTTTTACCTCTTTTACAGTGAGGTCTAATCCATTGTGCAGCCTGGCTTTGACCAAAGGCATTGGTTCCCCAACCTGTTTCAAAATCAAAGCGCCATGCTCATTCTCCAAAACTGTGGTAACAGGTACTTCTAAATAACCTTCTACTTTGGTGATGCTTCTGAAAACCATTCCTGATTTCTGGGCAATTGGTTTGAAGAAGAGGCGCTCAGTGCCAGGATCAGTTCCATCATCCTTTGAGAATACTTCCAGTAGCCGTGCTGTGAACCCACTAATGATTTTGGCTAAAACCAAATAAGGTTGTGCTGCCCCTTCATCAACCAACACTGACCCTGGGCCCCCCACCAAGCAGGAAAGCTGCAAAATGTTTGGTGAATTGCATTGTTCATCAAAAACTCAAAAGCCATTGCCTCTTCAAATTGGGTCTGGGCAGATGTTAATGGCCAAAAATGAGCACCACCCTTATGTTGCATCATCAGCTGAAACTCTCTAGACATTTTGTGGGAGTTGGGGTTGGTTAATGGCATCACTCTAGGCAAGCTTTTTACTGATGCCACTGCAAGCTCCAACTCATTGATACTTACATGTGGGACTTGCCTGCTCTGAAGAATTTTTGCATCTGCTGCATCCATGCAAGCCTTGTACTTATGAACCCTAGACCTCTGATTGTGTCTAGCCTGCCTAAGGGTATCTTTGGCTGATTGGTGTGTATTCTCAATGCAGGATGTGCAGCCCAGATGCAGGATCAAAGCTCTCATGATAACTGATGCCAGGGAACCATGGCATTTGAGATCCCTCTCATTCAAGAGGAAGCACACCCTTGTGATAGATTCCTTCAGGAAATGCATGGCATCCAACCCTGGGATATGCTCACCCTTGGCATCCCTCCCTTCAAGATCCAAAAGTACTTCCCAAGCATCTTGCATGGCATCGCAGTCTGAGGTACTGGGCAACAAGGCTCATTGATCTCTTAGCTACCAGCTTGCAAAGAAAATCAAAATGTATCCCCAATCTGTGCAGCTTTGTATTTTTTGAGGTGTCTTGGTGTGGGTAAAGCTCCTTCAGAACATCAGGTGTGAGAAAACCTTGTATGACCAAATCATACAGCTCATCTACCCACCCTCCCTGGCACTTTTCTATGGTGAACTGAGCTACCTGCTGGGGTGTTAGAATTTTCTCTGCCCTTCCAGAAAGGTGGGTCCAAGAAGGCTGTGCTAACAATTTGATCAAATCTTTTTGGAACATTGATGCAGGGGTTACTAACAGGGGGGCTAATGCCCAAGTTCCATGTTTCACCTTAAGCTGCCTCAACTCTTGTTTATCAGTAAGCCCTGAGGTTGGCAGGGAAATAGATTCTTCTTGCCTCACAAACTGGCAGCAATTGTTTGGACTGCAGTTTTCCCTGCCTTGCAGCATTATTAGTTTCAATCCCCAGCATTCTCCTGAGTAGTACCTTTCACTTTGGAACCAAGAATAC
This sequence comes from Cladocopium goreaui, assembly GCA_947184155.2. Classification (NCBI taxonomy): domain Eukaryota; class Dinophyceae; order Suessiales; family Symbiodiniaceae; genus Cladocopium; species Cladocopium goreaui. Next base: position 53,578 of record CAMXCT020003172.1, on the reverse strand, counting down.
CATCTCATAAGTTTTACAATGGGACCCAGAGCTTTTATATGATTCATATCAAGTAGGCTATTGAAAAGTTGCTCTCTTTCTTGGGCTGACTGGGGCTCTGCAATTTTTCTTTCTTTGCAGATCCAAGGTATGAAAGACACAAAAGGTTCCCCATGGGGTGAGGTTGAATTTATTAGGTCAGTGGCCATGGATGCTTCCTCTGAAACCACTCCTTTGACCCAAAAGGACCATAATTTACATTAAACACCAATACAAATGATAAGAAACATTTGAAAAGGTCACCTTTTGATTTTTTGAGTGTGTCTTTGAGGTCATTCCACCCCCTGTGATAGGGGTCGAATTTCGAATTGAATGTGCATACTGAGACCTAGCTTATATACCAAGTAATCTAGGCCAGCCCTATGTATTCCACCTTGATCACTCACACTGATGAGAAGAGGTGTTGTTTCAATGCAGAAATCTGATGGAAGCTGAGGTCTCTTCTCACAAGTTCTGGTATCTACTACCCAATACTGCCCATCACTCCAAACCCTTGTTTCATGTGATTGCAAGGGCTTCCACAGTAAGTCTTTGGGAAATCTAAACCTGTCCAAGGGGAAATTGACAGCTTTGAGGGAATGGCTTAAGGCCCTGATCTCATTGTATCCAGCCACCCTGGTCAGCTTGTTAACAGCAGACAAAGCTTGAATTTCTGGATTTACTTCATTTTTCAAGACTGGTTTGAGATGTTGCATTGGGGGATAACATGCCAAACCATCTTGTCCACATTGCCCTGAAAACAAGGTAGAAACAAAGGTTTCTACATCATAGCTGGAGGGATCCCAGTGGACAGCAAAGTGAAAGCAATCTTGATAGGCTTGCTGAACCTGTTGGCAATACAAGGAGGTTGCCAGCACCTCTTCATAGCTAACCATATTCATTTGGCTTGGAACCAACTCTTCATGAGAAGTGGCAGTTTTTTTTCCTGTGATGCCTAATTTTTCTCATGTTTTAAGAAAACAAGTTTATTCATCCAAGGCACTTTCCTAGATCTACATTTTTTTTGTTTTGAGCAGGGGCACCTGCTCAATTGGAAGCTTTGATCTCAGGAGTGCATACTGGCTTAAGATTTTAGAGCACAAAAACAATACCTTGGGCCAGAGGAATTGGCCTAGGTAGCGCCATACCTTCCTCATCTGCTGATTGTTTTTAGCCCAAGCCAGAAGCACAAGAAGGTCCCAAAGAGTTGGGTGGGTCATGGCAGAAATAAATTTGTAGTTACAAAAGCCTTGTGTCATCAAGTGGCCCCAGGTCCATGTGAAGCCTGCGTGCTTCATCAGCAAGGTGTGTAAATTTTGCACAATACAGTGGCATCAACTTGCAAGCATGTCTCATGATATTTCTTGTCCTTACCATAGCAAATCCCTGGGCAACTCTCTATGGTTTCCAAAGCTGCAGCTGGCACTTGCAAAAGGCCAATGATAAGGCTGAGGGCATTCTGCTTCACATTTGCTGCGATCTGCTTGGTATTGGTCACTAACACCAAGAGCCCAGCCCTTGTATTGGATTTGGCTAGCATTGATTTCTGCAGCCATCATCTCTGACACATGCTGCTCCCTATTCCTGGCAAGAAATTGTGAGGTTCTGTCATTTTTCATGTCAATAGCATTTGCAACCCTGTCCAATCCCAATGCACTTCCCCAGTATCAGAGCCAACCATTGCTGTAATGCAAATACTCCCATCCCTAACCCTTACCACAGCTGGTCTTTGGGGCAATGCAGCTTCAACAGCATCATCATCAGGTCTGATTATAGAGAGTGCACTTGCCACTTGCCTACTGTGACTGGAAGAGCTAGGCTGGACTGCAAGCTCATGCCTGCTTGCCTCTGGTGCCTCTGCTGTAGTGGGAGGCAATGCAACTGCTGTGGCTGGTGGCAATGCAACTGCTGTAGTGGGAGGCAATGCTACTGCATGGTCAAAGAGCCAACTGTGCATCCTAGCAGGCCCAGCATTGGCCTCCATTGCTGGCTCTGGCAAAAATGCTGGTAGTGGTGGGCTGGGCAATGCACTGGAACTGGAAGTGTCCAATGACAAATGCACATGGCTTGGCAATGCACTATCATGGTGAATGGCTGGGCCCTGAACATCAAACCAAGAGGTTGGACAAGTACTTGGCTGTGCACCTACAACAACATGTGAAGGCAATGGCACACCATGCAACTCACATGCACTGGTACCAAATATACCTCCGATGCCTGCAGCAAAACCACTGCTTGACTCCAAGCTATTTACCATTGCACCATCAGGCTGACAAGTAGGTGTGGGCACACCATGTGACATTTCTGGATGCATACTGCTGGTTTCAAAGCCACAACTGGGATGTGGCTCTGGCAATGAACTGTTCTGGTGCTGAGAGCCTGGCAAAGGTTGATGCAAACATGAATTAGCATTTGGGCTGCTTCCAAGCTCACCTAAACCCATGTGCTGCACATTGGCCAAAGTATCATCTCCAAAACTATGTGTGGACATGATGTCCTGTCCTATCCCTGGAGGCACAATGCTGGCTTCAAAGCTATAACTTGGATGTATCACTGGCAATGCACTGCTCTGGGGCTGAAAGTCTGGCAAAGGCTGGGGCAAACATGAATTAGAATTTGGGCTGCTTCCAAGCTCACCTGAATCTATTTGCTGCAAATTGGACAAAGTACCATCTCCAAACCCATATCACGAAAGGTAGCCTCCTAGCGGGCTACCTTGAGTTTTACTTTGCGAAGCAAAGGGACGGGTTGGACCCCTTATCCTTGAACGACCAGGAGAAAGGGACCCCCCCCTCCCCCCCCCTCAAAGGGAACTCTCGCCATATGCCTGGTGAGTCTCTTCACGCAGCAGCCCCTTCGCAGTGTCTCGTCAGCATCACCATTATCATCATCAACATCATTGTCATCATCATAATCATCATCCTCCTCATCATCATCACAATTCGACTTGCAATTCGGATTTTTTGACATCCATTTGCCCCGTACCCAACGGTGCGATGAAAGTGACAGGTTCGAGCATCCATAGGTACCGCAAAAAGACACATTGGAGTTTGTGCTAACACTGTCCGTGTTTTTTTTTCCCCGCACGATGCGTGTGTCGGACAATGTATACCTCCAAATGGCTATTTAAAAATGGACTAAGTGATGAACAACCATGGACATCGTGGGGTGCTCTCTTTTCGGATCCAGACATTCCGCTCTGCTCTGAATGTCCAGTTCCCTGCCCCCCCCCAAGTGAACTCTCGTCACATGCCTTGTGCGTCTCTTCACGCAGCAGCCCTTTCGCAGTGTCTCATCATCAGCATCATCGTCATCATCCTCATCATCATCATCATCATCATCATCCTCATCATCATCATCCTCATCATCATCACCATTCGACTTGCAATTCGGATTTTTCGACATCCATTTGCCCCGTACCCAACGGTGCGATGAAAGTGACAGGTTCGAGCATCCATAGGTACCGCAAAAAGACACATTGGAGTTTGTGCTAACACTGACCGTGTTTTTTTTCCCCGCACGATGCGTGTGTCAGACAATGTATACCTCCAAATGGCTATTTAAAAATGGACTAGGTGATGAACAACCATGGACATCGTGGGGTGCTCTCTTTTCGGATCCAGATATCTCCGCTCTGCTCTGAATGTCCAGTTCCATGCCCCAACGGTGCGATGAAAGTGACAGGTTCGAGCATCCATAGGTACCGCAAAAAGACACATTGGAGTTTGTGCTAACACTGACCGTGTTTTTTTTCCCCGCACGATGCGTGTGTCAGACAATGTATACCTCCAAATGGCTATTTAAAAATGGACTAAGTGATGAACAACCATGGACATCGTGGGGTGCTCTCTTTTCGGATCCAGATATCTCCGCTCTGCTCTGAATGTCCAGTTCCATGCCCCCCCCCCATGTCCTCCGCTCGGCTTTCGCACTGAGTGATCCCCCGCGTCCCCTGTGACACAGCTACCTTTCGTGTCACCCCTTCTCAAGTGTGGACATGTCATGTGGCAGCAGTGTGCCCCTGGGATGTGGCACTGGCAATCCACTGCTCTGGAGTTGAAAGCCTGGCAAAGGCTGAGGCAAAAATGAATTAGCATTGGGGCTGCTTCCAAGGTCACCTGTACCCATTTGCTGCAAATTGGCCAAAGTATCACCTCCAAAACCATGAGTGGACATGTTATGTGGCACCTCTGGAGGCACACTGCTGGCTTCAAAGCTGTGGCTTGAATTTGGCACTGGCAATGCATTGCTCTGGGGTTGAAAGTCAGGCAAGGACTGAGGCAAAAAAGAACTAGCATGTGGGCTGCTTCCAAGCTCACCTGAATCCATGTGCTGCAAATCAACTATACCGACCGGCGAAAAGATAGAATATTTTTCACTACCAGACACGCGAGTGAGAAAATTACCATCGTCCTCCCACTCGAGAAAAACAGAACTCACAGAACACCCCCTTGAATATTCTATCTTGTCAATTTCGTGCATGCCTGTGCAGAAAACTTTGAAACTACTGATGAAATTGTGAAGCAACAGGGTGCTACTGTGAAATGATGTTAAACAAATTCTGCTTGGGGATTGCCAACAATTCTGACAACAATTCTGAATCCAACACGTTCCAATGTCGGAATGCCCCCTTGAATATTCTATCTTGTCAATTTCGTGCATGCCTGTGCAGAAAACTTTGAAACTACTGATGAATTTGTGAAGCAGCAGGGTGCTACTGTGAAATGATGTTAAGCAAATTCTGCTTGGGGATTGCCAACAATTCCGATTCCAACATGTTCCAATATGGGAACACCCCCTTGAATATTCTATCTTGTCAGTTTCGTGCATGCCTGTGCAGAAAACTTTGAAACTACTGATGATTTTTGAAGCAACAGGGCGCTACTGTGAAATGATGTTAAACAAATTCTGCTTGGGGATTGCCAACAATTCTGAATCCAACATGTTCCAATATGGGAATACCCCCTTGAATATTCTATCTTGTCAATTTCGTTCATGCCTGTGCAGAAAACTTTGAAAGTACTGAAGTGTTTGAAGCAACAGGGTGCTAGTGTGAAATGACGTTAAACAAATTCTGCTTTGGCATTGCCAACAATTCTGAATCCAACATGTTCCAATATGGGAACACCCCCTTAAATATTCTTATCTTGTAAATTTCGTGCATGCCTGTGCAGAAAACTTTGAAACTACTGATGATTTTTGAAGCAGCAGGGCGCTACTGTGAAATGATGTTAAACAAATTCTGCTGTGGGATTTCCAACAATGCTGAATCCAACATGTTCTAATATGGGAACACCCCCTTGAATATTCTATCTTGTCAATTTCGTGCATGCCTGTGCAGAAAACTACTGATGATTTTTGAAGCGACAGGACGCCAAGTCAACATGCCAGAAAAAACAAGGAACCATGATGCAAAATAGAGGAAAAACGAATGAACAATGATGAACAAGAGAGAAAAAAACAAGAAAAAATGATGAAAAAAAGTGAAAACGACAATGAAACATGATGAAAAAGAGAGGAAAAACAAGGAAGCATGATGAAAAATAGAGAAACAAAAATGAAAAATGATGAAAAAGGGAGAAGCAAACAATGAAAAATGATGAAAAAGAGAGAACAAACACTGAAAGATGATGAACAAAGGGACAAAAAACAATGAAAAATGATGAAACAGAGAAAACAACAATGAAAAATGATGAAAAAGAGAGAACACACAATGAAACATGATGAAAAAGAGAGAAAAAAACAATGAAAAATGATGAAAAAGAGAGAAAAAACAATGAACAATTATGAAAAATAGAGAAAAAACAATGAACAATGATGAAAAAGAGAGAACAACCAATGAAACATGATGAAACATAAAGAAAAAAACAATGAAAAATGATGAACAAGGGCGAAAAAAAAGAAAAAATCATGAAAAAGAGTGAAAAAAACAATCAAACAAAGAGAGAAAAAACACTGAACAATGATGAAAAAATGGAAAAAACAATGAAACATGATGAAAAAGAGAGAAACAAAAACAATGAAAAATGATTAAAAATGATGAACGTGTTTTTTCATTGTTTTTTTTCCTCTCTTTTTGATCATTTTTCATTGTTGTTTCTCTATTGTTCATCATTTTTCATTGTTTCCTCTCTTTTTCCTCATTTTTCATTGTTTTGTTCTATCTTTTTCATCATTTTTCATTGTTTTTTTCTTCTCTTTTTCATCATTTTTCATTGTTTTTTCTTCTCTTTTTCATCATGTTTCATTGGTGCTTTTCTTGCTTTTTCATCATTTTTCATTGTTTTTTTCTATGTTTCATCATTTTTCATTGTTGTTACTTTATTTTTCATCATGCTTCCTTGTTTTTTTCCTCTCTTTTTCATCATGTTTCATTGTCGTTTTTTACTTTTTTTCATCATTGTTTTTTGTTTTTTTCTCTTTTGTTCATCATTTTTCAGTCTTTTTTCCTTTATTTTTCATCATGTTTCCTTATTGTTTCCACTATGTTTCATCAGTGTTTCTTGTTTTTTTCATTGTTTTTTGTCACCTTTTTCATTGTTTTTTCAGTATTGTTTCTCTATTTTTCATCATTTTTCATTGTGTTTTTTCTCTCTTCTTCATCATTTTTCAATTTGTTTTTTTTCTCTGTTTCATAATTTTTCATTGTTTTGTCTCTATTGTTCATCATTTTTCATTGTTTTTTTCCATATTTTTAATCGGTTTTCATTGTTTTTTCTCTCTTGCTCATTATTTTTCATTGTTTTTTCTCTCTTTTTCATCATGGTTCATTGTTTGTTCTCTCTTTTTCATAATGTTTCCTTGTTTGTTTCTCCCTTGTTCATCATTTTTCATTGTTTTTTTTCTCTCTTTTTCATCATTTTTCATTGTTTTTTCTTCCATGTTTCATCATTTTTCATTGTTTTTCACTTGTTTAATGTTATTCTTTGAGCTTCGATAAGGCTTAAAAATACGAAAACGGACAAGATAGAATATTTCGAGACCCTGGCGTGACATGGCTTCAAATTATATATTTGGAAGCCTTCCATTGCGTGGATTTTTTCCGTATGTTTCATTGTTTTTGTTGTGTTTTTCATATTTGTTTTACTGGTTTTCACTTTTTTTCATTATTTTTCATTGTTGTTTATAGCTTTTCAATTGTTTAATCTTATTCTTTGAGCTTTGATAAGGCTCAAAAATATGAAAACGGACAAGATAAGATATTTTCGAGACCCTAGAGTGACATGGCTCCAAATATCTCCAAATTATAATTATATATATATATATTCTATATATATATTTGGAAGCCTTCCATTGCGTGGATTTTTTTCCGTATGTTTCATTGTTTTTGCTGTATTTTTCATATTCCTGGCGTATCAGATAAAACCAACAATTTTTGCCAGGTAAATCCCAAAATATTCAGACTTGTTTCCACCACGTTTTGCGTTAAAACCGCAAATTGAGGGTGTGAGGTGCGACCACGCGGTGGACCGGCAACAGCTGTGAATTGCGGGTAGGCATGGCTCCAACTGACTTAAACCCAATAAAACCTATACAACCGCTATATATATATATTTATATATGCACATAAGTATTGTGAAAATCAACATAAGAGCATTTCCACACACACAATGGAAAAAATCCAAGTAATTTGGAGCCATGTCACTCTAGGGTCTCGAAAATATCTTATCTTGTCCGTTTTCATATTTTTGAGCCTTATCAAAGCTCAAAGAATAACATTAAACAATTGAAAAACAATGAACAACAATGAAAAATAATGAAAAATAGTGCAAACCAATGAAACAAATATGAAAAATACAACAAAAACAATGAAACATACGGAAAAAAAATCCACGCAATGGAAGGCTTCCAAATATATAATTTGAAGCCATGTCACGCCAGGGTCTCGAAATATTCTATCTTGTCCGTTTTCGTATTTTTGAGCCTTATCAAAGCTCAAAGAATAACATTAAACAATTGAAAAGCATTGAGAAAACAATGAAACATGATGAACAAGAGAGAAAAAAACAGGGAAACATGATGCAAAGATAGAGAAAAACATGAAAAATAATGAAACATGGAAGAAAAAACAATGAAAAATGATGAAAAAGAGAGGAAACAACAATGAAAACTGATGAAAAAAGAGAGGAAAAAGACAATGAACAATGATGAAAACGATAGGACAAAACAATGCAAAATGATGAAAACTGGTGAAAGAAAGGAAACATGATGAAAAATAGAGGAAAAAACAATGAAAAATGATGAACAAGAGAGAAAAAAACAAGAAACAATGATGAAAAATAGTGAACAAAAACAGTGAAAAATGATGAAAAAGAGAGAAAAAACAAGGAAGCATGATGAAAAATAGATCCACAACAATGAAAAATGATGAAAAAGAGAGAAAAAAACAATGAAACATGATCACAAATATGGAAACAAACAATGGAAATGATGAAAAATAGTGGAAAAGATCAGGAAACATGATGAAAAATAGATGAAAAAAACAATGAACAATGATGAACAAAAGAGAAAAAAACAAGAAAACATGATGAAAAAGAGTGAAAAAGACAATGAAACATGATGAAAAAGAGAGGAAAAAAAACAAGGAAGCATGATGAAAAATAGAGTAACAAGAATGAAAAATGATGAAACATAGAAAAAACAATGAAAAATTATGAAAACGAGAGAAAAAAACACCAATGAAACATGATGAAAAAGAGAAGAAAAACAATGAAAAATGATGACAAATAGAAACAAAACAATGAAAACTGATGAAAAATAGAGAAAAAAACAATGACAACCGATTAAAAATATGGAAAAAAACAATGAAAAATGATGAACAATAGAGACAAAACAATGAAACATGATGAAGCAGAGAAAAAAACAAATTGAAAAATGATGAAGAAGAGAGAAAAAACACAATGAAAAATGATGAAAAATAGAGAAGCAATACTGAAAAAATGATGAAAAACGTGACAAAAAACAATGAAAAAAAACAAGAAACATTGATGAAAAATATTGGAAACAATAAGGAAACATGATGAAAAATAGAGGAAAAAAGACTGAAAAATGATGAACAAAAGAGAAAAAAACAAGAACAAATGATGAAAAAAAGTGAAGAAGACAATGAAACATGATGAAAAAGAGATGGAAAAACAATGAAACATGATGAAAAATAGAGAAAACAACAATGAAAAATGATGAAAACTAGATTAAAAACAATGAAAAATGATGAAATATAGGGGGAAAAAAACAAGGAAACATGATGAAAAATAGAGAAAACAACAATGACAAATGATGAAAAATAGAGAAACAACAATGAAAAATTATGAAAACGAGAGGAACAAACAATGAAACATGATGAAAAAGAGAGAAGAAAACAAGGAAACATGATGAACAAATAGAGAAACAACAATGAAAAATGATGAAAAAGAGATGAGAAACAATGAAACATGATGAACAATAGAGAAACAAGAATGAAAATGATGAAAAAGATAGGAAAAACAATGAACAATGATGAAACATAGAGAAACAACAATGAAAAATGATGAAAAATAGAGGAACTATCTTTTCGCCGGTCGGTATACTTGCTGGCCATGCGCAAACATGTCATGGCAAAACAGGCTTTGCTGACATGCACTGACAGCACCTCCATCAGGAACAAATGCATCAAACCCACTGCTGGCCTGACAGCTACCTGGAATGCTATGCAACATTGGCAATAGCATTTCCAATTGGCTGTGACCCCCCATTGGTTCAGCCAACACTACACCATGGTGGGTGCTGTGGCCCATGGCAGGAGGACATGCATGGGGGCCATGCAATGGTTCAAGACCTACTTGCTGCACCATTTGCTGGGGCAATGGCTCATGCACTACTGCATTTGCAGGCCAAGCATGGGAATCAAAAGCTTGGTTGGCATCAAGGCTTTGAAATTGCATAATATGCTGTCCTGTCACCCATGTACTTTCCAACAGTGCACCATCAGAATTGGTGCCATGGCCATGGGCATCATGAGATGCTGCAGAACACAATTGGTGCCCTGCTGGCTGGAGAGAAATGCCACCAGCCACAAGGCCAGATTCACATGCACTGGCAGCACCTGCATCAGGAACAAATGTGCTATGCAACATTGGCAATGGCACTTGCAAGTGGCTGTGACCCCCCATTGGTTCAGGCACACTACACCATGGTGGGTGCTGTGGCCCATGGCAGGAGGACATGCATGGGGGCCATGCAATGGTTCAAGACCTACTTGCTGCACCATTTGCTGGGGCAATGGCTCATGCACTACTGCATTTGCAGGCCAAGCATGGGAATCAAAAGCTTGGCTGGCATCAAGGCTTTGAAATTGCATAATATGCTGTCCTGTCACCCATGTACTTTCCAACAGTGCACCATCAGAATTGGTGCCATCAGAAGTATCCACGGCAATGGTGGTTGGCCCTAGCCCTATTTGAAACTATGACCCCAAAGAATGTGAGGTGACATTGCCCCTAGGGGCTGCCCTTAGCACCCACCTGGCTTAGGCTAACATAATCTTTTGTTTTGGTCCAGTGTTCATAAACATAGTTTAATGAGAAACATCTCGCAGTATGTACAGTGGTTTCTTTGCTTGGCTGCCTAAGGCTGCTGGTGTTTCAGAGCTGCACATTACTTGGCCAAAACTGTAAATGGCTGTCACAAAGCAATAGAGCCATGAACTTGGTCAAATAGGAACAACCTTGCCAAATTGGTCAGCACTCTAACCCACCTAAAACACAGCTGGTGCATATATGGGCATACCCCACACTTGGCTACCTAGTCCACTTTTATAGTTGGGTGTCTATCTGATCAATACCCATGCCACGATCTTGGCCCAGACCACTTTACTTAGTAAGCGGTTTGCAACCCCTATATAGACCACATAACCCCATATGCAACCCATACAATCCCACATATAAGTGTGGCAATTCCATACCTATATTTGTATATATAACTGGTGATAGAACACATTTACCAAGTGGGATGCACCACCAAGTACTGGAGCAATGGCACTTTGGGGGGTTCTTTTTCCCAAGTTGCTCCTCCAATTCTTAGCATGAATATGTACATTCCCAAGTAGGACTGCCATGTGCCTGCATCAAAACTGGCACCATTGAAACAAGTTATTTGTGTAGCTGGGTAAATATGTCAAAACATTAGCCTACTTAAATATTTCTAATATGTTCAGTCCATGATTAATGTGAATAGGTGTACTCCCAAGTAGGGCTACCATTCACCAAACCTAGCATTCATTGTCATTGGTAACTTCCCAAGCCAAGCTAGTCTGAATAAATATGTCAAAAAACACCAGCCGACTTAAGAAACACTTTCCCCCTTATATTAAACAACATCTAGAAATCTTGGTTTCAGGTGCAATTTCCACATAATTGGTGCCATTTAGGGATGCTTAATGCCAGGGGGCTGGGGTAATGTCAAACATGTGGTGTGGCATACCTTAGTTAGGCTTTGTTGTGGCACCCTTCCTTTCTAATACCAACCAAAATGGAAACCTAAAACTGTATTTTTAACTTCAATGGGCCCCTCAAAGCTATATCCCTCTTAGCTGCAGCTACACCCCTCTTGGTTTTCATGTGTTGTGGTGTTCCCCCAAAGGCCCCCAACCTAATAAATCATAAGCACAAACCAATGGTGTACCATTAAGGATCCCAATGGTATCATAGTGATGGTGTGCTATAATAGCAAATCAGCATACCAGATTCTTTTCTGAACAAAGGCAGCTGGTATGCCACACTATTTGGAACTTTCCAGCACACACACACACACCGGTAGCAGCAACATTTTGCTGGGCTGGATGTTGGTGGCTTCAAGCGACAGGCTGGTCATAGTGCAGCCTTGGCTGGTCTGTGGTAGGAGAAGCAACACTGCACCATGGGCTCATTGGCAGGGGTGCCTATATCTTTTGCAAAACCAATAAATGGCCTGATGGTATGGGAATCCTTTGGGTCAAACAACAGCAAAAATAGCACCCCTGCTTCTTCAACCCACAAATGCATTAGGCCTACTCACTACGCACAGTGCCTGGGAAAGATTGTAGACAATACTTTACTGTCCCAAATGGATTTCCACCAAACGTGCTGCCCAACACAGCCATGTGTGATGCCCATTCCATCATTTAACTTATTTGAATACTGATCCCAGGAGGAGGTTGTGATACTCCACAGAAGTGAAAACATATACCCAAAGCACCCAGCAACACAATATTCTATGTCTATATCTGGGCCTGGCCAACCTTGACTAACTATTTGAGATTCCCTGATACCAAATTTCAGCATTTCATAAGCCCAACAACATTGTACTAGAATACCACTCCACCCAATAACATATGCAAGGTTTAATGCCTATATTCTACTGATAAAGGATGTTCACATAGCTTTAAAGGTATGTTCTTTCAGGTCAGTTCCATTCATACCCCACCAAGGGTTGATGCACCAAGCTGCAAAAGTTTTCATCAAAATGGCAAGCTCATCGAAAACCACACTGCCTGCTGCAAATGGCTGTGGATAACTTGGGCTGGCCCAATTTCATTATACACAACTCTGGCCATATCACACCATTTTAGTTGACCAACAATACCTCATCATGTCATAGTGTTGGCATATACCAGCCCCCTTGCAATCCAAGGTGCCCCTCATCAAAAGTAGTGGCACATTCTGCGGTGCCAAGATATCAAAGATTGCCCTGGCCTTCAAAATTTGACCTTGGGTCGCAGCAGGATGGCTAATAGGAAGGAATAGATGAACAGTATGCTGCTGTAACAGAAATTAAATTGCCTAACCAAATGCTAGTGCTTTGTCTAGCTAGTGCAGATGAAGCACATCATTGTTCACAGCCAACCAGGAAGCCAGCTGCCTTTTCAACGAGCTGATCTCATAGGGCAACTTGAGGTAGTCATACAAGGCAATCATCTTTTTCTCTGCTAGGCTCAGAACCATTTCCCTGTCCCCCATATGCAAACTGGAGTCAATGGCAACCTCAAGTGCATTGGCACTTTGCTGGCTGCCACTAGCAAAGGTCCACACCCAATGGGGCTTCTCCTCTATGATTTCCCATTTGCCACTCACCACTCGAGAGCCATTGTCAAGGAATGGGATTTCAGGTCCTGAGTATGGTGGTATTGGTGCTGCCATGGACCAAGAAACCATATTTACTTAGATGGGGTAAATAACAACAGTAAACCAACTAAACAGTTGTATACGTTTATATCTTTTATTGTCAAGCTTCCAAGCTGGCTCATGGGCTTCAAATCTAAGGATGGTAAAGTCAACAGGTGAATCCAAGGCTTGAGCACTAATGTTTACAGCCAAGGCACCACAACGATCATTTGCAACCCAGGTAATCACCATGTTAATTTTATGCATAAAAATGCTATGCACCCCATAGAGCATCTGTTCTGTTCCCACTGTGTTCATTGCCCAAAGGGGGCACAGGTCACCAACATAGCAAGCAATGCTGAAGGTTGATAATGTTTTGTTGCACTACTTTAACCCCCTTGCACAACCCAGCCAATATTTGTTTTCAGCTGGCCAGCTCCCTTAAATCTCCAAGATGTAGCCTGATCTGTGGCCTTGGCAAGGAGAAAAGCCAACAATGCTTGCATGAGATACTAGAGCTGGCAGGAAACATATGCTATTGAACAAAAGTAATGGTATGAAGCCATGGTGTTTGGTTTGCTTTCATGGGTGCTATCATACAATAGATATAGATTTTGATGGTGTGAATCCAAACAATGTTGATATTAAGGTCACCTTCAAGCTACTTACATATACAACTTCTACAATCATACAATAGATATAGATTTTGATGGTGTGAGTTCAAACAATGTTGATATTAAGATCACATTCAAGCTACTTACATATACAATTTCTAGAGTCAATACCTATTTCCAATAGGGTCTTGTACATGGAGGCTGAGCTTACATAGCAGCCATTCAACCAATAGATAGATAGATAGATAGATAGATAAATAAATAGATACAGTAGACCATCAGATGGATAGACAGACAGACAGACAGACAGACAGACAGATAGATAGATAGATAGATGTAGATAGATAGATAGATAGATAGATAGATAGATAGATAGATAGATATATAGATAAATAGATACAGTAGACCATCAGATGGATAGACAGACAGACAGACAGACAGACAGATAGATAGATATATAGATAAATAGATACAGTAGACCATCAGATGGATAGACAGACAGACAGACAGATAGATAGATAGATAGATAGATAGATGGACCATCAGATGGATAGATAAAACGATAGAAAGCTAAAAAGATAATAGGCAGACAGACAGACAGACAGACAGACAGACAGACAGACTGTTAGATATGACTGTCACTCTGCACTCCACTGCACAGTACACTGAATCTACTGCACTGCCAAACTATGGTTTGGCTCAAGTCTGGTTCAAGGCACTAGGAACTCAACTGACGCTGTGAGACGTTGTACTGCTTCTGATAGACTGGCGTGAGTGAAAACTAGAAGCTGACTGATACTGCACTGTTTGGTGGACTTGAAAGTGAACTTGACGCTTCGCATGGTAGCGGAGCTACCTGGCTCCTACTGTGCTTGAAGACTTCGGCGGTGGAAGAGTAGAACTGTACCACACTGCTGGCGGTGGAAGAGTAGAACTGTACCACACTGCAACTCACAGTAGGAAATGGCGACCTTTGGAGACAGTGGAACTCTAGGTGGAAACTCACGACTCCCACTACCTGAAAGTTTCGATGGAACTATGGAGAAATGGGAAGACTGGTCATGGCATGTGAGAAGCTACGTTTCTATGTTCAAAGAACATGTACTGAGAGTCATGGATGCTGCTGAGGAAGCCACTTCGGTCATCACTGATGACGCTGTACAGACTATAGAAGACAATTCAGTTGAATTCACTGGCCTCGTAGCTTTTAGTAGACAGCTGCACTACTTGCTCAGCCTGATCACTAAGAATAGTGCTAGACTGGTAGTTCGAGGTAACTTGGGACTGAACAGGTTTGAGACTTGGCGCTTACTGTCACGTAGATTTGCGCTTCCAAATATGTCTAATATGTTCAGTCCGTGATTAATGTGAATAGGTGTACCCCCAAGTAGGGCTACCATTCACCAAACCTAGCATTCATTGTCATTGGTAATTTCCCAAGCCAAGCTAGTCTGAATAAATATGTCAAAAAACACCAGCTGACTTAAGAAACACTTTCCCCCTTATATTAAACAACATCTAGAAATCTTGGTTTCAGGGGCAATTTCCACATAATTGGTGCCATTTAGGGATGCTTAATGCCAGGGGGCTGGGGTAATGTCAAACATGTGGTGTGGCAAACCTTAGTTAGGCTTTGTTGTGGCACCCTTCCTTTCTAATACTAACCAAAATGGAAACCTAAAACTGCATTTTTAACTTCAATGGGCCCCTCAAAGCTATATCCCTCTTAGCTGCAGCTACACCCCTCTTGGTTTTCATGTGTTGTGGTGTTCCCCCAAAGGCCCCCAACCTAATAAATCATAAGCACAAACCAATGGTGTACCATTAAGGATCCCAATGGTATCATAGTGATGGTGTGCTCTAATAGCAAATCAGCATACCAGATTCTTTTCTGAACAAAGGCAGCTGGTATGCCACACTATTTGTACTTTCCAGCACACACACACACACACCGGTAGCAGCAACATTTTGCTGGGCTGGATATTGGTGGCTTCAAGCGACAGGCTGGTCATAGTGCAGCCTTGGCTGGTCTGTGGTAGGAGAAGCAACACTGCACCATGGGCTCATTGGCAGGGGTGCCTATATCTTTTGCAAAACCAATAAATGGCCTGATGGTGTGGGAATCCTTTGGGTCAAACAACAGCAAAAATAGCACCCCTGCTTCTTCAACCCACAAATGCATTAGGCCTACTCACTACGCACAGTGCCTGGGAAAGATTGTAGACAATACTTTACTGTCCCAAATGGATTTCCACCAAACGTGCTGCCCAACACAACCATGTGTGATGCCCATTCCATCATTTAACTTATTTGAATACTGATCCCAGGAGGAGGTTGTGATACTCCACAGAAGTGAAAACATATACCCAAAGCACCCAGCAACACAATATTCTATGTCTATATCTGGGCCTGGCCAACCTTGACTAACTATTTGAGATTCCCTGATACCAAATTTCAGCATTTCATAAGCCCAACAACATTATACTAGAATACCACTCCACCCAATAACATATGCAAGGTTTAATGCCTATATTCTACTGATAAAGGATGTTCACATAGCTTTAAAGGTATGTTCTTTCAGGTCAGTTCCATTCATACCCCACCAAGGGTTGATGCACCAAGCTGCAAAAGTTTTCATCAAAATGGCAAGCTCATCGAAAACCACACTGCCTGCTGCAAATGGCTGTGGATAACTTGGGCTGGCCCAATTTCATTATACACAACTCTGGCCATATCACACCATTTTAGTTGACCAACAATACCTCATCATGTCATAGTGTTGGCATATACCAGCCCCCTTGCAATCCAAGGTGCCCCTCATCAAAAGTAGTGGCACATTCTGTGGTGCCAAGATATCAAAGATTGCCCTGGCCTTCAAAATTTGACCTTGGGTCGCAGCAGGATGGCTAATAGGAAGGAATAGATGAACAGTATGCTGCTGTAACAGAAATTAAATTGCCTAACCAAATGCTAGTGCTTTGTCTAGCTAGTGCAGATGAAGCACATCATTGTTCACAGCCAACCAGGAAGCCAGCTGCCTTTTCAACGAGCTGATCTCATAGGGCAACTTGAGGTAGTCATACAAGGCAATCATCTTTTTCTCTGCTAGGCTCAGAACCATTTCCCTGTCCCCCATATGCAAACTGGAGTCAATGGCAACCTCAAGTGCATTGGCACTTTGCTGGCTGCCACTAGCAAAGGTCCACACCCAATGGGGCTTCTCCTCTATGATTTCCCATTTGCCACTCACCACTGGAGAGCCATTGTCAAGGAATGGGATTTCAGGTCCTGAGAATGGTGGTATTGGTGCTGCCATGGACCAAGAAACCATATTTACTTAGATGGGGTAAATAACAACAGTAAACCAACTAAACAGTTGTATACGTTTATATCTTTTATTGTCAGGCTTCCAAGCTGGCTCATGGGCTTCAAATCTAAGGATGGTAAAGTCAACAGGTGAATCCAAGGCTTGAGCACTAATGTTTACAGCCAAGGCACCACAACGATCATTTGCAACCCAGGTAATCACCATGTTAATTTTATGCATAAAAATGCTATGCACCCCATAGAGCATCTGTTCTGTTCCCACTGTGTTCATTGCCCAAAGGGGGCACAGGTCACCAACATAGCAAGCAATGCTGAAGGTTGATAATGTTTTGTTGCACTACTTTAACCCCCTTGCACAACCCAGCCAATATTTGTTTTCAGCTGGCCAGCTCCCTTAAATCTCCAAGATGTAGCCTGATCTGTGGCCTTGGCAAGGAGAAAAGCCGACAATGCTTGCATGAGATACTAGAGCTGGCAGGAAACATATGCTATTGAACAAAAGTAATGGTATGAAGCCATGGTGTTTGGCTTGCTTTCATGGGTGCTATCATACAATAGATATAGATTTTGATGGTGTGAATCCAAACAATGTTGATATTAAGATCACCTTCAAGCTACTTACATATACAACTTCTACAATCATACAATAGATATAGATTTTGATGGTGTGAGTTCAAACAATGTTGATATTAAGATCACCTTCAAGCTACTTACATATACAACTTCTACAGTCAATACCTATTTCCAATAGGGTCTTGTACATGGAGGCTGGGCTTACGTAGCAGCCATTCAACCAATAGATAGATAGATAGATAGATAGATAGATAGATAGATAGACAGATAGATAGATAGATAGATGGACCATCAGATGGATAGATAAAAAGATAGAAAGCTAAAAAGATAATAGGCAGACAGACAGACAGACAGACAGACAGACTGTTAGATATGACTGTCACTCTGCACTCCACTGCACAGTACACTGAATCTACTGCACTGCCAAACTATGGTTTGGCTCAAGTCTGGTTCAAGGCACTAGGAACTCAACTGACGCTGTGAGACGTTGTACTGCTTCTGATAGACTGGCGTGAGTGAAAACTAGAAGCTGACTGATACTGCACTGTTTGGTGGACTTGAAAGTGAACTTGACGCTTCGCATGGTAGCGGAGCTACCTGGCTCCTACTGTGCTTGAAGACTTCGGCGGTGGAAGAGTAGAACTGTACCACACTGCTGGCGGTGGAAGAGTAGAACTGTACCACACTGCAACTCACAGTAGGAAATGGCGACCTTTGGAGACAGTGGAACTCTAGGTGGAAACTCACGACTCCCACTACCTGAAAGTTTCGATGGAACTATGGAGAAATGGGAAGACTGGTCATGGCATGTGAGAAGCTACGTTTCTATGTTCAAAGAACATGTACTGAGAGTCATGGATGCTGCTGAGGAAGCCACTTCGGTCATCACTGATGACGCTGTACAGACTATAGAAGACAATTCAGTTGAACTCACTGGCCTCGTAGCTTTTAGTAGACAGCTGCACTACTTGCTCAGCCTGATCACTAAGAATAGTGCTAGACTGGTAGTTCGAGGTAACTTGGGACTGAACAGGTTTGAGACTTGGCGCTTACTGTCACGTAGATTTGCGCTTCCAAGTACTGCAAGCAACATTAGTCTCTTGACCAAGGTGCTTGAGTTTCGATTCAGGACTGAACACTTTGAACAGGACTATACTGAATGGGAACAACTGAAGAACAGGTACGAATGTCAAACTGGAACTGCCCTGCCGGACAGCATACTGGTAGCAACACTGTTGAACAAGACGTCGGGATCACTGCAACAACACCTGAGACTGAACGTGAGGACACTGGATACGTATGACACTGTTAGGAATGTGATACTGGACTACTACCAATCGCGTCATGTTGTGAAAAGCGACACTCAAACACCAATGGACATAGGTGCCATGTGGAAGGAAGGTAAAGGAAAGGGAAGAGTAGGACTGTACCCCTGAAAGGAAAAGGAAAAGGCAAAGGAAGAGTAGGACTGTACCCCTTTGGCCATAAAGGAAAGGGAAGAGTAGGACTGTACCCCCTGAAAGGAAAAGGAAAAATGAAAGGAAAAGGTAAGACTGGAATGAACTACAAAGGTAAAGGTGACAAAGGTAAACGAGATAGACAAAAATGCTGGAACTGTGGTAACTTCGGACACTTCAGTAAAGAACTGAAGAAGAGTGGAATGACTGGTTATGTTCAGTAACTGAAGAGTGGTATGAGAATCAGTACTATGAGGACTGGACAGATTGGACGGACTGGACTGACTGGAGTGACGGCTGGACTGGATACTGGCATGAACAGAATTGGCCAGATGCTCAGACTGTCGGACACCCAACTGGATCCAACGACGTGAACTTAGTTTCACACCCGACCACTCAGAACTTAGCTTCGGGTGCTCAACCGTCTGCGCCCACTGCTGTTTCTGCAGTTAGTTTCGACCCAGAGAGCCTGCAAAGCACTGGCTCGACTTTGACCAACAGGAGTACTGTTCGAAGAACTTCGAAGTTAGGTACTGCCGGAGCACTTTTGGGTATATACTGTTGCTGTTTTGAGCATGTTTGGTAGATCTGAAGGACTGTCACTGGACTCTCAATCTTCAGATGCCTCAGATGTCTTGGATTTGTTTCACGAGACTTGTTTAGCCTCACTCTCACTTCAAGAGCATTGGGTCTTGTTTGACTCTGGAGCTGCTGCTCATTGTTGTCCTGCGAACTATGCCTCTGACTACCCTCTCCCTAGGTGAGAATCCTCCCAAGTTGAGAAGTGTGACTGGAAAACCACTGACAATATACGGACGCAGACTAGTTCGGTACAACTGTGGCGGTGTATACTTGAATGTCAACTATTATGTATGCGATGTTCCTTTTTGTTTGGCTTCTGTTGCAAGAATGGTTTTGCAAGGTTTTTGGAATGTTCTTGGAAAGGACTGTTTAATGCTACTGACTCCTGAAGGCGAGAAAAATTCAATCACTCGACACGGCACTTTGCTGTACCTGACACCATCACTTGAACCATTCTCCAATGTTCCACCAGAACTCACTGCGCACTTCGAAGAACACATGAGAGAACTTTCCACTGAATTGAGTCATATCACTACCGAAGAGAGTACCGTTGTGACTCAAGATGATCCACTTGAAAAATTGGAATCCCTCATTGGAACTATTAAGCCAAAGTACTATCATGTTGATGAATGGCAACTCGATGAAGCAAACTACAAATTGGTGAGAATTCACAAACGACCAAGAAGAAGTCTGTTTACTCCTGGTCCTGGATGTCCTGTTGAACTGAACCAACTCTCAGGAGTTCGAACCACTTACCTGGACTATGGACAAGGTAAGACAGACAAGATCGTGGACTTTGACTTCAAGAACTTGTTAGAACTACCAAATACTAGATAGGATGAGTTTTGGAAAGGTAGAACTGTTTTTCTCCTCAACTCACCTCCTCCTAGTCGTAGGTATTTGACTAAAGGACCACCCCCAGGTGTTCCAACTCCAGCCTCTGAGGATGTAAACACTGAACAGGTTCAAGATACTGAAGTCACTGAGGACACTTCACTGAAGTCACGAAAGCGAACTGAGGAACTACGCTGTTCACTGGATGAAGATGTGATCGGCAAGAAACTGAAAGCCGAACTGCTGTCATGTACTGCCTGGAACTCTAGTTACCTTAGGGTGAAGCTAACTGAACTTTTCTTTTTCCCAGATCCAACCACTGGTGAACAAAGGACCGGTGACTACTGGTTTCAACTTCCAATTGCATGGGTCAGATTCCATTACCAATTAAGAAACACGCTGTATGAGCCTGACTTCACTGACGGAGGACCAGCTGAGGACCAACTTGGTTCATTGCGTTGGACTGTTTTCGTGAAATCACCGGACAGACCCAAGAGTGATGGAATGACTTACTGCAACTGATGGAGAGAAGAAGATCAGAAAACTGATCAATATGAAGTAGGACTTGATGTAGGACATAGTTGGATCGGATACACCATCTTTGAGCCTGCACCACTGGAAAACTTCACTGAGGAACCAGAACAGGAGACGTTTGATGTCACTGCGCGTAAGCCTAAGGCACTGACTTCTCCACTGGAACCGACACAGCAAGAACGAGAACTTCACAACTTGACACACTTACCATACCGTAGCTGGTGTGAGATTTGTGTCAAAGCGAAAGGTACAGAAACTCCATCCAGAAGAAACTTGGACAGACAACCGGTCATCCAAGCTGACTACTGTTTTCTAACAACTGGTGATGGATGCCCAACCCTGACTGTTCTCACTGCTGTAGACATTCAAACTGGACTTGGTTCTGCTGTTGTGACTCCTAGCAAAGGTAGAGACCAGTAGTGTATTGCTGAGCTGAAACGTTTTGTTTCTGAGATTGGAAGAACTTATGGTATTATTCAATACGACCCAGAACCTTCACTGAAGGCTTTGGTTTCAGAAACGCTGACTGAACTTGGCGGAATGTCCATGAGAGCAACTCCACGTGACTTGAAACAGGCACATGGTTTTGCAGGTAAGTCTCAACAAAACTTTTACGGTCAAGCAAGAGCAATCAGACTGCAACTACAGGAGCGATACAAAGTGCAAATTTCCGTGCAACATGCTGTTTATCCATGGATCATGAAACACTCTCAGTTTACTTTGAATCGCTTTCTCACTCACTCTGATGGAAACACCTCATACTTTCGACGTTGGGGAAAGAACTATAGCTCGACTGTGTGTGAGTTCGGAGAAACTGTTTTGTTTCGCTATCCTGGAAAACTGAAAGACAAAGGAGACACTGCATGGAGCACTAGCATTTGGTTAGGACGTGACACTGAGGCTGATGAGCACATTGTGTCCACTAGAACTGGCATCACTAAGGTGAGAACTATCAAGCGACAGGTCCCATCCAAACAATGGGACCAGAAACTGTTTCTGAAATTTCAGGCAACTCCTTGGGATCCAAAAGCAAAACAGGTGATTGACACTTCATTTGTTTTGCCTCCAACTTTGACTCCCACTGGATGAGTCCGTGAACCACCAGGACTCGAACGTGAAACTCAAACGGATACTGAGGATTTACCAACGAAAGAGACTCATGAAACTGTCACTGAAACGCAAGACGACTTGAGACTTGAAACGCTTGAGACGACTGAAGCTGAAACGAGACTTCCACCGGAAACGAGAGTTAGAAACGAAAAACGAACTGCTGAAAATCAAGAACTTCCTGAAGACTTGCTTCCGGATGACAAACGACTCACTATTGCTGCAACCGGAGTTTTCTCTGTCACTAAAAAACGGAAACTGAAGTTCCCGTCGCAGTAAACGAAGACACTGAAGAGAAACAGACAGAAATCAAACTGAATGAACCTCAACTGTTGAGAACTGAACCAGAATTTCCTGATGAACTTGTCATCGAAGGAATGCAAAAGGAAATGAAAAGCATGAAAGAATTTGATGTGTATGAAGAAGTTCCAATAGAACAGTGTTCGCAAGAAGACATTGACTCAGCACTAGACTGTAAATGGGTGAAACGCTGGAAAACTGCAAACACTGTCAGATGCAGACTCACTGCTCACGGATGCTTTCAAGAAAACATGGATCAAGACACTCTGTTTGCAAGTACACCTACACTGGTGACACTCAGAGTACTGCTTGTTATGATGTTGTCTAGAACATGGTCATGTTTTACTTGTGACATAAGCACTGCGTTTCTTCATGCACTCATGATGGACCGTGTAATGCTGATTCCGCCAAAAGAGCACTATCCTGGACAGAACTGCCTCTGGAGATTGAAACGAGCAATGTATGGTTTGAAACAAGCACCAGCACTGTGGCAACAACACTTTTGCTCAACGATGCTGAAACTCGGAATGAGACGCTGCAAAGCTGATCCGAACTTGTACTGTCATTCTTCTGGCGACTTGTATGTCCTTTGCTACATAGATGACCTTTTGGTTTGTGGAAAGCACGAACTTGCCGTGCAATCCACTAAAGACTTGGAAAAGGAAGTTTTACTCAAAATTGAAGCTGAACTGAAGCCTGGTAAATCAGTAAATTTTCTTGGACGCGTTTTGCAACATAATGGCGACAGCGTAGACATTTGCACGCCGCAAGACTACATCACTAAGACGCTGGACTTGTACAACATGGTCAAGGCTAAAGCAGTAGGAACTACGGGTACCACTAGTTTTTCACATCGACTGGACTTGGATGATCCACTAAGCACTGATGAACACAAAGTCTATCGCACTGCTGTTGGAAAACTGTTGTGGCTAGCTTTGATTAGACCAGACATGTCCTATGCGACTAAGGAACTTTCAAGAGACCTGACTGCACCGACAAACCGAAGTTTACTGAAACTGAAACATTTACTGAGGAACCTCGCTGGAACTATAAGGACTATGTGCATCGACTTCGTGCGGGGATCACTCTTAGTAGCAGCAAATGCACTCTTGATTTGGACTGTTTTGTGGACAGTGACTGGGCTGGTTGTCAGCGAACTCGAAAATCAACTTCAGGCGTTGTTGTTAAACTCCTCAACTGCCCTGTAGATTTTTGTGCAAGAACTCAGGGTACTATCGCACTCTCCTCAGGAGAAGCCGAGCTGTACGCGATAGGACAAGGAATTTCCGAAACACTGTACGTAAGAAACTTGATTCTCGATGCGGAACTGGCAAAGAAAGTCAAACTTCACATTTACACTGACAGCACAGCAGGAAAGAGCATGGCAACTAGGTTTGGTTCTGGAAAGAAAACCAAGCACGTTGAACCGAGATTTTTGTACATGCAAGACTTGGTTGCGCGGGGAGACCTCCAAATCGCAAAGTTCATACTACTGAAAACTGCGCCGACCCCTTTACTAAGTACCTGGACACACTGAGACTTTGAAATCACACTTAGGTAGGTTATGTGTTGAAACTGTTTTTCGTTGTTTTGACTTGTAACCTCAAACTATACAGGCACTGTTTCACCAAGACACTGCGGAAACTCACCTTGGTAGACTAAGTTTTCAAAGGGGAGACTGCTGCTGAACTGCCGCTGAACTGTAGCTGCAACTCAGCACTCTCACTTCGTTTTCTGCACTGAATTTGGCCAAGAGTTCACTGAGTTTTACTTTTACTGAATTTCAAGAAATCAAATTTGCATGACTGTTTGAACTGAGTACTGTACGGTACTCGAGCACAGGAACTGAATTCGACTCTGCAACTCGTTTTTTCGTGGTTCAAACTCACTCGCTGTTTGACCGCAATGACTGGTAGAGACTGAAAAGGAGTACTACCAGGTACTACGTCACTGTAGTGCTGCACTACCTCCTCTCTGACACTGAGGACGGCAACTGAGACTGCCGCCGTGGCTGTCGCACAGACTGGAGAGACTCAGAATACTGAGGTAGCACTGACTGCTACTCCTGACACTGAAGCCCACAATACTGTGATTGAGATGCTGAAGAGTCGGGAACTGGCACTTAGTGGCACACAGCTGGAACTGTTGGAAAGTGTGACTCGCCAGATGCTGGATCGCAACTCAGCACTGGAGAAGAAGTGCACTCTCAAATTGCTCAACCATACTGAGCTGTCATGCACTACAGTGGGCCCACTGTATCTGTGCCGTACTACTCGGCTCACTGCGACTACCAAGTGCAACTCCTTCGGACTTGGACTGTTGGTCGCTCAGAAGACTGGCTATGAATCCACTGATGATGTGTGGATTGGCGTACTCTCACCCAACTCGGTGTTCCCGGGTCTGAGTACTGCCCACTTCACCTACTCAGAGACAGAACTGCGACTGTACTCGCAGCCACTGCAACGGGTGACTACTGAGTACACTCACCTGACTGACAGGCAGGTGGAGCCACTCCTATGTGAATACAACTGGTGCTGTGAACTTCGAATTGACTGACTTAGAGACTGAACCAAGTCAGACCTTCCAGACTGCCTACACACTGGCGGACTTTGCTGACTCACTCTCCAAGGAACTGAATGGCACTCGCTACTGCAATGCTCATCGTCGTTTTCTCTTTGGGCACTTGCCACTGACTCAGTTCCAAATGGAAAAGGCTGGACTTGCCAGCACTCCAGCTGAACTGAAGAAGTTCACTTGGGACCACAACTATGGCTCTGGAATTGCGGCCTTGCCAATCACTGAGACTGGCACTGATCTCAAGGTTGACATCCAGATCAGCGGACTTGGACTGTCATCCACTGACACCGTGATCACTGTGAAGAAGGCCGACTGAGATGACACTGAGAGACTTTGAATTCAGACTGTTAGCAATAGGAGTAAGCACTCAACTGAGAATGCTGAAGACTAGGTTGACTGTCTCTGCATGAGACTTGGAACTAGCACTTTAGACTTTCACAAGTGCATTGAAGTCTATACTTCTCAAGACTTGGACTGTCTAACTTGCACGTACTGTAAAAAGTGTGGATCCTCAGTCACTCAACTGGACTGCTGATCCAAAGGGGAGTGTTAGATATGACTGTCACTCTGCACTCCACTGCACAGTACACTGAATCTACTGCACTGCCAAACTATGGTTTGGCTCAAGCCTGGTTCAAGGCACTAGGAACTCAACTGACGCTGTGAGACGTTGTACTGGTTCTGATAGACTGGCGTGAGTGAAAACTAGAAGCTGACTGATACTGCACTGTTCGGTGGACTTGAAAGTGAACTTGACGCTTCGCACAGACAGACAAACAAACAAACAAACAGACAGACAAAGAGGTAGAAAGAGAGACAGGGAGAGAGAGAGAGAGAGATCATGTGTCTGTGTACACCTTGCACATAACTTTGTTCTAAAGCAGAAACAACATTAATAACATGTGTCTCAGATATTCAGACAATCCAATTTATAATTTATGGTTGCTACTCACAGAAAGCCAAGAGTTTCTAATGTATATAAGTTTGGTGCTTACTTTTTAAAACCTAACTTCAAAAAACTGGATTCTTTAATATTTAAGTCGTTCAAAGATTATATAATCTTTTTTTGAGAAGTTTTTTTGTACCTAAGAAACCACTTGGCATAACAAAAATGTTTTTAATCATTGGTAATAATTATGAAGGTTGGATGGATCAAAAAAAAAAATGTTTGTTTAACATTTGGCCACTGAGGGCCTGAGGCTGGCTGGACTTTCAGCTGCTATGGGGCACTTGAATTGGCACAAAATGGATTCCTGGGAAAAAAAAAGGGATTGCTTTAAAAAGAGGCAAAATTCTAGACCAAAGGGGGTCAGGCCCTTTAGGGGGAATGCTGCCCATTTTTTTAGTTTAGGGTTTAGCTTAAAAATATATATTAAAAATATATATATGTTTTCATTAAAAAAAATCATAAAAAATATTTCAAAGTCTGAGATTCCCTAATTGACTTTTAGTCTAGCATACTAAAAAAATAAAACAAAATAATTTTCATTAAAAAAAATATTTCAATATCTGAGATTCCCTAGTTGTTTTTTAGTCTAGCATACTAAAAACATTGAAAAAAAACATATTTTTCATTAAAAAATAAAATCTGAGATTTTGGGTTTTTTCCCCTGGTGAATACACTACAAATAAACAAAAACAAAAACACATATTTTTTTTAATACAATAAATGGAGCCATTTTGACAATCAAAAACCCATGAATCAATCGAAGCTTCTGACCATTTTTCAATAATTTTCGAAAACAAAATCACCCAGATTTATTTATATGTAACAAATTTATTTTTCCTTAAGAATACATACACACACATACATACATACATACATACATACATACACACACATACATACATACACACACATACACACATACATACATACATGCATACATACATACATACATACATATATACATACATACATACATCCATACATATATACATACATACATACATATATATATTTACATACATATACATACATATACACATATGCATACATATACATACACATACATACACATACATACGTACATAGATAGATAGATAGATAGATAGATACATTACATACATTACATACATACATACATACATGCATGCATACATACATACATACATATACATATACATATACATATACATATACATATACATATACATATATTTACATTTACATTTACATATACATTTACATATACATATACATATACATACATACATACATACATAATTACATACGTTGCATACATACATACATACATACATACATACATGCCTGCCTGCCTACCTACCGTTCTACATACATACATACACACATACATACACACTTACATACACACAGTGATAAGATAGTTTAGATAGATAGATAGACAGATAGATAGATAGATAGATAGATAGCTGGGATAGATAGGGCATACAGATATTATATAATACATGCATACACACACAAACATGCATACATAAATAGATGCATACATAATACATGCTTTCTTTCTTATTTAGTTTTTTAGTTAGTTTAGTTTCATGGTTAAAAACTATGCTTACTTACAGGGTTGCTCAGTTACTCATAAATATATTGTGTAAGATCTGTATGTATGTATCCATGGCATGTAGGAATCAGCTTCTTCAATGTATGTATCTAATCTATGTATGCATAGTACCTACAATAATATATGTACAGTATGCATTGTATGCATGCATGCATGGATGCATTCATGTATGCATGTGTGCATGTATGTATATTTACATGTACGCATTTATGCATGAAATTCATGTATAAAGTATTTGCATGCATGCATGTATGGAGGGAATTCCTATATATGCATGTATGCATGCATTCATGTATCTTTCTTCCTTTTTATCTATGTATCCTTGTAAGACTTTATGCTCTATACATTTAGCTTCATGCATGCCAGTATGTATGCATGGATGCATATAGGCTGTATCCACTGCACCAATGGCCTAAGGACAGCCACCAGCAATGTGTTGGTGTTAGTTCTGCATTGAGATTGGACTGTTTTACATCAATTATGATTTGGTGCATGAACTTTCAAGTTTTATTGGCATTTCATCATACCAACACCCAAGACAGTCCCTACATATAATATACACTGCAGCTTTGATTGTTCTTGATTCATTATATGTCATTACGGACATTCCAGGCACCAACACTACAACCCCAAACTAACCCCACCCTTCCAGCTATCTTACTAACTTACCCCAGGCCATACAGTTCCTGCTGCCAAAGGTGCGTGCTTCCAAGAAGGGCTCTCCATTTCAAATAGTGGCTACCTATGAGACAGGCAAACCCTACATGATGTGGAGATACATAAGCACTGTATATGTATGGGGGGTCATCCATAGTA
Organism: Cladocopium goreaui; assembly: GCA_947184155.2. Classification (NCBI taxonomy): domain Eukaryota; class Dinophyceae; order Suessiales; family Symbiodiniaceae; genus Cladocopium; species Cladocopium goreaui. Next base: position 25,178 of record CAMXCT020003172.1, on the reverse strand, counting down.
TCTGGGTATTAAAATGTACTATCATATTGTTTGGAGGCATGATGTATTGTTCCTCTTGGGGGTATGATACTGCTGTTTCTGTGCCCACTATTGTCCAAATAATACAAATCATTCAGCCACTTCTTGGCTAGCTAAATCTGGCATCATGACATGCGCTACATGTTTCTCTAGATGGTGTATGAATAGTTGCCAAACCAAACATTTGCCCAGATACTTGAGCTCTGGCATTAGGATCACCATACCTTGGGGCTGCAGATTGGCAGGGTTACACAATAGGGTATCATATGATTGGGCGGAGGAAAAGTGATTGAGCATGTCACTACATAAGCTGGGTTTTGGTATGTGTTGGTAATATATTAAGTCAAGTGACTCTGTGCCAGTGCTTCCATTGTCCAAATAAGCCAGTTCCACATGTACATAATCTGCCAGCATTGTCATATTGAGTGTAGGTATCCATTCCACCAAGTCTGAGCACTGCAACTCTGCAATGCCTCACAACCAATAGCAAGGCTGGCTTGTAGTTGGCTTGGGTGCAATACAAGACCAAACCAACAAATTCTCTCAATAAATAACCTTCCCACAAAATACTGCTATCAAACCCAAATACGTTGAGCACCTGATGCACTGAGAATATTCCAAGCAGCAAAGGCTGGCCATAATCCATCTTGTGTGGGTACATCCTGCTGGCATCAGAAATGTAGCTGCTAAGCATAAACACTCCTGAAAGTTCATGCCACAGTCATTGGCCTGAGGGTGCCAGTTCTTCCTGTCTCTCAGAAGCATGTGCTTCATCAAAGTAAACATCTTACTGGACACCTCAGCTTGTTCCCCAGGTAAACTGCCATGCTGCCTCACCAAGTACTGGATCAGCTTTTTGCATGGTGAAGTTGCCCCACGAAGATTGCCATAGTTTCTGATCACCTTTGTAATGTCAGCCTGGTATGCATTGGGGATACCATCCTCCAACCACCTCTCCAAATCCCATTTCTCAAAAGGTGCCATAGCCGCATTGAGTATCCTTGCATTTTTCTCTACAGACCGAAACAAAGCCAGCTCTGGCTCAACCTCATCATCTGAAGGGATCAGCCACTCATCATCCCAAGGTGGAGCAGCATGATCAGCCATTGCATGTGCTAAATCCTTGGCATACAGAGGACCCCATGTAATGTAATGACAACATGTCCCTTATGCCCCAAGCAATGCAAAGAAATTAGAATACATTCCCTAAGTTTGAAAGCTTAGTTCAAGCAAAGCTGAGTTTCTGGGCAGTAGCTGTCAAGCACCACCCATGGTATATGGAGAAGGCTTTTGATAGCTTTGAGCTGCATACATATGCATGTGACAAATATAAACCACAATTGGCCCAGCTGCTGGTCAGATATGCCATGAATATGAATACCACATCATTCATGTATCCACAACTTGATGTTGCAACCCCTTACCCTTGCAGAAATTTTCCCAAAGGTGCACACTGGTATGTGTTGCCAGACTGAGTCAGCATTCATTTGCTGGGCTGGCTCTTTGCTGCCCAAAAGTACTCCTCTCACATATCCTCCTGGGCAATGGTGATGGTTGCAAGGGCTGGTATTTCCCATGTACAACAAACACCCATATACTTTGGGTAACTGGCCATGGTTTGGGTCATTGGGTTACCCCACTGATGGCAACAAGGCCAAATGTAAACACCTTCTCAACCCAGCCCTCCCACAGCATAGCCACTGCCCACAATGGCCAAGCAGAATTCCAAAATGGAATAGGAAGGATCCACTTCCTCAGCTGGAAGTGTGGGCCAAGCAATTCCATATCTGAAAAGAATACAGGCCATGGTGAAAAGACTACAGGTCATGGGCAGCTTGTGAAACATAATGGGTGCTTCTGCAAAACTTCTGGAATTTAGGTGCAATCCCTTTGTTGGCACTTCTGGGCCCCAATCAGCCAACTCTGTAACCTGGGCAGCTGGGACTGTTTCTTCCTACAGCAGGTTTGGTCACCAGTGTCATCTGGTGTTGTAATGCCACTGCAAAATATGGCAGTGACAGCCACAGTGCCCCTTTTGATGACCAGGGCAACCCCAATGGCACCCCTTGAAGCACATGATTTCTGCATGGCCATCAATAGTAAAGACTTTCATTTGTGTCCTTCCACAATGTACAATGGTTGAGGCCTCATCCATGACAAAGGGAATGAGATCAGAAGCTGCCTTCACCCACTTGACTCTAAACTCTGTAGGTATTTGTGGGCTACTACACTGCTTGCCTATCTGGTTCTGAGGGTCAACTTTGAGCTTTTTCTGCAGAGGGCCATCCAAGGACAGGTACTGGCAAACCTTGTTCTCCTTCTGGTTTATGCTGACTGGGCCCCTTGTCTTGGTCATGTTCACAAGAGGCAGCAAGGTCCACCACTTGGCTTTCATCAATCATAGTGGGCAGCACACCCCCATCTAGGTCTAGTGGCTGGGTCATGGGAAAGCACAAGGCCTGCCTACCCCCTTGGCTTGGCTTGAGCATAAATCCTTTCAAATGAAAGGGATAGCAAATTGTAAATGCATTGTATCTAATGCATGTGCCAATACCATTGCAAATGCACTCTGAAATAGGCAGGTTCTTTAGACACACCCTTGGCCTCACCCCTTACCAAAGCCCCAAGCCAAGTTGCCATATACATTTGCCAAACAGATGTTCATAATATATCCGCTGCATGCCTGGGGCAGAAAGAAACTTGGACCTGGTGCAGTTTCTAAATGCCATGAGGCTTGGTGCTTATTTGATAGCCCTGGTAAACCCCAATCATCACTCATCTAGCCATACAATTGCAACCACTATACCTTTGTACATCAATATGCATAGATGGATACATATTATGTCATTATCAGAAGATTTGGTATACTAATCTTAAACCATACCTGGGAGCCACCATCAGGTTCATACACTTGTATTTTTCAATAAGGCAAATGAATCAGTTTTGGAAACAAAAATGTGGGTACCCTAGTGGAATAAAAATATGCAGGCACAATGAATCAGCAGCCACAGGTGCCCAATATGGAGGTAGTGGGTGAAGTCTCTGCATACCTTGGCAAATCTCATGGTGGCAGACAAAACACAGTCTATCTTATCCCAGAAATCATCCTTTATGGTGATACTTGTTTTTTTTTTGCAATGATTGATGGTAACGTGAGGGTATCCTTCCAGCCTTGAACTTTACAAGGGTACAGGGATTAATGCAGCCATGGCACCACATAAGGAACAAACAATTAGCCCACTGCTGGAGAAGAAGCTACATAGTACCTTGGAAGGAGAACACTGGCCTGCTGCACACTCAACATTAAAAAAAAAACGCTTAACTATATGGAAATGGTTTAAATTTGGGCATCCCCAAATTCTTCTTTTCTATTTGTGGAGCCCACCCCATTTAGTATTTATAGATATATATAAACCCCATCATGGATGCCATGATCATAGTGGATTGCAGCCATGTTACTCTCTTCCTTTGGTGCAATGAACTGGCCATCTTCCAGTTCTTGGTTGGGTGTCTCTTCTGGCTGTTGGGAATCACATCGGTCCTGCTGCATATCCCCAAGTTGACCTGACAATTCAGGTGCCATGTCCCCAACTTGTTCTTCATCTTGGTTTATGTGCTGGTGTCCCTCTTCTGCTTTTTCTGCTGGCTTCTTGCCCATGTTGTGACCAGTCAGCTCACCCATGCCTTTGTCACCCATGCCCTCCCCAGCCCCACCTTGCTGTGACTGTTCCCCTGGCTGTTGCCCAACAGCCAGGCCTTGTAGTGAGTGCCGATCTGGTTGCTGCCCCATGTTCTGCCCAGGCTGACTTTCCTGTTGCTGTTGCTCTGCCTGTTGACATTGCTGTTGCCAAACATTGTGCCCATGCTGCAGACCTTGTGGTGGCTGTTGACCATGCTGGTGGTCTTGCACTTCTTGCACCTGTTGGCCAGGCTGGCCTTGTGGTTGCCCTTGCTGTTGCCCAAAACTGATACCTTGTTGTGGGTGCTAGTCTGGTTGCTGCCCTATGTTCTGCCCAGGCTGACTTTGCTGTTGCTGTTGCCAAGCCTCTTGGCCTGGCTGTTGCCCAACAACCTGCCCAGGCATGCAGGCCTTGTGGTCCTTGTTGGCCATGCTGGGGTCCTTGCACTTGCTGCACCTGTAGGCCAAGCTGGCCTTGTGGTGTTTGTTGGTCTGGTTGCTGCACCATGTTCTGCATAGGCTGACTTTGCTGTTGCTGTTGCCCTGGCTGTTGCCCAACAACCTGCCCAGGCTGCAGACCTTGTGGTCCCTGTTGGCCATGCTGGGGTTCTTGCACTTGCTGCACCTGTAGGCCAAGCTGGCCTTGTGGTGTTTGTTGGTCTGGTTGCTGCACCATGTCCTGCATACGCTGACTTTGCTGTTGCTGTTGCCATGGCTGTTGCCCAACAACCTGCCCAGACAGCGGACCTTGTGGTCCCTGTTGGCCATGCTGGGGTTCTTGCACTTGCTGCACCTGTAGGCCAAGCTGGCCTTGAGGTGTTTGTTGGTCTGGTTGCTGGCTTTGCTGTTGCTGTTGCCCTAGCTGTTGCCCAGCAACTTGCCCAGGCTGCAGACCTTGTGGTGGCTGTTGGCCATGCTGGGGTTGTGGCACTTGCTGCACCTGTAGGCCAAGCTGGGCTTGTGGTGTTTGTTGGTCTGGTTGCTGCACCATGCCCTGCATGGGCTGACTTTGCTGTTGCTGTTGCCCTGGTGAGTGTTGGTCTGGCTGCTGCCCCATGCTCTGCCCACACTGGCTTTGTTGGTGCTGTTGCCGTGGCTGTTGCCCAACAACCTGCCCAGGCTGCAGACCTTGTTGTCCCTGTTGGCCATGCTGAGGTTCTTGCACTTGTTGGCCAGGCTTGCCTTGTGATGCCTGTGGTGCTGGTTGCTGCCCCATGTTCTGCATAGGCTGAGTTTGCTGGTGCTGTTGCCTTGGCTGTTGCCCAACAATCTGCCCAGGTTGCAGGTGAGGAGCTTGCACTTGGCCAACCTGGTGGCCAGCCTGACCTTGTGGTGTTTGTAGGCATGGTTGCTGCCCCATGTTGTGCCCAGGCTGACTTTGCTGTTGCTGTTGTCCATTGTTGTCCTGCCTGTTGGCCTGGCTGCTGCCCAGCATTATACCCAGGCACCATACCTTGTTGTGGCTGTTGGCCATTCTGTTGCTGCCCCATGTTCTGCCCAACATTTCCTATCTGATGGCTTGTGCTTGTGGGGGTTGTTGGGCTTGTTGGGCAAAGTGACCTTGTGGTGGCTGTCCCAGCTGTTGCCCAACAACCTGCCCAGGCTGCAGACCTTGTGCTGTTTGTGGGCTTGTTTGATGGCCCAAGTGCTGGAGAAGCTTGCACTTGGCCCACCTGGTGGCCATGCTGCCCTTGTGGTGGCTGTTGGCATGGTTGCTGCCCCATGTTTTGACCAGGCTGACTTTGCTGCTGCTGTTGCCATAGCTGTTGGCCTGGCTGTTGGCTTGGCTGTTGCCCAACATTCTGGCCAGGCTGCAAACCTTGTGAATGGTGGTTGTGTGGCTCTTGCTGCATTTGCTTGCCATGCTGGCCTGGTGGTGTTAGTAGGCTTGGTTGCTGCCCCATGTTCTGCCCAAGCTGGCTATGCTGTTGCTGTTGCCCTGGCTGTTGCCCAAGTTTTTGGGCATGCTGCTGCATTTGGCCTATGTGTTGCCCAGGTTGTACTTGCTGCTGCTGTTGCATTGCCTGTGGCACCATGTGCTGTGGCACTTGTTGTGCCTGCTGGGCTGGTCCCTGTGGTATCTCCTTGCCAAAGCTTTGTGGGCCTTGGTGCTGCTGCTGCTGCTGCTGATGCTGCTGCTGCTGCTGCTGCATGTGTAGCAGCATGTTGTTGTACCCGGTGGCTGATGGTTGGTGCTGCTGCTGCTGCTGCCAGGCTTGCACACCTTGCTGTTGCTGCACATGCTGTGAACCCATCCCCTTGCCACTATTCATCATTTGTTGTTGCAGGGTACCCTTTGCCTGTTGCTGATGTGGCATTCCTTGGAGTGCTCCCACCATGCCTTTCCCACCCTTTGCGTGGTATATTTGTTTTTGCTGCTCTGGCTGCTGCTGTGGTGGATATGCCCCTTGTGCCCCCATGTTACAATGTTCTGCTGGCCCTGCTGTAGCATTACCTGTTGTTGGCTGGCCTGTGGGCATTGCTGTGCAGTGGCTGGGCCAGGGGGCTGTTGCAGTGCTGGTGGCCTCTGGCCATGTACTGTTCCTGCTGCTGCTGCTGCTGCTGCTGCTGCTGCTGCTTGGGCCTTCTTCAGGATGTCTTCCATGCTGGTTTGCTTTTTGACAACTGCCTCAAAGGGCTTGATTACATCCATTGTCTGTACATTCTTGGCCCATGTTTCTCCTGGGTTTTTAGCTGCAGCTTCTACCTTGGCCCATCATGTGTTTTGGTCTTGGGGCTAAATTTTTTACTTGGTTTAACATGGTCAAATCACACAACCAAGCCTTGTTTCTGAAAGGTTGGGTACTGAACCAGCACACTCAGTGAACAGGAAAATATAGCAACCCTTACTGTCCAATTCCCAATGCCATGAACCCAGTAAGAATGCTAGTACAGCAACATATGCAAACTATAAGGCCCAAGCACCAGCTTTGTGAACCAAAGCTCACCACCAGAGTCTGAGCTGTAGAACTCACTGAGGGTCATGATGTAATGCTCTGGGCCAGGGATCTTTATGCAGCTCTTGCCATTGGCATAAAGCTTGGTGGCAGGACACCCAGATGGCCATGCAAATTTGGGAGGCGCACCTTGGTTTCCACTTAACAATCAAGGTGGCTTTGTGAGGGTCAAACACAGACAGGGAGAGAGAAAGAGAGAGACAGACAGACAGACAGACAGACAGACAGACAGACAGCCAGCCAGGCAGGCAGGCAGACAGACAGACAGACAGACAGACAGACAGACAGACAGATAGAGAGATAGAGAGGTAGAGAGGTAGAGGGATAGATAGATAGATAGATAGATAGATATACAGATAGATAGACAGATAGATAGACAGATAGATAGATGGATAGATAGATAGATAGATAGGAAAGATAGGAAAGATAGGGAAGATAAGGAAATATAGGGGAACATAGAGAAAGATAGGGAAATATAGGGAAAGCTAGAGAAGGATAGAGAAAGATAGAGAAGGATAGAGAAAGATAGAGAGACAGGAAAACAGGTAGGCAAGACAGCCAAACAAACAGAAAGAAAGAAGGAAGGAAAGAAAGAAAGGGCAGAAAGAGAGAAAGAGAGAGAGAGAGAGGCAGAGAGAAAGGCATGCATTTGATAGGTATGTACACATATAGTGCATACAGAAAAGTGACTATAAATCATACCATAGCACTTTCAAGCACTATGACCATGTGCAATTCCATTTTAAAGGGAGTTGCTAGCCCATACCAATGGTGTCCCGCCAAACTGTCAAGTCTATAGGCAAGATGTTACATACCTGCCTCTAGCTTTCAGACTTGCTTTAGAAACACACAGGTCCCAAAGACTGCCCCTGCATTTTTTCATGGTACCCTAACAAATTGTTCAGCCACTTTATCAAAGAAGGCACTATTACCTAAATTGTGTTCCCACATGCATCCATCAAACATATGTGAAGGGGTCCAAGATATATCTTTCAATAACCCCATCTCAGTATACAAATACACAACACCACCACTGAATAACAAACCTACATTTTCCAAGCTAAGAGCCCATCTTTGCAAAGCACCCAAACATCCCCATTCTTGCTGACTTCCAGCCAGTGCTGGGGCCTCACATCATTCTGCGCATTCTGGTCTGGAGGTGGGTTCAAAGCCTGGGCAATGGCAGTGGACACCCAGCCACCCAGGTGCCAGGAAGGACCAAGAGCAGGAAACACCACCACATTAATTTGAATTGTGGCAACAAGTACTAGAAAGCACCACCAAGTCACTCCAATAGGCCTGTTTGCAAAGACATCTTCCCACCCATACTTATTTGCCACTTCTGCCTGGCTCTGATTTGCTATGGCTTAGGCCATTAAACATTGCCCCTACAAACCATATGCATATTTACTTGTATGTATGAAATTGCATGGGGGTACATCAAAAAATGTGGTCTTCAAAATGCAGCTGAATATCGAGATTCTTGTAGTCATCAGCCACTTCTGACAACCTGCTCTTTCCACCACTCTTCTCTGTGAATCTGTCCCTTGCTTCCAGGAGCTTAGCTCTCCTTATGGGTACAAGATTCAGTGTCCCTTTAACCACCACCAGTTAAAAGAATTACATGGTATAGTATAATAGTATAATCCTTGGCCCTATCCATTCTGGGTAAACCCACATGCAAACACCAAAGAAACCCTTTATAAATTCTGCATCCAGGCTCAGGTCACCCCTGTCCTTGGCTCTCAAGTCTCTCAACTTCATCTGTGGTGGCCAGGAGGTGGCTAGCCACACACACATTGAGATCTCTTCATCTTTCAGCAAGTTCCTGCTGCAGGAGACATGCCCCCCTATCAATCCAAAAGAATTCCACACCCATCTATATAGTCACAATGCAAATGGTCCTGGCTTATTGCTTGGCATTTGCCAATCAAAAACCATTAGCTGATAAGGAATAGTACTCACATCATTTAGTGCAAATACTATCAAACCCTGTTTGCTGGGTCAGGTTGGCTAAATCCTTGATGGTGCCCAAACAAAATGTATCCAGCTTCACCAAAACAAATCAACATCTTTCCCATCTTGCCTCTGGCCATCACAAAAGAGCTTGGGGTCAATGGCCCTCAACCACCTGAGCTGATCTCGCCTTAGTGGCCAAGCTGGCTGACAGTATTTGATGATCTGGTCAAGTCCTGAAATGGCTTTATTTATGTGGGCTGGGTTATCTATAACTTCATACTCTTGGTCAAAACATCATCAGCAAAATATTTTCTGACAATGCTACTCCTAAACACTGCTAAACCTCACATCTAGAGCAAAAGAAAACTCACTCACATCAAACCCAAAATCACATCAACATGCTGAAGCAATGCAAATAGAAAGCCACCTTGGGTAGAGATTGGTGCGGTTTTTTTTTTTACACCTTCCCAGCTGCACACAAGGCACTGGCCTTTGATCAAGCACTGCACCTGGGTTGGCACCCCAGGCCCAATCCCAAAGAGTCAAGCACACCAAAGGTTAGCCTCATCAACTATGATCCAAATGAAATTGATATAATCTATACAATATATATATATATATATTTATTTATATATCTCTCTCTCTATCTATCTATCTATCTATCTATCTGAATGGCAATGCCGTGGCATCATGAACATGCACCTAGCAAGAACCTTGCAACTGACTATACCTGACTTGAAAGTTTGATATACTATATACATGCCAGCATGTGGTTCAAACCCTGCATGAACAAAGATGTTGAAACAAAGCATCATCAGGATGGATGGTTATTATTGCATGCATGGATGGCCTTTTCTTTTCTTTTTGTCCTTCTTTTCTTTTGTGCTCTTCCTTTTTTTGCCAGTGTTCTTCCTTTTTTCCCTTATTTAGACACTGGCCACATGGAAAACAACTGCATATGCCTGCAAGCCAAACCTAGTTGTATAGCGACGGACTGAAACTTAGAATGCCGCCATGTTTGTTAAGATTTTTAACGGTGCCACTTAGAATGCCTTTTTTTTGGCCTCACTTAGAATGCCTCCATCGCTAAAACATTCAAACCTGCGAGCTGGACTTTTATGAGGCATTCTAAGTGCGCATGATTATCGCCATATTTTGAGACCCTTTCAATATTTTTTTTGGTTCAAGGCATTCTAAGTTTCAGTCCGTTGCTATTAGAGATGTAGACTTAAACTCTTGATGGTATATAAAAATTTATTATATAATCCCCTGTTCTGGTGTGAATATGCTAGTTGTTGTCCCCTAAATCGCATTTGTGAGTTTCAGGAGAAAGGAAAGGAGAAAGGAAAGGAGAAAGGAAAGCAGAAAGGAAAGGAGAAAGGAAAGGAGAAAGGAAAGGAGAAAGGAAAGGAGAAAGGAAAGGAGAAAGGAAGGGAGAAAGGAAGGGAGAAAGGAAAGGAGAAAGGAAAGGAGAAAGGAAAGGAGAAAGGAAAGGAGAAAGGAAAGGAGAAAGGAAAGGAGAAAGGAAAGGAGAAAGGAACGGAGAAAGGAACGGAAAAAGGAAAGGA
>CAMXCT020003172.1:0-14897 GCA_947184155.2 Cladocopium goreaui | reverse complement strand
GTATGCGTGTGTGAGTGTGTGCAACAAGTTGAATTCTTTGTATATAAGTGGTGTGGCGTCAGTCGCTGGGATGGCGGCATAGCGGGCAGCGAGTGAAAGGAAACCTCCCATGAGATTGGATTTATATACAATTATTCATATGAAATAGTAAATTTATACAATCCTTCAAACCATGTGTTTCACAAAAAAATAGAGATTTTGCAACAGAATGATGACATTTGTATATGTTTTTGGCGGCATTCTATGTGGGCTGCACAAAGTACATAAAACCCCACGTATACCGAGTATTTTGAAAATATGGGCTTCAAATGTTTGACATGCTGTGACCTGGACTTTTTGGCCGGAGGCATTCTATGTGTGGCACTCAATCTCATATTACGCTGTAAATTCTCACAAAATTTACCTACGAACGACTCATTACAAAAAGACCAGCTCAAATTACAGGTACCCGAAAATTGCATTTTACCAGGGTTTTTTAAGATTTTGCCCCCGCGGCGGCATTCTTTAGGACAGCGCGACCTGAAGGGGTGCGGCATTCTAAGTTTCAGTCCGTCGCTATAAACAAAATCATTGAAAATTGTTGTGCGTACTTTGCAGGCAAAATGCTTACTTTGCAGGCAAAATGCTTGCGATCTGAAGAGCTACCTCAAAGCAATTGTGAGGCAATGGTGGGGCAACCAAAAGTCTAGTTATATTTGCTATCAACAAAAGTCCCACCCAAGTAAATTACAAAAAATGTGGTTTCCTTTTACCTGCTCATGCCCAAGCACTGGAGCTGCTGGAATCACTGTCTGAACCACACTCAGACACACTCCTGCTGGTCCTGCTTGGAGCATAGCTGGACACAGTATGCCTGCTATCAGCTCAGCCATATTGTAAAGGCCAAGGCAGGGCCCCCATGACTGAAACAAATTTCCCTAGTACTGTGGCTCTTGAAATAAGAGGGCCAATTGAAACACAAACCATGTCAAAACTTTACTACAGCTTGAAAAAGCCACCAGGTCCAGGGGGTTGTTGTTGCCCAGGGTTTTGGTACAGCTGTTGCCCCTGCTGGTACCTAAGTGCAAAGGCTGCTCATTAATTCAAACCACTTTCCTACATCTTAACATGACCAAATGTGTGCACACTCAACCTTTTATTTTCACTTCAACTGCATGGTAGTTGCTGCTGCTGCTGCCACCCTGGGGGAGCATGTTGCTGCCAGCCATGACCTTGTGGCGTAGGCAAACTCTTCGACCTCATGGTTGCCATTGACTTCAAAGCCAAAAACCATGATGATTACTACCCAAATACAGCTTAAAGGATTCAGCTGACATAGTACACAAACAAAACAAACATTTAAAATATGGCATAAGGAAAAAGGCCCAAGAGCTCGCCCCTTATCTGTCTTCTTATGCTTCTTGTCCTTCTTCCCCATGGCTTCAAGTGTCACAGCACATGCAACACAAGCAGCCACTCCATGTGGCAGAGGGCCACTGAGCCCAAATGCCTTTCCCACCCTTTGCGTGGTATATTTGTTTTTGCTGCTCTGGCAGCTGCTGTGGTGGATATGCCCCTTGTGCCCCCATGTTACAATGTTCTGCTGGCCCTGCTGTAGCATTACCTGTTGTTGGCTGGCCTGTGGGCATTGCTGTGCAGTGGCTGGGCCAGGGGGCTGTTGCAGTGCTGGTGGCCTCTGGCCATGTACTGTTCCTGCTCCTGCTCCTGCTCCTGCTGCTGCTGCTGCTGCTGCTGCCTTCTTCAGGATGTCTTCCATGCTGGTTTGCTTTTTGACAACTGCCTCAAAGGGCTTGATTACATCCATTGTCTGTACATTCTTGGCCCATGTTTCTCCTGGGTTTTTAGCTGCAGCTTCTACCTTGGCCCATCATGTGTTTTGGTCTTGGGGCTAAAATTTTTACTTGGTTTAACATGGTCAAATCACACAACCAAGCCTTGTTTCTGAAAGGTCGGGTACTGAACCAGCACACTCAGTGAACAGGAAAATATAGCAACCCTTACTGTCCAATTCCCAATGCCATGAACCCAGTAAGAATGCTAGTACAGCAACATATGCAAACTATAAGGCCCAAGCACCAGCTTTGTGAACCAAAGCTCACCACCAGAGTCTGAGCTGTAGAACTCACTGAGGGTCATGATGTAATGCTCTGGGCCAGGGATCTTTATGCAGCTCTTGCCGTTGGCATAAAGCTTGGTGGCAGGACACCCAGATGGCCATGCAAATTTGGGAGGCGCACCTTGGTTTCCACTTAACAATCAAGGTGGCTTTGTGAGGGTCAAACACAGACAGGGAGAGAGAGAGAGAGAGAGAGACAGACAGACAGGCAGACAGGCAGACAGGCAGACAGGCAGACAGGCAGACAGGCAGACAGACAGACAGATAGAGAGAGATAGAGAGAGAGAGAGATAGATAGATAGATAGATAGATAGATATACAGATAGATAGACAGATAGATAGATAGATAGATAGATATACAGATAGATAGACAGATAGATAGACAGATAGATAGATGGATAGATAGATAGATAGATAGATAGGAAAGATAGGAAAGATAGGGAAGATAAGGAAATATAGGGGAACATAGAGAAAGATAGGGAAATATAGGGAAAGCTAGAGAAGGATAGAGAAAGATAGAGAAGGATAGAGAAAGATAGAGAGACAGGAAAACAGGTAGGCAAGACAGCCAAACAAACAGAAAGAAAGAAGGAAGGAAAGAAAGAAAGGGCAGAAAGAGAGAAAGAGAGAGAGAGAGAGAGGCAGAGAGAAAGGCATGCATTTGATAGGTATGTACACATATAGTGCATACAGAAAAGTGACTATAAATCATACCATAGCACTTTCAAGCACTATGACCATGTGCAATTCCATTTTAAAGGGGGTTGCTAGCCCATACCAATGGTGTCCCCCCAAACTGTCAAGTCTATAGGCAAGATGTTGCATACCTGCCTCTAGCTTTCAGACTTGCTTTAGAAACACACAGGTCCCAAAGACTGCCCCTGCATTTTTTCACGGTACCCTAACAAATTGTTCAGCCACTCTACCAAAGAAGGCACCATTACCTAAATTGTGTTCCCACATGCATCCATCAAACATATGTGAAGGGGTCCAAGATATATCTTTCAACAACTCCATCTCAGTATACAAATACACAACACCACCACTGAATAACAAACCTACATTTTCCAAGCTAAGAGCCCATCTTTGCAAAGCACCCAAACATCCCCATTCTTGCTGACTTCCAGCCAGTGCTGGGGCCTCACATCATTCTGTGCATTCTGGTCTGGAGGTGGGTTCAAAGCCTGGGCAATGGCAGTGGACACCCAGCCACCCAGGTGCCAGGAAGGACCAAGAGCAGGAAACACCACCACATTAATTTGAATTGTGGCAACAAGTACTAGAAAGCACCACCAAGTCACTCCAATAGGCCTGTTTGCAAAGACATCTTCCCACCCATACTTATTTGCCACTTCTGCCTGGCTCTGATTTGCTATGGCTTAGGCCATTAAACATTGCCCCTACAAACCATGTGCATATTTACTTGTATGTATGAAATTGCATGGGGGTACATCAAAAAATGTGGTCTTCAAAATGCAGCTGAATATCGAGATTCTTGTAGTCATCAGCCACTTCTGACAACCTGCTCTTTCCACCACTCTTCTCTGTGAATCTGTCCCTTGCTTCCAGGAGCTTAGCTCTCCTTATGGGTACAAGATTCAGTGTCCCTTTAACCACCACCAGTTAAAAGAATTACATGGTATAGTATAATAGTATAATCCTTGGCCCTATCCATTCTGGGTAAACCCACATGCAAACACCAAAGAAACCCTTTATAAATTCTGCATCCAGGCTCAGGTCACCCCTGTCCTTGGCTCTCAAGTCTCTCAACTTCATCTGTGGTGGCCAGGAGGTGGCTAGCCACACACACATTGAGATCTCTTCATCTTTCAGCAAGTTCCTGCTGCAGGAGACATGCCCCCCTATCAATCCAAAAGAATTCCACACCCATCTATATAGTCACAATGCAAATGGTCCTGGCTTATTGCTTGGCATTTGCCAATCAAAAACCATTAGCTGATAAGGAATAGTACTCACATCATTTAGTGCAAATACTATCAAACCCTGTTTGCTGGGTCAGGTTGGCTAAATCCTTGATGGTGCCCAAACAAAATGTATCCAGCTTCACCAAAACAAATCAACATCTTCCCCATCTTGCCTCTGGCCATCACAAAAGAGCTTGGGGTCAATGGCCCTCAACCACCTGAGCTGATCTCGCCTTAGTGGCCAAGCTGGCTGACAGTATTTGATGATCTGGTCAAGTCCTGAAATGGCTTTATTTATGTGGGCTGGGTTATCTATAACTTCATACTCTTGGTCAAAACATCATCAGCCAAATATTTTCTGACAATGCTACTCCTAAACACTGCTAAACCTCACATCTAGAGCAAAAGAAAACTCACTCACATCAAACCCAAAATCACATCAACATGCTGAAGCAATGCAAATAGAAAGCCACCTTGGGTAGAGATTGGTGCGGTTTTTTTTTTACACCTTCCCAGCTGCACACAAGGCACTGGCCTTTGATCAAGCACTGCACCTGGGTTGGCACCCCAGGCCCAATCCCAAAGAGTCAAGCACACCAAAGGTTAGCCTCATCAACTATGATCCAAATGAAATTGATATAATCTATACAATATATATATATATTATATTTTATATCTCTCTCTCTCTATCTACCTACCTGCCTATCTATCTGTCTATCTATCTATCCATCTCTATATCTATTATCTATCTATCTATCTATCTACCTATCTATCTATCTATCTTTCTATCTATCTATGTGTGTGTTCAAATTTTGAATAGCTGTCTAGGCAAGGAGCTTTCAGCATCTGAGGAATCTTCATCACCTGGCCAACAAATGTGGGCAGCAACTACTTACCTTGAATGGCAATGCCGTGGCATCATGAACATGCACCTAGCAAGAACCTTGCAACTGACTATACCTGACTTGAAAGTTTGATATACTATATACATGCCAGCATGTGGTTCAAACCCTGCATGAACAAAGATGTTGAAACAAAGCATCATCAGGATGGATGGTTATTATTGCATGCATGGATGGCCTTTTCTTTTCTTTTTGTCCTTCTTTTCTTTTGTGCTCTTCCTTTTTTTGCCAGTGTTCTTCCTTTTTTCCCTTATTTAGACACTGGCCACATGGAAAACAACTGCATATGCCTGCAAGCCAAACCTAGTTGTAAACAAAATCATTGAAAATGTTGTGCATACTTTGCAGGCAAAATGCTTGCGATCTGAAGAGCTACCTCAAAGCAATTGTGAGGCAATGGTGGGGCAACCAAAAGTCTAGTTATATTTGCTATCAACAAAAGTCCCACCCAAGTAAATTACAAAAAATGTGGTTTCCTTTTACCTGCTCATGCCCAAGCACTGGAGCTGCTGGAATCACTGTCTGAACCACACTCAGACACACTCCTGCTGGTCCTGCTTGGAGCATAGCTGGACACAGTATGCCTGCTATCAGCTCAGCCATATTGTAAAGGCCAAGGCAGGGCCCCCATGACTGAAACAAATTTCCCTAGTACTGTGGCTCTTGAAATAAGAGGGCCAATTGAAACACAAACCATGTCAAAACTTTACTACAGCTTGAAAAAGCCACCAGGTCCAGGGGGTTGTTGTTGCCCAGGGTTTTGGTACAGCTGTTGCCCCTGCTGGTACCTAAGTGCAAAGGCTGCTCATTAATTCAAACCACTTTCCTACATCTTAACATGACCAAATGTGTGCACACTCAACCTTTTATTTTCACTTCAACTGCATGGTAGTTGCTGCTGCTGCTGCCACCCTGGGGGAGCATGTTGCTGCCAGCCATGACCTTGTGGCGTAGGCAAACTCTTCGACCTCATGGTTGCCATTGACTTCAAAGCCAAAAACCATGATGATTACTACCCAAATACAGCTTAAAGGATTCAGCTGACATAGTACACAAACAAAACAAACATTTAAAATATGGCATAAGGAAAAAGGCCCAAGAGCTCGCCCCTTATCTGTCTTCTTATGCTTCTTGTCCTTCTTCCCCATGGCTTCAAGTGTCACAGCACATGCAACACAAGCAGCCACTCCATGTGGCAGAGGGCCACTGAGCCCAAATTGCCACCAGTTTGAAAGAGAATCCACCCCAGGTTAATGATGGAAGGCTACTAGTTAAACATCATTAGTGGTATGATTTATCTAAATCCTAAACCCCTCATGTGATGTGTGAAATAACTTGACCACACAATTTAATGATCTGCAACATAAATCTTTTGGAATTGTGGATTGGTATTTCCTTTATCTTGCTCATTACCAGTGAATTCTTCTCACAATAACTAGGTACTCCAACTTATGCATTCTCCTAAACTTTGTCCCCATTTTATGGTATTTGTTCTTATGATTTTATATGTTTTTATATTTCTTTATTTGTTTTTATTTGTTGAACCCTTGATGAGCCACCTTCCAATGAGCCACCTTGTTCCCACAAAAGAAAAACCCACGCAAGACTTTTTTTTAGTATCGTGGCATCTGCAAATATGGACGTGTGTTTTTGCTGCAGTGGCGAAAGGCCGCGAAAGCGCGGCGAAAGGTTCGCGAAAGGTCTGAATACCACTATCTATACACGAAATATGCACACGAAAACATGATTATAATTCCGTGTCCCGATTCTGCTGTGGGGCGGAAGGTCGCGAAAGGTCGCGAAAGCACGGCATTAATAAGGGCAGTTTTGGGGAACCATAATTTTGAACAACTCCCATGTGATGATGCGCCATGGGGCTGTGGATTCAAAGGCTTAAAGTCCAAAACAGGCCGTGCTGGACTTGTGTTTTCTAGAATTTCCCGGTACTTACATGATCGTACATGTATATATATATTATATTTATATATATATATAATATTTATATATATAATATATATATATATGTATTCGATGGTATATGCACTTGGTACAGTGTGGAAAGGACACCTAGGTCTAGGGCCAATATTTCTGCACTTCTTGCATGCCCATGCCATACAAATCTTGCACCATCGTAATATCCATCCGATGCATCCATCCATGTACTGTATTCAGGATATCTCCTCAAATCAGCGCAATAGCAATAATAGCAATAATCTATACGCTTCTATCCCGGAGCCCTTCATGGGCGATTTCTAAGAGCGACAGATTGTCGGCACCACCCAGCAAAGCCCCGGACCTAAGTTGTACCTCAGGAGCTAAACGACAAGTTCGAGAGGATGCAACTTAGAGCAGAAGCCGCATTGGTGAAGCAAAAAATGCCTCTTGGTGGAATCATCAAGCTTCGCATGTAGTGACTACACAGATCAGAAGTACTTTAAGATCAATATAGATGAACATAGATCAACATTGATCAACCCGATAAACCATTTTTGCTGCCATTTGCAACTTCGCCTGGCAAATTATTTTGACCTGAAGAGGTTGCAGCAGCAGCTGGATGAGGTGAACAAAACGGTGGAGGACCGAGCCAGACAGCTGGCAGCAGCTGGCAGCAGCCAGCCGGACTGGTTTCAGGATCTTTGAGGCAAACGACGCGGTTGATTTGTTCGACCAACGATATCAATGTTGAGCACAAATTTCAGTCTGCATTGGCGCAAGCTGGATTTCCAACCTATACTGGAAGCAAAGTGCGTAGAACGATGCAACCAGAATCGGGGAGGAAGTTACAAACTGGGTTCAGGGGTTTTCTGTTTGCTTGCCAGCCCCTTTTCTTATTTATATATATAACCATCCTGAAGTAGATAGAATCTCTGGAATTTCAAAAAAAAAAACGGTCTGAAAAAAAACTATAGATAGAATCCCAAAATGGTTCAAAAATCTGGGTCGATGATTGGTAAAAAAAAGGTCCCTCAAAAATGATCACAAAAGCGGTCATTTAGCTTGTGATTTGGTTGTTTGGGCCTTTGGAATGACCACCAAATGTTGTCATTATGCTGGTGTATTAGGTTCTGGCATGCGAATTTCAGCCCAAAATCTTCCAAAGAAATTGTCACTGTTGCTGGTGGTTCCCAGAAATATAGATCCTTTGGCAGTGGTATTCAATAGTCAAATCCAAGAAAAGAATGGGTGTGGGTCAAATTATCACACCCCAAAATTGATAGTTGATTTTTTAAGATGTGAAATTTTGAAATTGAGCTGGGGCCAAATTTGACCCGTACCCATTTAGCTACAGTGTGCTCACCGGACCTCCTGGAGATTTTGAATTTGGACATCGATCAAAATCGGATACTTTAAAAAGTAATCTGTATAGAGTGTGATTGGGACAGAAGGTTTTGATCCATCCCCATATTCTTCTATATTCCTTCATATTCTATCTATGGTATCAACTGTGCTGACCCCTCCCTACTGCATTCTGCTAACAACGGCAGGTTTCCAAAAACCATTCCATGTGTTGTAGATTCTTTGGCAATGGTATTTTTGGTTCCCGGGATGCCCAAATAGTCAAACCCAATAAAGGAATGGGTGTGAGTCCAAATATCATCCCTACAAAATTGATAGTTGATTATTTAAGATGTGCAATTTTGTAATTGAGTTGGTGTGCTCACCGGACCTCCTGGAGATTTTGAATTTGGACATCGATCAAAACCAGCTACTTTAAAAAGTAATCTGTATAGAATTGGGTGTAATTGGGACAGAAGGTTTTGATCCATCCCCATATTCTTCTATATTCTTTCATATTCTATCTATGGTATCAACCACTGCGCTGACCCCTCCCTACTGCATTCTGCTAACAACGGCAGGTTTCCAAAAACCATTCCATGTGTTGTAGATTCTTTGGCAATGGTATTTTTGGTTCCCGGGGTGCCCAAATAGTCAAACCCAATAAAGGAATGGGTGTGGGTAAAATGATCACCCCTACAAAATTGATAATTGATAATTGAAGATGTGCAATTTTGTAATTGAGTTGGTGTGCTCACCGGACCTCCTGGAGATTTTGAATTCGAACGTAGATATAAACTGTTGGATAGTCAACCATATAAGATCATGAACCAACAGTGGTTTTGAATACAGCCCAAAAGGTATTTTCAGAATCCCTAAATTATAATACCACTGTGGATAATATATTGATATAGCACATGTTGTTAAATACCACTGGGTATAATCCAATTAACAAAATTGTCTTTGACAACATGTGATTGTTTTTCCAACCGGGACCTTTTCAGGGATATTCTAACTATAGATCTTGCCAGGGGCTGACAACTCGGCTCCCCCGTAAAGGGAGCATAGCCAAAAAACGTGACGGGATTCCAGAATCCCGTCATCACCCCCCTATGTGGGGGACGCCCCGGAAAGCGACCGAGTGTGCTACTATAGTGTGTAGGGTGCACTCTGTGTGAAATATATGCTTTGTATGTGAATGATATCAAATATGTAGATATAATATGTATGGTGTTTACTATGATTGAAACATATGCTTTATATGTGAATGATATAAAATATGTAAATATAATATGTATGGTTGGATAGTCAAACTCTAGATAGAATATCCTCTAGATCCATGAAAAGACTGAATTCTTAAAGGATGCTTGGAATTAAGCATGTATTTGTGGTGCTCCCTGCCCCTTCCTCCACATCTACCCATCCAAAGTTCATTCTTGGAGCTGTTTGAAAGCAAGCTTTAAAAGGAAAATGGCATTAAAAAAAAGGAATCCGAGATCTCACCATCCAAAGTTGAAATTGCAGGTTTTTGAAAAGAAACCACAAAAGGAAAATGGGATGAGAAAAGAAATAATCCACGATCTTACCATTCAAAGTTCAATCTTGCAGGTTTTTGAAAAGAAAGCTGCGAAAGGAAAAGGAGATGAGAAAAGTATAGAAAAGTAGGAATCCAAGATCGAGCATCCAAAGTTCATTTTTGCTAGTGCTGTGCTAGGACAGTTGGGCAAAACTATAGATAGAATATCCTCTAGAACCATGAAAAGACTGAATTTTTAAGGATGCTTGGAGTTGAGCATGTATTTGTGGTGTTCCCTGCCCCTTCCTCCACATCTACCCATCCAAAGTTCATTCTTGGAGCTGTTTGAAAGCACACTTTAAAAGGAAAATGGCATTAAAAAAGTAGGAATCCAAGATCTTACCATCCAAAGTTGAAATTGCAGGTTTTTGAAAAGAAACCACAAAAGGAAAATGGGATGAGAAAAGAAGGAATCCACGATCTTACCATTCAAAGTTCAGTCTTGCAGGTTTTTGAGGCAAAACTATAGATAGAATATCCTCTAGAACCATGAAAAGACTGAATTTTTAAAGGATGCTTGGAGTTGAGCATGTATTTGTGGTGCTCCCTGCCCCTTCCTCCACATCTACCCATCCAAAGTTCATTCTTGGAGCTGTTTGAAAGCAAGCTTTAAAAGGAAAATGGCATTAAAAAAGTAGGAATCCGAGATCTTACCATCCAAAGTTGAAATTGCAGGTTTTTGAAAAGAAGCAACAAAAGGAAAATGGGATGAGAAAAGAAGAAATCCACGATCTTACCATTCAAAGTTCAGTCTTGCAGGTTTTTGAATAGAAAGCCGTGAAAGGAAAAGGAGATGAGAAAAGTACAGAAAAGTAGGAATCCAAGATCGACCATCCAAAGTTCATTTGTGCTAGTACTGTGCTAGGACAGTTGGGCAAAACTATAGATAGAATATCCTCTAGAACCATGAAAAGACTGAATTTTTAAAGGATGTTTGGGATTAAGCATGTATTTGTGGTGCTTCCCTGCCCCTTCCTCCACATCTACCCATCCAAAGTTCATTCTTGGAGCTGTTTGAAAGCAAGCTTTAAAAGGAAAATGGCATTAAAAAGTAGGAATCCAAGATCTTACCATCCAAAGTTGAAATTGCAGGTTTTTGAAAAGAAACCACAAAAGGAAAATGGGATGAGAAAAGAAATAATCCACGATCTTACCATTCAAAGTTCAGTCTTGCAGGTTTTTGAATAGAAAGCTGTGAAAGGAAAAGGAGATGAGAAAAGTATAGAAAAGTAGGAATCCAAGATCGACCATCCAAAGTTCATTTGTGCTAGTGCTGTGCTAGGACAGTTGGGCAAAACTATAGATAGAATATCCTCTAGAACCATGAAAAGACTGAATGTTTAAAGGATGTTTGGGATTAAGATTAAGCATGTATTTGTGGTGCTCCCTGCCCCTTCCTCCACATCTACCCATCCAAAGTTCATTCTTGGAGCTGTTTGAAAGCAAACTTTAAAAGGAAAATGGCATTAAAAAAGTAGGAATCCAAGATCTTACCATCCAAAGTTGAAATTGCAGGTTTTTGAAAAGAAGCAACAAAAGGAAAATGGGATGAGAAAAGAAGGAATCCACGATCTTACCATTCAAAGTTCAGTCTTGCAGGTTTTTGAATAGAAAGCCGTGAAAGGAAAAGGAGATGAGAAAAGTACAGAAAAGTAGGAATCCAAGATCGACCATCCAAAGTTCATTTGTGCTAGTGCTGTGCTAGGACAGTTGGGCAAAACTATAGATAGAATATCCTCTAGAACCATGAAAAGACTGAATTTTTTAAAGGATGCTTGGAATTAAGCATGTATTTGTGGTGTTCCCTGCCCCTTCCTCCACATCTACCCATCCAAAGTTCATTCTTGGAGCTGTTTGAAAGCAACTTTAAAAGGAAAATGGCATTAAAAAAGTAGGAATCCAAGATCTTACCATCCAAAGTTGAAATTGCAGGTTTTTGAAAAGAAGCAACAAAAGGAAAATGGGATGAGAAAAGAAGGAATCCACGATCTTACCATTCAAAGTTCAGTCTTGCAGGTTTTTGAATAGAAAGCTGTGAAAGGAAAAGGAGATGAGAAAAGTATAGAAAAGTAGGAATCCAAGATCGACCATCCAAAGTTCATTTTGTGCTAGTGCTGTGCTAGGACAGTTGGGCAAAACTATAGATAGAATATCCTCTAGAACCATGAAAAGACTGAATTTTTAAAGGATGTTTGGGATTAAGCATGTATTTGTGGTGTTCCCTGCCCCTTCCTCCACATCTACCCATCCAAAGTTCATTCTTGGAGCTGTTTGAAAGCAAGCTTTAAAAGGAAAATGGCATTAAAAAAGTAGGAATCCAAGATCTTACCATCCAAAGTTGAAATTGCAGGTTTTTGAAAAGAAACCACAAAAGGAAAATGGGATGAGAAAAGAAGAAATCCACGATCTTACCATTCAAAGTTCAGTCTTGCAGGTTTTTGAATAGAAAGCCGTGAAAGGAAAAGGAGATGAGAAAAGTATAGAAAAGTAGGAATCCAAGATCGACCATCCAAAGTTCATTTGTGCTAGTACTGTGCTAGGACAGTTGGGCAAAACTATAGATAGAATATCCTCTAGAACCATGAAAAGACTGAATTTTTAAAGGATGTTTGGGATTAAGATTAAGCATGTATTGATGGTGCTCCCTGCCCCTTCCTCCACATCTACCCATCCAAAGTTCATTCTTGGAGCTGTTTGAAAGCAAGCTTTAAAAGGAAAATGACATCTAAAAAGTAGGAATCCAAGATCTTACCATCCAAAGTTGAAATTGCAGGTTTTTGAAAAGAAGCAACGAAAGGAAAATGGGATGAGAAAAGAAGGAATCCACGATCTTACCATTCAAAGTTCAGTCTTGCAGGTTTTTGAAAAGAAAGCTGCGAAAGGAAAAGGAGATGAAAAAAGTATAGAAAAGTAGGAATCCAAGATCGACCATCCAAAGTTCATTTTTGCTAGTGCTGTGCTAGGACAGTTGGGCAAAACTATAGATAGAATATCCTCTAGAACCATGAAAAGACAATTTTTAAAGGATGCTTGGAGTTGAGCATGTATTTGTGGTGTTCCCTGCCCCTTCCTCCACATCTACCCATCCAAAGTTCATTCTTGGAGCTGTTTGAAAGCAAGCTTTAAAAGGAAAATGGCATTAAAAAATAGGAATCCAAGATCTAACCATCCAAAGTTGAAATTGCAGGTTTTGAAAAGAAACCACAAAAGGAAAATGGGATGAGAAAAGAAGGAATCCACGATCTTACCATGTAAAGTTCAGTCTTGCAGGTTTTTGAATAGAAAGCTGTGAAAGGAAAAGGAGATGACAAAAGTATAGAAAGTAGGAATCCAAGATCGACCATCCAAAGTTCATTCTTGGAGCTGTTTGAAAGCACACTTTAAAAGGAAAATGGCATTAATAAAGTAGGAATCCAAGATCTTACCATCCAAAGTTGAAATTGCAGGTTTTTGAAAAGAAACCACAAAAGGAAAATGGGATGAGAAAAGAAATAATCCACTATCTTACCATTCAAAGTTCAGTCTTGCAGGTTTTTGAATAGAAAGCTGTGAAAAGAAAAGGAGACGAGAAAAGTATAGAAAAGTAGGAACCCAAGATCGACCATCCAAAGTTCATTTTTGCTAGTGCTGTGCTAGGACAGTTGGGCAAAACTATAGATAGAATATCCTCTAGAACCATGAAAAGACTGAATTTTTAAAGGATGTTTGGGATTAAGCATGTATTTGTGGTGCTCCCTGCCCCTTCCTCCACATCTACCCATCCAAAGTTCATTCTTGGAGCTGTTTGAAAGCAAGCATTAAAAGAAAAATGGCATCTAAAAAGTAGGAATCCAAGATCTTACCATCCAAAGTTGAAATTGCAGGTTTTTGAAAAGAAACCACAAAAAGAAAATGGGATGAGAAAAGAAGAAATCCACGATCTTACCATTCAAAGTTCAGTCTTGCAGGTTTTTGAATAGAAAGCTGTGAAAGGAAAAGGAGATGAGAAAAATATAGAAAGTAGGAATCCAAGATCGACCGTCCAAAGTTCATTTGTGCTAGTACTGTGCTAGGACAGTTGGGCAAAACTATAGATAGAATATCCTCTAGAACCATGAAAAGACTGAATTGTTTAAGGATGTTTGGGATTAAGATTAAGCATGTATTTGTGGTGCTCCCTGCCCCTTCCTCCACATCTACCCATCCAAAGTTCATTCTTGGAGCTGTTTGAAAGCAAACTTTAAAAGGAAAATGGCATCTAAAAAGTAGGAATCCAAGATCTTACCATCCAAAGTTGAAATTGCAGGTTTTGAAAAGAAACCACAAAAGGAAAATGGGATGAGAAAAGAAGGAATCCACGATCTTACCATTTAAAGTTCAAGTCTTGCAGGTTTTTTGAACTAGGAAAGTCGTGCAAGAAGGAAAGGAGATGAGAAAGTATAGAAAGTAGGAAATCCCGATCGACCAATCCAAAGTTTCATTTTTGTGCTAGTACTGTGCTAGGACATTGGGCAAAACTATAGATAGAATATCCTCTAGAACCATGAAAAGACTGAATTTTTAAAGGATGTTTGGGATTAAGCATGTATTTGTGGTGCTCCCTGCCCCTTCCTCCACATCTACCCATCGAAAGTTCATTCTTGGAGCTGTTTGAAAGCAAACTTTAAAAGGAAACTGGCATCTAAAAAGTAGGAATCCAAGATCTTACCATCCAAAGTTGAAATTGCAGGTGTTTGAAAAGAAGCAACAAAAGGAAAATGGGATGAGAAAAGAAGAAATCCACGATCTTACCATTCAAAGTTCAGTCTTGCAGGTTTTTGAATAGAAAGCCGTGCAAGGAAAAGGAGATGAGAAAAGTATAGAAAAGTAGGAATCCAAGATCGACCATCCAAAGTTCATTTTGTGCTAGTACTGTGCTAGGACAGTTGGGCAAAACTATAGATAGAATATCCTCTAGAACCATGAAAAGACTGAATTATTAAAGGATGTTTGGGATTAAGCATGTATTTGTGGTGCTCCCTGCCCCTTCCTCCACATCTACCCATCCAAAGTTCATTCTTGGAGCTGTTTGAAAGCACACTTTAAAAGGAAAATGGCATCTAAAAAGTAGGAATCCAAGATCT
>CAMXCT020003171.1:47479-74023 GCA_947184155.2 Cladocopium goreaui | reverse complement strand
GAGAAGAGAGAAGAGAGAAGAGAGAAGAGAGAAGAGGGAAGAGGGAAGAGAGAAGAGGGAAGAGGGAAGAGGGAAGAGGGAAGAGAGAAGAGGGAAGAGAGAAGAGAGAAGAGAGAAGAGAGAAGAGGGAAGAGAGAAGAGAGAAGAGAGAAGAGAGAAGAGAGAAGCGAGAAGAGAGAAGAGAGAAGAGAGGAGAGAGAAGAGAGGAGAGAGAAGAGAGAGAAGAGGGAAGAGAGAAGAGGGAAGAGAGAAGAGGGAAGAGAGAGAGAGAGAGAGACACAGAGACACAGAGACACAGAGACACAGAGAGAGAGAGAGAGAGAGAAAGAGAGAAAGAGAGAGAGAGAGAGCTAGGTAGGATAGGTAGATAGGTAGACAGGTAGGCAGGCAGACAGGTAGACAGCAGGTAGATAGAAAGACAGACAGACAGACAAACAGACAGATAGACACATAGATATATATAGTTAGGCAGATGGATAAACGGATAGATAGAAAGAAGGACAGATAGGTAGATACATGGACAGATAGACAAATAGACTTCACATAGATAGTCAGGCAGATAGATAGATAGATAGAAGGATAGATAGATAGATAGATAGATAGACAGATAGACAGATAGACAGACAGACGGATAGATAGATAGACGCACCGATCGATCGATAGATAGATAGATTAATAGTAGGTAGATAGAAAGCCCGGCGCTTCAACGACCTTTGGATCCATCAGTGGGTTCACTCTGCCATCCATAAGTCACAACAACCAAGCTCTCCTATAGGTTTCCTATCATTGAAACTTCCGCCACCGCCTTGTGCGGTACTGCCGGTATGAATTCCGTACAGTACAGTATATAGGCGTGCTCGAATACCAGCGAACTCATGGAGGCTCTTCTTTTGCAGCTGGACGAATGGCCCGTGTGTTTTCGGCGCCAGCCCGGCTGCGCGGCTGAAGTTTCTGAGACCTAGGCTGCGAGGACAAGACAGCCACACAACTTCATACAATATGACTTCACGCAAATTGATATTAACTTCTCTGGTTGTATGGTCGGGTATGTACCCCAACCTTTCGACAAGAAAGGACTTGCCTGCCTTTCCACCAGTATGCTTCGGCATCATCCGCGTGTGATTCTAGTTGGGAGTGATCTTGGAACTTACAAAAATACAGTGCTTTCCAGGGATGAAAAAGGTTCAACGGAGCCAAAAAGCAGTTTGCACTCCCCGCGAGGGACCCCAAATCCTCCCGTATCCATGATCATGGCTTCACGCCCCTGCACACAGAAAAGGACATGGAAAGAAGGAAGAACATGGCAAACACATGTTTCACACACTTGAAAGACCGCATGTCGTCGTTGGTTTTAGAACTCTTCTGAGTAGTGGGAAAATTCCCGGGAAGGCCTTATGTTGCCGTGATCGACATGGGTGGTTTTTGGCTTGGCCACCTTGCCATGATAAAAGAAAATGACCTAGTTCTTCGAAAAATTGAAAAATGGTGATTCTTCACTTCAGAACAGGTACGTGGATTCTGCGTCCAGAATCCATTTCAATGACCTGTAACAACCTCTTTGTTGGACTGCCACTGTTACAAGTCAGGCAGTCCCCCTGTTTTGAACATTGAATGAGAAAACCGATGAAAATCGCACAAAAAATGCAAAAAATGAACAGCCCTTAGGAACAGGGTTTGACTCACACACCAAGGCCGTATGTCGCCGAGACCATTTTTGACTTCACAGGAGCCCAATGGCATGGTATACTTCGGACGAAGAAAAACCCTGCTGTACATACAAAAGTGCAAGCTGACGTAATCTAGGTTCAATTGCTGAAGACGGAAACGAATATTTCTAATGCAGGTGAGCTCGGCTTGTCAAGCCGCTCAGCCTGAGACAGAAAAAGACCCCGCTGATGCAATATCGAATTTGCTATTGATATGTCACAGTTCTTTCGGCAACGGAAACTTTGAATCCCAGGAGCATGGAATCACCCACCTTTTCCAGCTCTACTGGGCGTCCATAAAAATTAATACGAGTCAGAATAAATGACGATTGGTTCTGACTTGGCAATGACAGAGTCGAAAACGGCAAAACGGTTATCAACATATCTAACGAAGGCAAAGTTCAATGGTTTCTGACTGCAGAGAAGCGCCTCAAACGAATGTTGCCACGCTCGCTCCACCATGGTGGGCAGCAAGGTTGGAAATAGTTGGACTGCTGAGGCTGGCCTTCACAATGACGAAGAGGTCGTCAGCTTTGATGTACCTGACGTTGTAGGCTGATTTTCTGTAAGTGTCTGCAAACGTCGACTGTATCGGGCCTCCTGTTGCTGACAAGTCCACTGAAATTGAGAGATCTCCTGGGTGACGGTCTTTCCATGCTACGATCAATGCCTGAACTGCATCAAGAAGTCGGTCTTGAGTTGGAAAAAACCCTACCAAATCGTCATTCAAAAATTCCAAGTGAACAATCTCGCGAAATGCCGAAGAATTGTGTTTTCCAAATTTGAGGAACACTCTGTTGCCCCAGTTGTTGGGCCAAACTTCTCGGAGCATGGAGTCTCAACCGCGTGACACAGCTTTTAACAATGTGGACTGATAGCTCTGAAAATATCTAATCAGAGTCCGACAAAATTTCCAATCTTAAGGAAATACTTAGAGTTGGCGTTGGCGCTGGCAAAGATGTGTAGCTTTGATGGCAAGTTGACGTCGTCCAAGTTGATGGCAACATGTCCTGCTTTTTGCATGTGCTGCTTTGCAATGGATCGTAGTACTTTACAGCAAGGGGGATTTTGTATGTGTGACGTTTTCCATGGTCTCTCCATTTTTCGACGGTTGCGTAGAATTTCGCTTAACTTGGGGAAACCTTGTTCTTGGAGTCGATGAATGAGTAAAAAGAGAGGAATTGCAGCATTTTTATGTTGTAAAATGAATTGCCGAATTCAAGTCTCAAGATTCGTTCGAAAATTGTCATGCGCCAAAAACGGAATGTGCAATGGTAAATTGGTTTTTGGAACTGTGGTGTTTCGAAATAGCATTGCTTTTGCAATCTCTTGACTCTAGATTTACCGGGTTCTTCCATGTGAGTCGCCAGTCTGTACAAAGCATAAACTTCCAGGGCATGAAGTTCTCCAGATCGAATTTGTTTGCATGCTTCAAAGCTCGCTCTTGTGAACAGGCTAATTTGGTACAAAATTCTCCAAGCTTGTTCTTGAAACGAATGAGGTGGCGGCACCGATCCGAGAGAAAACAAGCGTCGTCGAGCTCTTTGATTGATACAATCTCGGAGTGAATTTAACAGGACCTTGGCGATTTTTCGCGCATTCCAACCTTCAGATTTGAAATTGAGATATTTTTAAAAATGAAGCCATGGTTCAAAGCAGGTTGCCAAGAACTAATTAGCAAATAATCACAGACGCAGGCATTGTCGTACGTTGTGCATGCTTGCAAAACAATACACGTGTACGATTCAAAAATTGTCCTGGTGCTCCAGTAGCGGACTGACAATTCTGCATGAACAGTGGGGTTGCGCCAAATTTTGTTTCAATTTTGCAAGCCTGTTGAACTCACGTTTCACGGCTGAAATGGCAGTTGAACCAATATAAAAATGTCCGGACCGCGTGTACCACCTCCGCTTCTGGTCAGGTGGGTGAAACGGCATCTTGACATATACCACATATGAGGATTGAAAAAACGGGTAAGTCTACAAGTACATGTGTGGGGAGATGCCTGGGTTCTTGAAACGGTTGCGCCATTGACGAGTAGTCATTTGGGGGCTGAGTAACGTGTCAACAAAAGAACATGCAAAATGCTCAAGCTCCACATGGCTGGTCCTTTCGAAATGAAAGGAACATAATGCACAAAATGGGTCAAAGCTGAGCGCAGAATGTCAATAACAGAAAACAAAACTTCGACATTCATGCTTTCATGATCACGAACTAGTCAAGCGGTCAAACTAGCACCAATGGCAACAATTTGGCGCAAAGTGGATGGTGTCATTTTCAATGACATGTCCGTGGGAAGGCCATATTGTATGGCTGCCTGCTGAAGATCCGTT
Organism: Cladocopium goreaui; assembly: GCA_947184155.2. Lineage (NCBI taxonomy): Eukaryota > Dinophyceae > Suessiales > Symbiodiniaceae > Cladocopium > Cladocopium goreaui. Next base: position 69,984 of record CAMXCT020003171.1, on the reverse strand, counting down.
TTTGTGACACCAGAATCATCAAAAATCTGTATGATCTTCATCGCAGGTTGCTGGGTCTCCGTCGGGAATGTTTGAAACCATTTTTTGATAGTAGCCGCCGAAAAGCCTCCAGGTTGGTACTGTTTAAGCACAGGAGAAGAAGCATCCAAAATTTCCGAAACGGAAAGCAACGAAACATCATCATCACCGTCAGAATTAATAGGAGTTCTGCGGGCGCCTTCGGCAGCCTCTGGCACCGAAGGTGCTGATGCCTCTTGAGGCAGAAACATCTTGGGCAACTTCTGTTCAGTCGTCTCCTCCGTTTTTCTTACCTTTCGTTCAGGCGCGCTACCCAAATGTGCGGAACTGGGGCTACCCTTTGGCGGTTGTTTCGGAGAAATTGTATGGCTTTGAAGTTGGTCAGAAAGACCTGCGGCTGCCAACTGATCCAACTGATTTTGCGCTGCTTTGAGCTGCGCTTCCGAAGCCTGTGCGCATCGAAGCGCTTGACCTTGGGTCTTCTGTGGCTGCAAAGCTTTCAGCTTCGTGACCACTTCATGAACTAACGGAGCAATAAGCTCAACTGGTTGGTCATTTTTTGATGGAGTCGACGTTGTTGATGAGCTGGTCTGATGCAAATGATCTGCGATGCTGTCAATGTCTACTGCATTCTCCCGCATGCTTTTCAACAGCTGAGCGGTAAACACGGATTCTGCCACCGATCGTGTGCACACCAAACCCACAAACCTGCCCGCACTCAAAGGGCGAAGGCTGAATTCTTGAAGTCCATAACGACAAAGCTGGTGTACCGGAAGTTCAAGAGGATCAAGACAATGAATACCCTTTTTGCGACTCCAAGCAGTAGGTTGAATAGTTCGAAACAATGGATGCTCATGAACCGGAGTGGAATCATGATGGTTTTCATCTTGTTTCCGTGACGGCGGAAGAGGAGGTCCATACAAAGACCATTATGCGACCATGATGAATTTTGATAGTCCTTCCACGATGACCAGTTGTGGGTCATGATGGGTCCAAACTAAGAGAAAACTATGAGCATAAAATCTATGAAAGAAGATGGGGTCCGACGAGAAGAAGTGCAAGGTCCTCTTACTGACTTACTGAAACTTCGAGACATGAGACGGATCAACACCGGAATGATACAAGTAGCGACATGGCTTTTGTTTTGCACTCGGAAAAAATGCTCAAGCGTCTTATGGCAGTGATTCTGCTGGTGGAGTGGCGTTGCACTTGGACACCAAGGCATTAATGTAATGAGTACGAGTTGAACATACCCAAAATTTTGCCCGCCAATGATAACAAATACCTCCATGCCGAGTATGTTCAATATAAGGGGCTTCACCTCCTTTTTTTAAGCTTTTTTCCGTCGCCCCAACCTAAACACAAAACCAAAATTCGAGCAGTGTTCTTGCTCGCTTGCCAACCTGAATTGGGTACTCGGGCTGTTTCCCATCGATCTTGTTGAAGGTTATAGGATTTCCTATGCCCAATAGCAAAAAATGAACGCGAGTCCGTTTGATGTAGTTTAGAGGGTCGGAGCTTTGCTTCCGTTAAAATCCCTCTGAGACCTCCTGGCGAGGTTGCGTGAACCAATTGTACATGTTCAATAGCATCACGACCATCAGCGTTAAGTGCTGCTTTGGAGGAATATCCTCTCAAAAACCGATTCGGGATTTGAATTCCGGAATGGGTAACACAGAAATATTGTATGGTTGAATCATCAGTGAGTGGATGTGTCCAAGTCGGATCAAATTCAAACACTTGCCACGGTCTAAGACGAGCCATATCTAATTGCGCGGGGCTCAAACTGCTGGCCATACTTGATTTGCTCAGAAGTCAGAAGGTGGTTTGGATTTTGTCGAAGCCACGCTCTGAAATCTGCTTCTTGAGTGGTGATAGCTCTACCTGGCCCTGTTGATAGTGGGAATGCTGAATACGGTGCCGGAAGTGTTGAGTACGGTGACCAAAGTCCAGTGAGCTCGTTGTCGTGCCATATCCCTGCGACAACGGAGGTTCAACCTGAAGATCTGGAGCTGGGGGCTGGGTGCCTACGTCATCTAGGTAATGGCGATCTGCTCCGTGTTGTTGCTGATCCTGATTTTGGCCTGGCTGCTATGAGGTCCATATAGACTTGTTATGGCTTGTTGTCCTGATTGATCTGGGACCGTGGTTGTTGTTGGTGCGGGTGGTGTTGCCGACGGTGGTGATGCAGGAGGTTGGGGGGAACGGATTGGTGGGCCTGGTAGAGGTGTAGGAGGTCATACAGGAGCTGATGGACGAGGACGATGAACCGCATGTGCAGCTACTGGTGCTGGAACAACTTGATGGTCCCTCGTTAATATACAGTAATGGCTTTTGGTCTTGCTGATGCTTCTGGTACTGCCTGCGCTCTGCTTGGATCGAAGTCACCCGCAATGAAACAGATGTGGTATGACATGGCCCGACTTGAAAAAGCACTACTGAGTGAACAATGAAAAAACTAGACGACGGATGGCCCGAGAACGTAGAGGAGCAGAGTCTTCCGTTGTTAGTATGGAAACGCTATATTAGAAGACAATATATTAAAGTTAAAGATGTATAATAGGCAGACGAGAAGAGTAGTATCAAGACAATACATCACAAGCACAAAACAATAGTTTGCATCGTATCTTTCGTATAGTTTCTTCACACACAGAACGTTTCACAGACAGACGTTTTTGCACACAGAGACTTTTACACACAGACGCTTTTACACAAAGAAGCTTGTACACACAGACGTTTTTGCACACAGACGCCTTTACACACAGACGCTTTTACACAAAGAAGCTTGTACACACAGACGTTTTTACACACAGACGCCTTTACACACAGACGCTTTTACACACAGATGCATTTACACACAGACGCGTTTACACACAGCAGTTTTTTACACCAAGAAGCTTGTACACACAGAAGCTTTTACACACAGACGCTTTTACACACAGGCCCTTTTAAACAAAGAAGCTTTCACACACAGAGAGAAGCATAGAGAAGCGTTTACACGCAGACCCTTTTACATCCACGTCTGGTGTGCCCCCTAGGGTCTGGACAGGAATCTTAGCCAGCTGAAATTCTTGGTCCAACCCCAAACAATGCATGGTAAAATTTTCGCACTGAGGTTTCAAGGGGATATTTTTTGGGAGTAAAGCCCGAAAAAAAATCCAGGTCCAACTGAATGTTCCCTAACTACAATTCAGTGCGCTTAGGTCGCTTTGATACAATGGCTTTTGCAACATGACCTGAGATAAAACTCCAAGAAATTAGGTTATGCTGATCCAGTGGAAACATCGAGGCATTGAAGTTGTTCTAATCAAACATATTAAAAAAAAGGATCCCTTGGGTTAAATTCGATGCGTTGAGGTACGCATGACCCTTGTTTCCTTTTCACATTTTTCACCCGGGCGGTCATGTCCACAAAGAGTCACGGGATCAATTTGGAGCTCCTCGGAGCTCAAACCCTACATCTGTTCTGGCAAAGTTCATGTGAGATGAAAATCTTAGGGTCTGAGGTTTTGTGGTCTGTCTTGGGACGTTGGTTCAGGATGGGTTGGCACACATGTGGGGTATAATATGGAGATCTGCTCTGGCAAAGTTCAAAACGGGGATGTGTGAGATGAAAATCTTAGGGTCTGAGGTTTTGTGGTGTGTCTTGGGACATTGGTTCAGGATGGGTTGGCACACATGTGGGGTATAATATGGAGATCTTCTCCGGCAAAGTTCAAAACAGGGATGTGTGAGATGAAAATCTTAGGGTCTGAGGTTTTGTGGTGTGTCTTGGGACATTGGTTCAAGATGGGTTGGCACACATGTGGGGTATAATATGAAGATCTGTTCCAGCAAAGTTCAAAACAGGGATGTGTGAGATGAAAATCTTGGGGTCTGAGGTTTTGTGGTGTGTCTTGGGACATTGGTTCAGGATGGGTTGGCACACATGTGGGGTATAATATGGAGATCTTCTCCGGCAAAGTTCAAAACAGGGATGTGTGAGATGAAAATCTTAGGGTCTGAGGTTTTGTGGTGTGTCTTGGGACATTGGTTCAAGATGGGTTGGCACACATGTGGGGTATAATATGAAGATCTGTTCCAGCAAAGTTCAAAACAGGGATGTGTGAGATGAAAATCTTGGGGTCTGAGGTTTTGTGGTGTGTCTTGGGACATTGGTTCAAGATGGGTTGGCACACATGTGGGGTATAATATGGAGATTCGAGATCTGTTCCGGCAAAGTTCAAAACAGGGATGTGTGAGATGAAAATCTTGGGGTCTGAGGTTTTGTGGTGTGTCTTGGGACATTGGTTCAAGATGGGGTGGCACACATGTGGGGTATAATATGGAGATCTGCTCCGGCAAAGTTCAAAACAGGGATGTGTGAGATGAAAATCTTGGGGTCTGAGGTTTTGTGGTGCGTCTTGGGACATTGGTTCAGGATGGGTTGGCACACATGTGGGGTATAATATGGAGATCTGCTCCGGCAAAGTTCAAAAGAGGGATCTGTGAGATGAAAATCTTGGGGTCTGAGGTTTTGTGGTGTGTCTTGGGACGTTGGTTCAGGATGGGTTGGCACGCATGTGGGGTATAATATGGAGATCTGCTCTGGCAAAGTTCAAAACGGGGATGTGTGAGATGAAAATCTTAGGGTCTGAGGTTTTGTGGTGTGTCTTGGGACATTGGTTCAGGATGGGTTGCCACACATGTGGGGTATAATATGGAGAGCTGCTCCGGCAAAGTTCAAAACAGGGACCTGTGAGATGAAAATCTTGGGGTCTGAGGTTTTGTGGTGCGTCTTGGGACATTGGTTCAGGATGGGTTGGCACACATGTGGGGTATAATATGGAGATCTGCTCCGGCAAAGTTCAAAACAGGGATCTGTGAGATGAAAATCTTGGGGTCTGAGGTTTTGTGGTGTGTCTTGGGACATTGGTTACCCATTGGCAATGGTTCTGGCGCAAAACATATCTGGATAAAGTTCAAGTGGCCAAAGTCCTGTTTATCCTTTTGCAGTCTCCAACAAACTCTGCTCCGAGAAACTCCACACTGTTCTTTGGTTGCAACCCCAGTGTCGCTGAATACTTTTCCATGGGACAAACCCCCTGAACTTTGAACATGGCAAAGTTGGGGCTGAATAAATGTCCTAGAGGGATAATATTTTCGGGCACAGGGTCAGGAAAAAACTCTGCCAGCACAAACCCGGTTTTTCATGTTCGTAGATTTCATGGCCTTGGCCCCCAGGGAAATGAAAAGATTTCTTGGGAATAAAATTCATAGTGCTAGGGCTAGGGTATTTAAGTGAATATAGAATCTTTGGACAAGTGCCCGTAGATAAAATTCATAGACACCAGGTAAGTGGATATAGAATCTTTGAGGCAAGTGCTGGTAGATAAAATTCATGGAGACTAGGTAAGTGAATATAGAATCTTTGGAGCAAGTGCTGGTGGATAAAATTCATAGAGGCCAGGTAAGTGAATATACGATGTTTTGAAAGGGTTTTTTGGATAAAATTCCCGTGGTGAGGTTGGAGCGCCATTGGTATAACTGATAGGGCCTAGTGGCCCTGGATATTTTTGGGGCCAGACCCCCCGAATCCTATCCAGGGACGCCCAACGGGGATCTTTTACACATAGAGACTTTTACACACACACACAGAGGCTTTCACACACAGAGGCTTTTGCACACAGATGCTTTTACACACAGATGCTTTCACACACACACACGCTTTCACACACAAAGGCTTTCACACCCAGCGGCTTTTACATACAGACATTTTTACACACAGACGCTTTGACACACAGACGCTTTGACACACAGACACTTTTACACACAGACACTTTAACACACAGAGACTTTTACACACAGAAGCTTTTATGCACAGAGACCGGACCCTTGAAATCGCAATTTTACCTCAGTTTTTGCCGATCGAACCTCATTTCGTGCGAAAGGGTTCCAATTGGACAAGAGAAATCACAATTTTACCGCAGATTTTGGCGATCGAACCTCATTTCGTGCGAAAGGGTTGCTATTATTGGACGCCAGAAATAGCAATATTACCTCAGTTTTTGTGGCGATGGCGTGCGAAAGGGTTGCGATTGGACGCCAGAAATCGCAATTTTACCGCAGTTTTTGGCGATCAAACCTCATGTCGTGCGAAAGGGTTGCGATTGGACGCCAGAAATCGCAATTTTACTTCAGTTTTTGGCGATCGAACCTCATTTCGTGCGAAAGGGTTGCGACGGGAACCCGGGAAATCGCATTTTGACCTCAGGACTGGATATTGCACCTAATCCAAAATCTGCCAAAATGTTTCAATGAATCAATGCTTCTGCCACACACAGAAGATGAACACACTTGCCCTGTTGTTGGAGCCTGACAGGGGCAGACGTAATGTTCGGTAAGAGCATCAGAACATGCGAACAGGTCAATCAGCTGGAGGACTTCACTAGCTTGGTAAAACCAGGATGACGACCGGACCATGACGGAACCGCGGCCGAAACACACTTGAAAGACCGCATGTCGTCGTTGGTTTTAGAACTCTTCTGAGTAGTGGGAAAATTCCCGGGAAGGCCTTATGTTGCCGTGATCGACATGGGTGGTTTTTGGCTTGGCCACCTTGCCATGATGAAAGAAAATGACCTAGTTCTTCGAAAAATTGAAAAATGGGGATTCTTCACTTCAGAACAGGTACGTGGATTCTGCGTCCAAAATCCATTTCAGTGACCTGTAACAACCTCTTCGTTGGACTGCAACTGTTACAAGTCAGGCAACCCCCCTGTTTTGAACAGTGAATGAGAAAATCACACCAAAAAAACACGCAAAACACGAACAGCCCTTAGGAACAGGGTTTGACTCACACACACACAACAAAGTAGCCGGTGCAAACTCATTCAATAAAATGTTGAGAAATGGAGTACCTGAACTGCATCAACAGTTGCTGGAACTATCTTGGCTGGCCTCTACTTCTTACTTCCTACTTCACTCCGACAAGGAGCATCTGGCCGAATCAATGCCAGCTATCAAATCGACACAAAACAGCTTGACAATCTGCCTCAGCCAGGTCCTGCTGCCTTGCCAATCAGGAAAAAACATGTTGTTTGCGTCTTAGTGCTGCTTTGTCACGCTTTCCTTTTTTTTTGTGCTGCAGTAAGACTTACTTCAATTCGAGCAGAACACGCTGTGTGCATTCTGGGGCACCAGCGTCGGAAATCAATGCATTTGCTGCTCAGCTGTCACCCATCAGGCCATCAACAAAGATGACCTGCACAAAGACCATTATATAACCGAAGGAAGTTTAGAAGTCAAACTTCCGACAATATGGACAGATGGAAAAGCAGAGGTGAGAAGAGTCATAGAAGAGAAGAGCAGAAGAGAGCAGAGAAAGAGTCAGAAGAAAGAAGATGCCGGCGCGCGAAAAAGTAGAAAATGTGGATTTCCCCATGATTTGTGGCTCCCGAGGGTCGAAAAGTAGGCTCGCTAAAGCAGCGGGTCAGATGAGTGAGAGATGAAAAGTTGCACGCCGTTGTGGCGCGAAGAACAGTTCAAAGTCAAAAGTGTTAAAGCTGACAGTCTCGGAGCACTTTTGGAAGTTGAGACGTCGAAAAAGTGCACGCCGTTGTGGCGCGAAGCACATTTCCAAGTCAAAATGTACAAAGCACACCACGTTCAGAGCACTTTTGGAAGTTGAGATGTTGAAAAAGTGCACGCTCTTGTAGCGCGAAGCACATTTCCAAGTCAAAATGTACAAAACACCTCAGCCTCCGAGCACTTTTGGAAGTTGAGATGCTGAAAAAGTGTACGCAGTTGTGGCGCGAAGCACCTTTCCAAGTCAAAATGTTAAAAGACCACATGCTCGGACCACTTTTGAAGGTTCAGATGTGATTTTGCGTGGCGCGTGCAAGGGATTCTTGCCAAAAATGAGCAAAACGTGAGGGCTTTGTAGCAGTTCCAAAAACGATGGCAGGCGTGGGACATTTGTAGAGGATCTGCAAGACGCATTTCGCGTCATAAGCGGAGTACAAGAGACATGTTCATCAGAGATGTTAGGAGGTTAGGGCGCTGATTTCCTGAGAAGGGTTGCATTTTGGAGCATCAGACCGTTTGATGAGATGATTTTGCATGACAGGTGCAGCACTTCGTATGACCTGGCATCAATTTTTCGTGGCAAGCGCAATTCATTAGACTTTAGACTTTAGACAGGTGGAGTAGAAAAATCGCAAAACACATTGGTACGAGGCTGTCAGCTCTGCACTCAACTTTCCATTTTTGAAGAAAGTCTCGCAGAATTACTTTGTTTTTGATGTTGTCAAATTCAAAAATTGAGGAAGTCTCGCAGAATAGCCGTTTTTGATGTTGCCAAGTTCAAAAGTTGAGGAAGTCTCGCAGAATTTTCTGCGTTTTTTAATGTTGTCAAGTTCAAAAACGGAACACGTCTCGCAGAATAGCTTCGTTTTCAAACTTGCAGATAGATAGATACAGATATAGATAGATAGCTCGAGATAAAAAGAAAGAAACATAGATAGAACGATAGATAGAGATAGATAGATAAGATAGAGAGATAGATAGATAGAAAGATCGATATAGATAGATAGATAGATAGATAGATAAAGATAGATAGATAGATAGATAGATAGATAGATAGATAAGATAGATAAGATAGATAAGATAGATAAGATAGATAGATAGATAAGATAAGATACGATAAGATAAGATAAGATAGATAGATAGATAGAAAGATCTATAGAGATAGATAGATAGATAGATAGATAGATAGATAGACAGACAACTGCAACTGCATTACACCAAACTACATCTACAACTTCAGCTACAACTTCAACTACAAGAACTACAGCTAGAACCAGCTACAACTTCAACTACACTTCAGCTACAGCCACAGCTTCAACTACAATTACTACAACTACAACTGCAATTACAACAACTACAATTACGACAACTACAACTGCAATAGCTACTACAACTACACCACAACTGCAACTACAGCTGCAGCTACACTACTACAACTACAACTTCAGCTACACTACAACTACACTTCAACTTTAATTTCAGCTACACTACTACAACGGCAATTACGACGACACTACACTACAACTACACCTGCAACTACACTACACTTGCAGTTGCAACTACAACTACAACTATAACTACTGCTGCACTACACCACACTACATCCAGGAGTTGTGAGTGAGGTGACCACTGCAACCATTGCAACCACTCCAAAAAGCACAGCTCCAACCACCTTTCGGTCCATCAGTGGATTCGCTCTGCCATCCATGTATCGCAACAACTCACCTCTCCTACAGGTTTCCTATTTTTGAAACTTCCGCCACCGCCGTGTGCGGTACTACTGGTATTCATTAATTGCAATACTAAGTGCTGTGACACTTGTATCGAAATCTCAAGCATTGTTCTACCGTAGGGCAATCCACATTCTGAAAATCAAGGCGAGAACTACAACAATCATCGCATGTATGCGTATGGCATCTGATTCCTTTCAGTGCAGTTCAGACATGTACATACTTGGATATTCCTCTGTGTTCGCATGTTTTCCCTGCTCACCTGGTCGCCAACCACTTCGCATTTGGCTTTCTTGTTGCCGATTCGTATCTGGCGGCACTGTTGAAAATGCATTTTTTTGCATGTGTCTTGTTCTCCAGTTTGCTCATCATGCGTCAACATATTTTCACAAACAATAAATTTGCGCTTCCTTGCTATATGAAGCTTGCAGTACCTCTATAGCCAACGATCCAACTCTTTCTTTTGCAAACCCTGTCCCTGTGGCTGTCAACTCAGCAGTTGCTTTCTAATCTTTTGTATATTTGCAGCACTGTACAAACAACCCACCAGTTGATTCTCAGATCTGATTCGTTGAACATTTCATGTTGGTCCAAATCGGGATTGTGCGGCCAGATGTGCGACCAGAAATAGTGACCTCGACGTCCAGGTGGGTGTCAGCATCTTTGGAAGCCTCACATGGTGCATCCACATCTGCAACGTACCCCCCGAACCAAATTGGGGCAATCAACACAATCACGAGAGAAAGGTATGGTAAGTTTGCGCTCATGCGCGTCAAGTCATCCAAAATCCTAGAACCAAGAGATGAACATAGAAAAACACAACAGTGGGACACACTGCGGCCTGTCTTAACCAGAACCAGGGATGCAAGTGGCCATCAGGTACATACATTCATGCGACCTCGTCTCGTTCACTCAATTGGCAGTGTTGGCAGTGTTGGCAGTGTTGGCAGTGTTGGCAGGGCGGCAGTGTTGACAGTATGGGGGCACCCAGGTTGGCGGTTGACATTCCGGAGAAGTTTTAGGGCTCATGTAAATCAGATAGATAGATAAGATGAGATTAGATTAAATTAGAGAAAAGATTAGATTAGAGAAAAGATAAGATTAGAGACAAGATGAGCTTAGAGATAAGATGAGATTAGATTAGAGATTAGATTAGAGATTAGATGAGATTAGATTAGAGATTAGATGAGATTAGATTAGATTAGAGAAAAGATAAGATTAGAGATTAGATGAGATTAGAGATTAGGTGAGATTAGAGATTAGATTAGGTTAGATTAGAGAAAAGAAAAGATTAGAGATTAGATGAGATTAGAGATGAGATGAGACGAGATTAGATTAGATTAGAGGAGTCGATAGATTAGATGAGCCGAGAGATTAGATGAGTAGAGAGATTAGATAAGTAGATAGATTAGATGAGTAGAAAGATCAGAGAGGTAGATCGATTAAGTTAGTAGATAGATTAAATAGATTAGGTAGCTTAGATAGATTAGATAGATTAGACAGACTAGATAGATAGGATAGATTAGATAAAGAAGATAGATAAGATAGATTAGATTGCTTAGATAGATAGGATAGATTAGATTAAATTAGATTAGATTAGAATAGATTAAATTAGATTAGATTAGGTTAGGTTAGATTAGAATAGGTTAGATTAGGTTAGATTAGATTAGAACAGATTAGATTAGGTTATATAGATTAGATGAGATTGATAGATAGATAGACAGACAGATAGATAGACAGATAGACAGATAGAAAGACCGATTGATCGGTCGACCGATAGATAAGATAGATAAGATAGAAAAGGTAGATAAGATAGATAAGATAGATAAGATAGATAAGGTAGATAAGATAGATAAGATAGATAAGAAAGATAAGATAGATAAGATAAAGTAGAAAAGATAGATTAGGTAAGTAGATAGATTAGAAAGATCAGAAAGATTAGATAGATGAGATAGATTAGACAGATTAGGCAGATTAGGAAGATTAGGAGGATTAGACAGATTAGACAGATTAGACAGATTAGACAGACTAGACAGATTAGACAAATTAGACAGATTAGACAGATTAGACTGATTAGGCAGATTAGACAGATTAGACAGATTAGAAAGATAGAATAGAAAGAAAAGAAAGATAGGTAGATAGATAGATAAAAAAGAAAGGCAGACAGATAGATAGATAGATAGATAGAAAGATAGTTAGATAGATAGATAGGTAGAAAGAAAGATCGATAGATAGATAGATAGATAGAAAGATCGATAGATAGAAAATTAAAAAGAAAGATAGATAGATGGATAGCTGGCTAGGTGGATAGATGGATAGATAGATAGATAGGTAGATAGATAGATAGATCGACAGATCGATAGATCGACAGAAAGAAAGGTAGATAGATAGATCGATCGATAGATAGATCGATAGACAGACAGATAGATCGATCGATCAATAGATAGATAGATAGATAGATAGGTAGATAGATAGATGGATGGATGGATGGATGGATGGAAAGATGGAGAGATGGATCGATAGATAGGATAGATAGGAAAGATAGGATGGATAGGATAGATAGGATGGATAGGATAGATAGGATAGATAGGATAGATAGGAATAGATAGGATAGATAGGATAGATAGGATAGATAGGATAGACAGGATAGATAGGATAGATAGGATAGATAGGATAGATAGGATAGATAGGGTAGAGATAGGTAAGACAGGAAGGTAATACAGGATAGACAGGGTAGAAAGGACAGGAAGGATAGAAAGGATAGAAAGGATAGAATAGATAGAAAGGATAGATAGGGTAGAAATGATAGGTAGGATAGATAGGGTAGATGGATAGGTAGGTAAAAAGATGGATAGATAGATCGATCGATAGAAAGGATGGATAGATAAATAGTTTTGGATAGATAGATGGATAGATAGGTCGATAGATAGATAGGAAAGATAAGATAGATAAGATAGACGAGATAAAAAAGAAAATAAGATAGGTAAGATAGAAAAGATAAAATATAGATAAGATAGAACAAGATAGAAAAGGTAGAACAGATAGACACGATAGATAAGATAGACAAAATGGATAAGATCAATAAGATAGAGAAGCTTGACAAGATAGACTATATATATAAATAAAGGTAGATACGAGTGATAAGATAGATAATATAGATAAGATATATAAATAAGATAGGTAAGCTGGATAAGAAAGATAATATAGATAAAAAAGAATAGACTAGAATAGAAGAAAACAAAACAGAATAGAAAGGAATAGAATGGAAAGAAAAGATAAGATCAGACAAGAACAAGTTAAATCAGATTAGATTAGAGAAGATTAGAAAAGATTAGATAAGATCAAATCGATAGAAAGAAAGATAGATAGGTAGGTAGATAGATAGACAGATAGACAGATAGACTTATTATAGACAGATAGACACATGGACGCATAGACAGATAGACAGATAGGAAAATAGACAAACAAATAGATAGATAGATAGATTAGATTAGATCGGATTGGGTTAGATTGGATTGTGTTGGATTAGATTGGATTGGATTAGATGGGATTGGACCAGATTCGATTCGAGTAGAGTAGAATAGATTGATAGCTGGATAATGCTAGATAGATAGACAGATAGATAGACAAATAGATAGATAGGTTAGTTTAGATTACAGTAGATTAGATTCCATTAGATTATATTACATATGTATATGTAGATTGGGTTGGATTCCATTAGATCAAATTAGATTAGATTCGATTCGATAGATAGTTAGATAGAAAGATAAAATAGATATCTATCTCACGACAGCTAGATAGACAGACAGATAGGTAAATATATAGAGATAGACAGACAGACAGACAGACAGCCAGCCAGCCAGCCAGCCAGGCAGGCAGGCAGGCAGGCAGGCCGGCAGGCAGGCAGACAGACAGACAGACACACAGACACACAGACAGCCAGATAGACAGACAGACAGATAGACAGATAGATCGATAGATCGATAGATCGATAGATCGATAGATCGATAGATAGGATAGATAGGGTAGATAGGATAGATGGATGGATGGATGGATGGATGGATGGATGTATGGATAGATAGATAGATCGATCGATCGATGGATCGATAGATCGATAGATCGATAGATAGGATAGATAGATAAGATAAGATAAGATAAGACAAGATAAGATAAGATAAGGTAAGATAAGAAAAGGTAAGATAAGACTAGATAGATTAGATAGATAGATTAGATAGATAGATAGATTAGATAGATAGATAGATAGATAGATAGATGGATAGATAGATAGATAGATAGACAGATAGATAGATAGGTAGATAGATAGATAGATAAGATAAGATAAGATAAGACAAGATAAGAAAAGAAAAGAAAAGAAAAGATAGGATAAGATAAGATAGATAGATAGATTAGATTAGATTAGATTAGAGTAGAGTAGATTAGATTAGATAGATAGATAGATGGATAGATAGATAGATAGATAGATGGATAGATAGATAGACAAACAAACGGACAGACAGACAGACAGACAAATGGGTACTTCCGGGTACTTAGATAGATAGATTTGTCCGCGCTGTCCACACATGGGCAAGCACGCGCAATTTCACACACACACATTCAAAAACACTTGCGCGGAGAGAAATTGAATGTTGCTATCGTGTCATGGAATTGAAGGAAAAAGGGGCAAAAATGCGAATGCAAGCGCTTTCCAGATCAAATTTCGTGACCCCGTTAAGTAGGGAATGAAAATAGCAGGACAGTGCACAGAAAGTCGCATCCAAACTTTAAGTGCGTCATGCAATGCCATGAAGATATGTTTGGACTGAAGCAACGTTTTCCGTTGTTGACTCTGTCAGGTGTATACTGCCCTCTGCTCGCTTGCGCACTACGCACACATTGTACAGATTGTACAAGAAGGACGACTCTTCAATTGGGACGCGCCAAAAGAGAAAAACAATTAAAGGACCGGATAACCCCACAAGTCAACTTCGTCCAATCATGAGCACCAAATGTTGTAGCGGGGACGGGGAAGGAAGGAAAGACAAAGGAGGTGGCGGAGGTTGTGGTGACAAAGTTGCATATGAAAGTTGGTGTGTGACAAAGAAAGATGATGCGTGTGTGTGTGGTGAAAAAGTTGTGTGTGAAAGTTGTGTGTGAAAGAGGGTGTGTGAAAGATGGTGGTTGACAAAGTTGTGTGTGAAAGATGGTGTGTGACAAAGTTGTGTTGTGTGTGTGACAGGCGGGCGGCGGGAGAAAGAGGAGGACGAGGAGTGTCTAAAAGCTGTGTGACAAAGAGGCTGCGCCAGGTGACGCCTGCCACGCAGAACGCAAGTGCCTGTCGCCAAGTGCCACGCCTGCCACGCAAAACGAAGGTGGAGGCAAGTCCCACGCCTGCCGCGGCGTCACCGGCGACTAAAACCGACACAAGCGCGCCACCCAGTGCCATAAGTGCCACACCTGTCACGCAAAACGAAGGTGGATGTGACCAAGTGCCACGCCTGCCACGCAAAGTGCCGCGGCGTCACCGGCGACTAAAACCGACCCAAGCGCGCCACCCAGTGCAGTAAGTGCCATGCCTGCCACGCAAAACGAAGGTGGATGTGACCAAGTGCCACGCCTGCCACGCCAAACGAAGGTGGATGTCGCCAAGTGCCACGCCTGCCACGCAAAGTGCCGCGGCATCACCGGCGACTAAAACCGACCCAAGCGCGCCACCCAGTACCATAATAAGTGCCACGCCTGCCACGCAAAACGAAGGTGGATGTGACCAAGTGCCACGCCTGCCACGCCAAACGAAGGTGGATGTGGCCACGCCTGCCACGCAAAGTGCCGCGGCGTCACCGGCGACTAAAACCGACCCAAGCGCGCCACCCAGTGCCATAAGTGCCACACCTGTCACGCAAAACGAAGGTGGATGTGCCCAAGTGCCACGCCTGCCACGTGAAACGAAGGTGGATGTGTGACTTGTGTATGAAAGATGTTGGAAAGATGGTTGACAAAGTTGTGTGTGAGTTGTGTGTGAAAGATCGCGTGTGACAAAGATGGTGGTGGACAAAGATGCGTGTGAGATGTAAGTGAGTTGTGTGTGAAAAGATAGTGTGTGACAAAGATGGTGGTTGGCAAAGATGTGTGTGAGATGTAAGTGAGTTGTGTGTGATGTGTGTGAGAGATGGGGCGGGAGGCGGCGGAGGAGGCTCGGGATACAGAAACAAGAACCCCACACAAAGTTGTGGGGAACTATGTACTGCTGAGAGACTTCAGGACAGTTGAAGACTCCGATGGCAAATTCTCAGCTTGATCTTCCTTAGATATGATATATAATATATGATACATGATGCATGATAATGACACATGTGACAGTACGTGATACACGATACATGACACATCAGACTTGATATGGTACGATGGTCATACGATGTATTCAGCATTGACTTTCAAGTACACTACTACATCACCTAGTAGCACCGAATAGTGACCAACCAAAGAGAAGATAAATCTGCACATGGCATGGACTGCTTGCTTTTAGCTGTGACCTACCTGGCTGACTAGCGGAAGGCAAAACATGCAAATGACTCAACAGACTCAACGGAGAATTGCTCAAAAAAGCCCGAATATGAATTATTCCCACTTGGTTCTTCTACTACGTTTTCAAGCAAAGAACATGTATGTAAACTACAACTGACATCAACTGACTGGGGCACTTCTCACCAAAAATGCATGGAACTGCTGTCAAGATCTGGCCAACGCCTTCACGGTGTAAACGCGATTGGTGCCTGGACTGATCCTCAGAGTGCAGCTTGGCCAAATTCCGGTGGCAATCCACAGCTGCATCAGCTACCCACTCTTGGTGGTCGTTTGCCCTTCAATCGTTTGAATCGTTTGCCAGCTTACGGTTGGCTCAGTGGATAATGATACGCAATTTTCTGATTTGTTCTTCGGTCCTTCGTGTCATTATCAGTACAGTGGTGCATTGATACATATTTTCTCAGTATTCACTTATCTAAGTTCATCTAAGTAAATGTACTGGTATGTATATTTCTTCTGTGCACGCTACATGCTTATATTCCAAGATGATTCAAACAAAAAGTACCTTTGGAGCATACCCCTCAGTCCCTCCAACATCCTAAATGAAACGCATCCTTCTGTAGACCCTGTTCAAGTGTATCCGCCGACCCCAGCCGACAGCAGGGAGCGCGTCAGAGAAGAGGGGACAACAGACCCGAGCTGTGCCAGACGAAAGCCAGCAAGCTGGCAGCCAGCAGTGCAGGAAGGCAAGCAACTTGAATGTTTGAAGCTAGTTTTTGAAAGTTTGAAGCTCCTCTCTAGGCACGACGGCAAGAATAAGGCCAGCTGCAAGAACAAGCAAGCTAGCTGCTAGCTGGCAGCCAGCAGTGCAGGAAGGAAAGCAAAAAATTGTTGAAGGTTTGATGCTGGTTAGCCCTGCGGTTCTCTGCCAGTCTATCACAATTCAGTTTGTTCTAGTTTTGCTCCCAACAACATGCTTCCGCAAGAGGTCTTGCCAGCTGACCTCCAAAATAAATGCTGCGAGTGCTTGCAGGCCACTTTAAAATCTGCACAGTGGAGGTGTACCGCTGAGAAAAAAACACGCACCAAAAACCAACTGCTCTTTGTACAAAATTCTTTGCGCAGTCTTCAGAACAAAATGAACATGAAATGTGCTTTCCTTGTCACAAAACATTGTACGCGAAAGCATGCCTTGGTTTGAAAATCCGCCGACCCCAGCCATCTGCAGGGGGAGCGCGCCCGAGAAAAAGTGGCTTGGCGGCGCCCGTGACGGCCCAGCAGCATGTCCTTTGGCCACCTGCCGGGTGCTTTTCTGGGGGCAGTAGCCTGGCTGCAACTGCCTCGCGGCAGCCTTTGCCGGAGGCTTTTGCGTCATTCTGGGCGCTTTCCAAGAACTTTTCTAGCGGCTTCAGAAAGCGACGTTAGGCAGTAGCCTGCCTCCGAATAAATGACAGGATATGACAGGTGCCAGGTTCTAACACGTTGGCAGGAATGGTGTGCCCCCGTTGTGAGCGAGTTGGCAGTTGGCAGTGCAGAAGAGCAAGCAAAGTCAAGGCTTGGAGCTAGTTTCTAGTCACTTCGCCGTAGGCCTTCTCTCCTGTCCGTAGGAGAGAGGGGCTGAACCCCCTGCCGCCAAACACCACCCCCCCAAAAAAATGGTAAAAGGGGGATTCTAAGACAGTTTATGTTGTATGTTGCCTTATTTGGTTTTATGTTGGGGTTCAACATGTTTTCCTTGGTGTTGATGTTTTTTCTAGGGGTGATTTTAGGACAATTTTTACTAAAAAGTGTTCATCGCTACCTTGTTTGATATTTTCTTAATTATTATTGTTGGGGTTAGGTGTTGTGGTGGTTGTTATGTTTTTATGTTGTTCATTTTCTGGTCTAGTATCGCCACTCTCCAATTCCATTCCAAGCATGACTGACTATATCTTTAATAGTGTAAAAAATTAGGATTATGGTGTCTCTATTTAAATTGCTCCGTTTCTTAATCAAAAAACCCAATACATTAAATCAGGTATTGTAATTGTTCTGTAGTGCTCTAATGTCTCCTCGTTCATATATACTTTCCCCATTCTTTCTGATAAGTTTTTCATCAAAGATGTTCTCGTAAATCTCTTTCATCAAGTCGTGGTTTATTTTTCCGTATTCTGAGTATTGTTCTATATCACAAAGTTTTTTAAGAATTAAGTCGTTGGTTACAAAATCATAGTCAGGAAAAGGATTTTCTTTTATGAAGTTCATTAATCTCTCTTTGTCTCTCTGTAATTCTTCTTCACTTACTCCAAGCATAAGCATATCTTACTTACTATATATAGGTATTTTTTCTTTAAGTATCTATCACTTTTTGTAGGTGTTCTTTTATTTCTTCTTGATTCAAGTAATTCTCATAACCCCTAAAGAGTTCTTCAGTGTATTCACGCAGAAATATTTTCAAAATGTCTTTTACACTATATGCTTTGTTTCTAAAGACGTAAGTTCCATTAACATTAGGACACCACCAGCAGTTATTTTTCTTTGACTGTGTGATATAATTCAGGCGATGAAATTGCTTGAGGATATGATATGTGTATTTCCAATTCTTTTTTACATAGGATTTAATTGCTTGAAAAAATAGTCGGTTGTTAAAAAGTTCTATCTTACAATCGCTCCTGTCCATCAATTCGTCTATTTCTCTTTTCATTACCCTAGTATTTGTTCGGTTGGTGTTGGATAAGAAGATTGGGGATGTCTCCATCCTTGCTTGAAAGAAATGTATTTGTTTTTCAGTTGTTGTCAGTATGTGTGTCTCAAAGTCAAAATGGTAAGTGAAACCTTTGTATGTTCGTTCCTTATCGTATAAGTCTTTACATTTTGAACAGTAGAGGTTGTAATCACATATCTCATCACAAATTCCAGCGGGGAAAATGTTGTTTAGCAATACCTTTATGTCAGTCATTTCTTTTTTACAACACCTACAGTTTTTGTAAGTAAATAGCATTCTCTTAATATATATAGTTTTTTTTCTTTAAGTAGTTTTTGGGGTCTCTTTCAGTTTGCGGGTTCGGGTTTATTTTTCATTTTCCAATTCCCTGTGTTCTTCTTCATCATCTTCTTCATCTTCATAGTTCATAAGCATTTCCATTCGTTGCTTTTCCATCTCTAAAAGTTTGTTTTCCATATGTTGGAATTTCATTTGTTTCTTGCCACACTTGCCACAAACATTCACAAAGGTTTTTAACAAATAACTCCGGTTAGGTTTTTTGTAATCACGACGGTTTAGATTAATACATTCACTCATAATACGACATCCGCACTCAAATTCAGTCATCTTATTCTCCCTTAATATATTAAGTCTTTATTTCTTTAAGTATATTTTTTAGCGTTGATAATTTATAGTCTAAAATTAGGACCACCGGGTACCTCCAAAAACCCCTGTGTTTTACGGTGTTTTATGCTGTTCCTATTTTTCGACTCTTGTGGCCTAAGATGGGTCAACATGGGCCAACATAGGCCGCAAGATGGACCAACGTAGCCCCAAGATGGGCCAACCTAGCCCTAAGATGGGTCCAAGATGGGCCAACATAGCCCCAAGATGGGCCAACATAGCCCTAAGATGGGCCCAAATTGCCCTCAAGATAGGCCAACATAGCCCCAAGATGGGCCAAGATAGGCCAACATAGCCCCAAGATGGGCCCATAGACCCAAGCCGCTCACAACAGACCACGAACCACAAACCAGAAACCCCAAACCCCAAAACAACAACCAGAACAACAACCAGAACAACAACCAGAACAACAACCAGAACAACAACCAGAACAACAACCAGAACAACAACCAGAACAACAACAACAACAACAACAACAACAACAACAACAACAACAACAACGACAACACCGACAACACCGACAACACCGACAACACCGACAACACCGACAACACCGACAACACCGACAACACCGACAACACCGACAACACCGACAACGACAACCACAACAACAACAACAACCACAACAACAACCACAACCACAACCACAACCACAACAACAACAACAACAACAACAACAACAACAACAACAACGCCAGCCACAACCCAGGCCGCCCCAAAGACCCCTGCAACCGCCGCCCACCTAGTCCCAAGCTACCCCCCGATAGCCCCAAGCTGGACCTACATAGCCTCCCGATGGGGCAACATAGCCTTGAGCTCTTGCTCCCTGCTCGACCCCTATCACCTCAACATGGGCCCCTGGCCGGCTGTCGCGCGTAAGCGCTTAAATTATATATATATATATTATCATAATTACATGTTTAATGTATTATAATTTATGTATAGAATTCTATATAGAATTCTAAAGACTAGATCAACAAGCAAATCCGTGCCATTGCATGACATGGTCAATGGCATATCGTATAAAGTAACACATGATGCATGTGGCATGTTAACTTATAAATCATATTATATAATGATGCTATATACCTATATACATATTCTTGTACATACACTGCGTCCCCACCTACATAAGCGCATTATAATGCATTATATAAATAATGTACAGTATCACTGTCACTGTACATATTTAATGTTATTTAATATTATATAATATTATATATTATTATATATTATTATATAATATTATATAATATCTGGATAACATGGCATTTGACGAGTTACACAAGCTTTGTCTAGTCACAGTCACTCTTTAGCCGGACCCGCTCTGAGTCGGACGGATACAATAACACATTGCGGGACATGCCATGATCTTTTGCTTCACTCCCAAACATAAGTGCTGAAACTCACAAGCAAATTGTACAATGCGATATGTTTTCAATAAAAAAAGGGAACAGTTGACAGAGAAGGCTTGTTTGCACTGGCAATTGAAATTGAACAGTGTGGGCAGCAAACTCTCTTCACGGATCTACACCTGGGATGTTGTACACATCCCAAGTGTCAAACAAACCTCTGTGGCTCCTGACGTACCCTCTGCCAAAGGCGATCGGAAGAGCCGCGTCTGAGATATGAAGCAACGAAGGACCAACGCCATTCCGCGTAGATTGTAGATTGCTGGTACAAAAGCATTACCTGTGAATTCATTGATGCATGAAAGAACCCAGTTTACACAGTTTATACTGCTTTACAATAGCATAGCCTATATTGGCAGGTACATGCAGGTACAATAGATAGATTCCATGCAAGGTTACTCGGTCTCAGGTCTGCATTGTGTATCTGATCTATCCTGATTTGAGATCCAAATAACATGAACACATCACATTGAACATATTTGAACATCCTTGCTGTGCTTCCCAGGGAAATCAAAGCTTGGCCGGGTGCACTGAGGTGTGGACTGCTGCATGCGAAACAGGTTCAAAGACCTTCACCTGCACCGGCTCATCTGTGCAATTCACCACCTGCATTGCGCTTGCAACGTTTGCGCACATTCCTGGGGTGATTGAATTGCTGCTAATTGATGCTAATTGTATCTAATTGTTACAGTATGTTGCAGTATGTTGCAGTATGTAATCATAACTTCCCCCACGACTGGACTGAAACACAGTAGGTCTTCGAAAAATGGCTGCAGCAAGCACAGCGCACTGTACTGAAGAGCTCGATGGATGAGAAGCAATGGGATGAACTGAAGGCACTTCGCATCTAAGAGTAAAAAAGGGGAAGGAACTTCCTTCGTCTTCCTTTTGCAGCATGGAGACTTAAATCCAGCTTGGCTATCAGGGAAAACACCATGTCCAGGAAGACCGTTCTGGATATTGCATCTACATGCATCTGCAGTACTGTGCCACTGCTATCAAGATTTCATAAGATTATCTATTCATCTATCATCCAACCAACAAGAACCTTCCAACTGCAGTTCTTAATGAGCACAGCTGAATTGTGTGTGTCCTTTGGACACATGAAACATACATGATTGCATATTTTTGAAGCGGCTTCAAACTATCTCAGGTTGTACCTGCGACACCCTCCAGTTGCCTCCACGGTGGTTTGCGGCTCATCTAGGAAGTCTTTCACCTGTCAAGTGTTGCCATCGAAATGCTGAATAGCTCTGAATGCCATTTGTCTCCTCTTAATCACCCACAAGAAAACAAGCACTGGGCAAAAAAGGAAATTTAGCCGCCAGTGAAAGCAGGACACCGTTTCAATGAAAGATGTTCACCATACAAGGTCATTGACGAGCTCACAATCTCACACAACTGCAGTTGTCAGCTGATTAAACTGCTGGTCAATGTGAATCCTATGAAAGTGCTTGAGATGTCTTAGGATCTCAGATGTGCGTCCAAAGGATCACATTCACAGTTGGATGATCCAATTTTCGACTGCTTTGTCCGGACCTCCTCATCTCCCTGAGCGCAAAGAATCAAGATTCTGAGACTTTGTGATGATAAAAACCTCCAAAATCCCGCTGCAGAATTATTGATTTCTCATCTTGATGTTTCAAGCCAAACAGGAGTTTTCTTTCTGGTTCATCTTGTTCCCTTATTATTCTCGTTCTTCTGGGAAAAAATGAGAAGAACGTAAAATAATGGAAAAGAAGTGCGATATACTGCAAGACCGACGAAACACCAATGAGGTTCACGAGTTGAGACCAAATCTTGACCAAATACCAGCTGCTGGGACAAATCCAGACTGAAAGCAGTACTCGCATACTAAATTATCAGCAAAATAAAACGCAGGCTTGGTTT
>CAMXCT020003171.1:32156-47110 GCA_947184155.2 Cladocopium goreaui | reverse complement strand
TGATAAAATCTAACAACCCTCACCTGGCAGGTGGGGAATCAAGAAAAACTTCTTTAGATCATGGCATCAATTGATTGTCGGTAGGCGAGGACTTGTGAATTCTTGCACTGGTGATACAATTTATCACGGATGAATTGTATTGAGCTGTGCCATCCTAGATATGATTGAAATAGCGCAGAAACAGTTCTGTTTCTTCAAGTTATACCCACATAGATTCAATTGGATCCACATCACATGAAACTCCATTAAACATATCTTACTTGAGGCCAGGGGGGAGGTACGAAAGCTAGCAGGGCTGGGGCTGGGGTAGGGTGGTAATCATAAAGGGGGATTAGCAAGGTGAAGTCGGAATGCAGCAACGGTCTTACGTGGTTTTTTGGAGTTGCTGCAAGTCACAAACAGCGCCAATATTTAATGTTAATGAGGTTGCTGACCAGAACGATGAAGGAAACTGATGATGACCAAAGCGATGGTAACAGGACGTAACAGGAATGAGTTGATGACGACGATAATGAGGACAAAGAGGGTGATGAGGATGATGAAGAGAATGGGGATGATGAGGATGATGAGGATGCTGAGGATGAGAATGAAGATGAAAATGAGGATGGTGAGTATGATAAGCAGGGCTGTGGTAGGGTTGCAAAATCTATTGAGTCCAGCAAGCGAAAAAAAAAACCCTAATGCAGTAATCGTCTCTCGCCAAGTGTTGTAAGCAAAAGAAACCCAATATAAAAAAGGCCCCCCAAATGGAAACCCGAATCTGCATAAAGATGTTCGAGACAATGCAACATATGTATGATGATGATAAGGATGATGATGAGGATGATGATGTTGTTGATGATGATGATGATGTGGATGCTGCGGATGGGGATGATGATGATGATGATGAGGATGAGGAGGATGAGGATGAGGAGGGTGAGGATGAAGATGAAAATGAGGATGAGAATGATGACCCTCTACCAGCCGGAAATCTCCTCTCGGGGGGGCTCGGGGGGGCGGGCTCGGGGGGGGGACCAGGGGGACGAACCTGGGCCTGCCAGGGGGGGGAGGGGGGGGGGTCTAACTGGGAAGTTTCAGGGTTTCCAATGGTCCTGCTCCCTGCCTATTCCTTGCTGAAGCAAGAGCAACTTCAGCTAGCACAGCTAGCTTTCGTGAAAATCAGAAACGGTTCTGAAAGGATGCTGAAATGATCAGCTACAAGGAAACATCCTTGACAGTCAGGACATAGTGACATAGTGACCTCGCGGTCGCCCACGCGGAGACCGCAGTCAACGCTGATGAAACTGAAGACGCCACCCTCAGCCCGTTGAAAACCACAGGTCTGTAGTCATATCAGTTCTGTGCAATCCAAGTTGAGCAACTTCCAAAGATGCAAAGGGCAACCACATCTGCATCAAAATATCTTTGTATTAATTTTATATGTGCTGTGCATGTATATGAGTATGTATATACAAATACATATATAATCATAGTATGTCCGTGGGTATGTAACATATTGTAGTGTAGTCAAATTGAAATAATACAAAGTGCACGTATGCATCTACTTACTTACATACGTATAACGCATGATTATGCATGCATGATTATGCATGCATATAGCATCATTGTGCTTGTAGAAATTTAGGGACACTGTTTGTGCAGCTGGAACTCAAGCCCTGTCCAAGATCAAAGATCCTTTTGAAGCAGTACAGTATCAGGGCCAAAGAAGAGAACATCCATTTGGAGTCTTCAAATGCATGCCATTGTAAAAAAAACAATATCAGAAAATGCTAAACATGATTCAGGGAGAAAATGAAAAGCCATGAGCTTGCATAAGCTTGCACTGGCATACCATATTGACGCACCGCACTCTTGACACTTTGACCTTCATATCTCAGAGAATGTCACAGAATCTTGCAACCGTTGCAGAGACATACTGAAGTTGGCACTTCTCTAAAGGCGCAGTCGCCGACCTGTCACAATTACCACAGCTTTGGATCGAATGCATCAGCTGTGCTTAAATACAGTTAGGAGCGGGAAGTTCTAGTTTGACTGAGACGCACATGTCCCACGTTGCTGAATTTGAGTAGCGTTTCGTTGACACAAGGTGACATTGCGTCACCTGGAAACAGCAAGGAAGCGCTTCTTGGTTTGTCATTGGGCGCTCATTTACGCTACTGCTGCAGACTGCCAGATCTGGCAGTCATCAACAGCGACAGCCTTTGAAGGATCAAAATTCTTGAAGTTGGCGTTCTTGATTACGTCCCTGTCATGTTGTTTTTTCAGAAGGGCTCCAGTTTACGATCTTGAGGCGCTCCAGGTATGGTTTCCACGGGTGCTTTCAGGATGTCTTGCAATGGAGCATGGTCGGTGCTGAAAGACATCCGAATTTTGCCTTCCTTCCATGTCCTTCGCGCATTTGCGCCGACTTCTGTCGTGAATTGGACTGGTATCGCTTCTCCCAGCCGCTGCAGCACAGTATACAACACTGTGATATGTGATAGAGCATTGTGTATTTGGTAGCAGCATGTAGCAGCTGGCGGTGTGTTGTATGTTGAAGATTGTCGAAGCAAGTTGCAGAATGCTGTAGGTTTCCATTAAAATGTCTGGCGTTCTAGTATGCTGATGTATGCTGTAGTACTGTAATGATCTGTAATGGATAGTAATTGTATATAATTGTAGTAATTTTTAGTGCAAATAGTGCGATGTCCCGTATGATGTTCTGATACGGTACGCTGTCAATATTTGGTTCGCACAACATGCGGCCGCCTCTTGACACATTCTGTCCCATTTTTAGGCAGGTGGAAGACATTCAAACAAACCCCGACACTCACAGTACAATATAAATCTAAAATCATCTAGATACATCTATACAAATCTCTACAGTATACATCTATGTCAATATACATCTAGATAATTCTAGATACTGGCGTATATATATATAATAAATTAATATTATTATTATATTATATTATAAGTATTATATTATATTATATTATATTAGATTAGATTAGATTATATATTATATTGCATTATATTATATTAAATTATATATTATATATTATATTATATTATATTTTATATTATATTTTATATTATATTTTATATTATATATTATATTATTTATTATATTATATATTACATTTTATATTATATTTTATATTATATTTTAAATTAACTTTTATATTATATTATATATTATATTATATTTTATATTCTATTTTATATTATATTTTAAATTATATTTTAAATTATATTTTATATTATATTTTATATTATATTTTATATTATATTTGATATTATATATTATATTATATTATATATTATATTATATTATATATTATATTATATATTATATTATATTTTATATTATATTTAATATTATATTTTATATTATATTTAATATTATATTTTATATTATATTTTATATTATATTTTATATTATATATTATATTATATATATTATATTATATATTATATTATCGAAGGAAGTTTAGAAGTCAAACTTCCGACAATATGGACAGATGAAAAGCAGAGCAGGGCAGAGGCAGAGAGAAGAGGAAGATTAGAAGAGAGAAGATCAGAAGAGAAAGAGTAAGAAGACAGAAGATACAGATGCGCGAAAAGGTAGGAAAGTCGCGAAACACTGTGTTTTTCCAATGATTTGTGGCTCAGGAGGGTCGAAAAGTAGGCTCGCTAAAGCGGCGGGTGCGGAGCCAGCTGGTCACAGGAGCGATGAAAAATTGCACGCCGTTGTGGTGCGAAGCACATTTCCAAGTCAAAAGGTACAAAACACCTCAGCGTCGGACGACTTTTGGAAGTTGCGATGTCGAAAAAGTGCGCGCCGTTGTGGCGCGAAGCACATTTCCAAGTCAAAATGTACAAAACACACCAGGTCCGGACCACTTTTGGCAGTTGAGATGTCGAAAAAGTGCACGCCGTTGTGGCGCGAAGCACATTTCCAAGTCAAAATGTACAAAACACCTCAGCTCCGGACACTTTTGGAAGTTGCGATGTCGAAAAAGTGCACGCCGTTGTGGCGCGAAGCACATTTCCAAGTCAAAATGTACAAAACACACCATTCTCGGACCACTTTTGGAGGTTCAGATGTCGAAAAAGTGTCGAAAAAGTGCACGCCGTTGTGGCGCGAAGCACATTTCGAAGTCAAAAGTGTAAAAACTGAGGGTTTTGAGCCTTTTTTGACGTGAAGATGTCGAAAAAGTAGACACTGATTAACTTAACTAACTTGACTAACTTAACTAACTTCACTAACTTAACTACCCTAACTTCGACGACAACAGCAACAGCAACAGCAACAACAACAACAACAACACCAACCACAACAACTACAACTACAACAACAATAGATCGATAGATGGAGAGATAGATAGATAGATAGATAGATAGATAGATAGGGTAATCAAATGAAAGAGAGAGATAGATAGATAGATAGATAGATAGATAGGGTAATCAAATGAAAGAGAGAGAGAGATAGATAGATAGATAGATAGACAGATCGATAGATAGATAGATAGATCGATAGATAGATAGATCGATAGATAGATAGATAGGTAGGTAGGTAGATAGTCAGAGAAAGGGAGAGAAAGAGTGAGAGAGATCAAGCACCTTTCAATCCATCAGTGGCATCGCTCTGCCATCCCTGATTCACAACAACCAACCTCTCCTATAGTTTTCCTATTTTTGAAACTTCCGCCACCGCCTTGTGCGGTACTACTGGAATACAATCAAGATTTCCCAGGCTTATAGTATATTATATTATATATTATATTATATATTATATTATATTTTATATCATATTTTATATTATATTTTATATTATATATTATATTATTATTATATATTATACACGGCACCCAACCAGCTCGACACGGCAGGAGTTCCCAATGGCACCGCTGGATCCAAACAACAACAATGCAAATCCCCTAAGTAGGCGTTGATAGCGAAACACATAGGCAACGCAACAAAACTCAAGAAAAGTGCGCCAAAAACGCCAGAGGTCGCTTGTGTTTAGGGGGTAGGCACGACTTCTTACGTTAACTTCTCCGCAGCTAATTCTGGCATTCTGCAGCCCGTGGGCACGACATTGTCTGTTCCCTGTATTATATTATATTATATTAGATTATATATTATATTGTATTATACTATATAATATATTATATAGTATATTATAATACATATTGTACTATATATTGCATTATATTTTGAATGCACCAGGTCTACCCTACAGATTCCTACAGTAGGTTGTGAGCAAACGAAAATAAAAAACTAAACATCACTAAACTATCCAGATCTATCCAGATCTATCCAGATCTATCCAGTATTCCTTGCGTGTCTTCATCTGGATCACAGTCCTTGCAACAATTTTCGACAACTTTTAGAGCAAGTGTCTATCACTCCGCAGATAGAGTGCCTTGGTGTCACCGTAGGAAAAGTGTCCACGCCTCAGGTTCTCAGGAACATCGTCTTTTGCATGGACACGATGCGAATTTCACGGAAACTTTTTGATGATTGAGCCATTTGAGCCAGTCAGAATCAGGGTAAGAGAGTATTGTTTAAAAGAACCCACGCACATTACGTGGAGAATTCTCACGTCAGCATTTCTGCGCAAGGCAAAAGCAGAGCGGACACGCACACACACACACAACACGATACCGCTCACACGTCGAAATAACGAGTTGAATGTGACATCGAATCCAACGTTCTAGCCTTCGCCGCCCACAGATTTTGTGATGGCAGTACGGACTAAGCAAGCAAGAGAAGCTTCACTGCGGCAAAAAACATAAGATGCACAGCTGGAAATATCAAAACCCCGAGATGGCGTGACTGCACCTCAATTCACGCATGGTTCATGATCCTCACTGAGATAAGGAAATCAGCATTCTGAGTAGCTGGTGGTTCCGCCTATTCTTCGATATCCCCAATGCATCAAAGCGTGAATCCCAGAGTGGCACAAAGGCCGATTCGAAGTGCGAGTGCAAACAGGTATCGTCCTATCGGCATCTTTCTCAAGCCTTCTATCGTAATCATTCGTAATCTATCACTATTGAATACTATTGTCACTTGATTATACTTATTTATTATCTTTATTATATTTTATTATCACTTTGTCACCCTTCGATTCTCAGGATCCTCACATATCCCCATTTCTGAGCAACCCAGCCAGCCCCAGTTTGTATCTGGCTTTGGTGGGAGCGGAACCACCTCAGTTGCGAGTCTAGATGAGTCTTGTCAAGTTTTCCGGAGGCCCAAAATGCTTAAACTTGCTTCATCTTTGAATGATTTTGAAGTGTTCCGTGTAATCTTTTGTCATGATTGTCTGTCTATCTTTGGTGCTCTACTCCGAAGTCCTGGGGGGGTGGAGGACCAAAGCTCTCATTGCTGGGAGAATCTGGGAGAAGCACCGCCAAACGCTGCGGGGCTATGAAGACCTGTCCATCCACCTTCGGCTTTTCGCCGAAAGCCAATGCCTGGCTAGTCATTGAATTTCATCGATTCAAATTAATTATCTCTTCATATCTCTTCAACACGTCACCGCAACTTGCCATTCCAATATATTTCAAACTAAATATATTGTATAAGTTGAATCAACAGGCTTTCTTCATTTGGTATTCTTTTCGCAACTCTGATTCTTTACCAGCTAAAGCCGCTGGTAATGGTGACGAGGGTGCCTTTGCAATCGCATGATGCAACACAATGGTCTCCAGTTTCTGACATGTATGAAAAGCGTAATTACTCAATTTTTTCCAGGCTGTGTGCATGGTAAAGTACCACCCACGACTACTCATCCACCAAGTACCCTGCATGGCAGCCTGCAGAATCTGAAGACAAGAAGGTCAAGATATAATAGAAGAGTCCGATGGCAACGTCGCTGTTTCGAGCGCAACATATACATATACATATACACATTATAGATATAATATGATATAATACATGTGCATCCACATGCATGTGCGGACATGTATAGTGTGCTGAATTGGTGTGCTCATACAATACATATTGTTGAATCATTTTGATAAATGTATAATCATGTATATAAGATATTATAAGATAATACATTATAATACTGTATATTGTGATATATTGTGTAAATATACGTTGTAAATTGTGCCAAAACATTTTGGCGGATGCAGAAGCGCACTGCGGTGCCTTTTTCATGACGTTTCCCAACGGGTGATGATCCAAGGCCTGGCTGGCGAAGGGATGGCACAAGTATGACACAAGCACCTGACAATGGCCAGCCAAAAGAAACAAAAAACAAATACAATCAAATACATACCAAACACCAAACAGCTCGGGAAAACATTAGAAACAAATAGAAACAAAATAAACATAGATAAACAACATAAATATAAAACAATATCATAGAACAAAAGAGACATGAGAGAAAAATAACATAAAAGAACAATCTGTTTTCTTTCATGACAAAGGACCAAAGTGGACAAACCACTGCATTGAATTGATTTGGCCTGCGCCCAGTCGCCGGATTCTCCACTTTGACCGCTGATGTGGCTTACCAGTTTGGGCCTTGCATGCAGAACGCAGCACGCTGAGCGCATGTTGTAATACTGTAGAGCGCATCACAGGATCAACTGCAAAGAGCACTCTGAGCTCTACAACATCCATCAAAATTCATGAAGATTCATCAAAATTCCAGGCACTTCTGGCATGTTCTAGGGTACTCTTGTGTTGGACGCTCTTGTGATTCGATATGCTCTCATTAATTACATGTTTTTCCTAGATCGTGCAAGAACTCATTCCAGAAGGTCTTCCCAATAGATGGACAGAATTTGACAGAAAAACAAGTGGCAGCCGAAGTGACGTCCCTTGAAACTCAAATTCGCGAGTGCGAAATTCGATGACACTTAAAATTTGCCAGAATGTGAGGTTGAGACGACCTGATCCCAGGTGCTAAACCTGTCATAGAAATGTGTCCTTAACTTCGGCAAAAATTGAATTTTTGGTCAAAATGTCGAAAAAAACATCGTAGTGCGCATCAATGTGAGATAATGTGAGTATGTGTTAGCTAGGTTCAAGATAGGTGGTAGAGGCCTTAAGTAAGATCCAAACATGTCTGGTACGTACGGTTGGTAGGTTTGGTTTTCTTGGTACGGTACGGTTGGTACATGTGGTACGGTACGGTTGGTACGGTTGGTACGCTTAGTAAGGTACGTTTGGTACGCTTACCAACCGTACCGACCGTACCAGTGAACCGTACATAACCGTACCACCGTACCGTACCAGATTAAGGGAGGGGTCAAGGGGGGGGCGTTTTGGATGTAACAATACTACTTTAGTATTGGTACATCCAAAACGCCCCCCCCTTGACCCCCCCCTTAATCTGGTACGGTACGGTGGTACGGTTATGTACGGTTCACTGGTACGGTCGGTACGGTCGGTACGGTTGGTAAGCGTACCAAACGTACCTTACTAAGCGTACCAAGCGTACCTACCCAAAGCGTACCAAGCGTACCAAGCGCACCAAGCGTACCGTACCAAGCGCACCAAGCGTACCAAGCGTAGCGTACCTATCTTATAGCTGGATATCAAGCACCTATCTTGAACTTAGATAAAGTATGTGAATGATCTTTGTGTATCTTTGTGTTTGTTCAGTAGTACGCTTTAGAAACCGACGACGTGCGGAAATGAAGGCACCTCACTAGAATCCGCCGCACGGAGGCATTGTGAACCAAAACCTGACGTGAAAATCACGAAAATGTTGAAAATGATGACAAAATATGACCAACTGACATAGTTTGAGATGTTTTGAGTGGGATTGAACATATTGAAACCATGAGATGAAAGTGCTTGAAATGCAGCAATCTTGTCCGAAACTTATGCTACATTGAAAACCGTCGAAATTCCCAAAAAGGCGTGTTTTCATGTCTAATTTATTTCCACCATTTCCCACCAACCGAACCAGGATTTGCATCCGGAAGTTTGCTGGAAAAGCAATGAAACGATATGAAACGGATAAAAAAATCTAAAGGCAAGCCCAGGCGATCTCACGCAACACCAAAGTGAGCGTTCCAAACAGTAACCCAAGCTTCGTACTGCGAGTCCAAAAATGACACAATATGTCACAAACAAGAATCTTAAAAAGACAACTGCCATTCCAAACCATTTTTTTTGGCTGCTGAATGATGATTTGTTGCTTGTTCAAGCGAGGATCGCCTATTTGAAGGAAGTGTAGAAGTCAAATTTCAGACCTTCAGTTTGGGAAGATAATTTTGTGTGACAGGTGCAGCGCTTCGTATGACCTGGCATCACTTTTTCGTGGCAGGCGCAATACTTTAGAGACATGGGCTGGAAAAATCGCAAAACGCATTGGCACGAGGCTGTCACCTCTGCACTCAACTTTCCATTATCGAAGGACGTCTCGCAGAATTGCTTCGTTGTTGATGTTGCCAGCTTCAAAAATCGTGGAAGTCTCGCAGAATAGTTTCGTTTTTGATGTTGCCAAGTTCAAAAGTTGAGGACGTCTCGCAGAATTGCTGCGTTTTTGATGTTGTCAAGTTCGAAAACTGAGGAAGTCTCGCAGAATAGATTCGTTTTCAAGCTTGCAGATAGAAAGACAGAAAGATAAATAGATAGATAGACAGAAAGATGGCTAGATAGACAGACAGACAGGCAGACAGACAGATAGATAAACACACACACATAATCATCAATACATATGCATAGATAGACAGGTAGATAGACAAACTGCAACTAAAATACAACTACAACTACAACTAAAACTACAACTACGACTACAACTACGACTACAACTATAGCGACACTACAACTACATCTGCAACTTCAACTGCACTTCAAATACACTTCAACTACAACTACAACTTCAACTACACTTCAACTACAGCTACAACTTCAACTACCACTACAACTTCAACTACACTTCAACTACAAATACAACTACAGCTACAACCACAAATGCAAATGCAAATGCAAGTACAACTACAACAGGTACTACAACTACACTACAACTGCGACTACAACTGCAACTACAGCTACAACTTCAACTACACTACAGCTACAGCAACAACTACAACTACCACTACACTACACTAGACTACAACTACTATGTAACTACAGCTGCAACTACAACTACATTACAAGTACACTACACTACAACTTCAACTACAGCTACAACTCCTACAGCCACATCGAATCTACAACTACTACAATTACTACAACTACAACTTCAACTTCAACTACACTTCAACTACACTACAACTACAACCACAACTGCAACTACAACTACAACATTACAACTTCAACAACATCAACTACAACTACAACCACAACTACACTACAACTACGTACAACTACAACTACAATTACACTGCACTTTGCTACACCACACTACATCCTGCAGTTGTGGGTGAGGTGACCACTGCAACCATTTCAGAAAGCACAACTCCAACCACCTTTCGGTCCATCAGTAGATTCGCTCTGCCATCCATGCATCACAACAACTCACCTCTCCTATAGTTTCCTATTTTTGAAACTTCCGCCGCCGCCTTGTGCGGTACTACTATTGGTATCAAGAGTGTCTATGAGAATCCATTGGAGTTGACCCAGGAACTGGTACAGTAGAGTTTTGGAATAATATCAATTTAGAAGATTTTTGAACGCTTGTGAAATCTTTGCATTGCACTGCTTGTATTGCACCACACTCACTCCACGGCTGAAATCAGTTCACTGATACTGTGACCTACCCTGACGTGCGACGTGACATGATGAGTACATGATGAGTACATGATGAGTACATGATGAGTACATGATGAGTACATGATGAGTACATGATGAGTACATGATGAGTACATGATGTGACGTGTTCATACGTCTTCCACATCTTCCCTTGACGTAGCTTGACGTGCCAGCTGGACACAACCGCGTTTCTTCTCAGGAGGCATCTGCTTCCACATCGCTAAAGCTGCTTTGGCCTGGCACAGGGGTCGAGGGCCCAGATTCCCTCAGACTCCACGTCTCGGCCTTTTGATGCTGCTGGAAAATGATTGTAAACATAATGAGGATAATGAGGATAATGAGGATACTGTCACTGTACTTGCAAACTGTATTACACCGCAAATATCCAGCTACCCTGTTGTAGCAAGGGCTAGGAAAACGGAGACTCCATAGAATTTAACAAAAATCACTGGCAGGGTTGGAACGGTCATTTCAATCGAGTTCATGTATAATTCATAACAATTCCAATTCGCAACTTGCAAGCCTCATTATTGGGTCCTTTGATTTCTCTTCCCTGCGAAGATCTTGGAAGAGTCGGTCAGTGCTATTTGTGCTATTTGCATCATCAAGCTAATGTCGTATTGATGCCAAAATAAACATACAAAACAAAAGAGAAATCTATCATGTATATCATTGCTGAACCATTTAACTGCCAAAATCTGCCAAAACAACACAATGAGATATCGATCATAAGCTAAGATCTTCATCTTGGCTTGGTGAAATATCAAACATCTGTCAAACATCTAGGACTAACTATCAACAACGACCCCAAGACAAGGTGTCTCGAGGAGTGATAACTCGGCAAAAACGGACAGGCACCCCCTAATGTGCGTCAGGGGAGTCGGTATCATTGCTGTTTATAATGGTTTATCATGTTTCATCATTTTTCTTGTCATTTTATCATTTTATAACCATGTCATAGGTCCAGGTTGAACTGCCATCCTTTTCCTCGCAGATATGCGGGTCTCCCCGGGAGACGGGCTCAGGCACAGCGTTCACTCTGGAGGTCTCAGAGCTGACCAGACTGTCAGACGGTGCTGGGCTTCGTGGTACATCATTTTGTCATGCACAAGCCATTGGAACCGATTGAATATTATTGAATATTATTGAATAATATTGAATATTATTGAATAATATTGAATATTATTAATATTATGCTAGAAATTGTTTGATTAGATTGAATCATATTGAATCCCATTGGTTGACCAGGCGTCAAAAGGCAGAGCACGGTGGGATTGCGATCTTCTAGGAGCTACGAGTAGAAGACTTGTGGTCCTCCAACTTCATGAATGACCGGGCATCATCTGTCTGTAGTTTGCACAGATTCAAATTGAACACAGCGGCATGGCGGCATGTCATGTTTTTGCGCTACAAACAGGGGAAAAAGGGAGAAGCATAGAATCTGATATAGGGCCGTAAATCCCAAGGAGATTGCTGGCTATATATTGGCGTGTTCGAAATGGATTGCTTTCGTCGTGCGCATTTTGTCATTCTCAATGACACTGGTCCAGTGTGAGTCTCTTAGTACACCTCCGCTCCAGTCTTGGACGACTAGTCCAATTCACATGTCATTTCAAACAATTGATCTCACGTCGTCGAAAAGCGACACCAGTATGCTACATGACAGGGCTGAAACTTGGAAGGTGCCTAGATGAGTACATGAATCAATAACATATATATATATATATTTCATTATATATAATGTATATGTAAATAGATATATTTACATATAATATATATTATATATTAATATATTATGGATGTTATGGTATGATATGGTACTGCTCCAGGAGATGCCGCACACATAAATATCGTAAATAAACAGGTCGACAAACAACAAGTCTCAAGACCGAGAGCTGGTGGCACTCCATCAGAGTCACAAGGCCTTCCTGTGATCTAACAAGATGATACAAGATGCAGTTTGTTTGGCCACTGTAGTCAAAGATAGACAAGAGTTGGATCGTCTTTGACGGCCTTTGACACTGAAACCCATACAAAGAAAGCTTTAGTCTCAGAGAAAAAGCACAACGCAAGTACAGTCGT
Organism: Cladocopium goreaui; assembly: GCA_947184155.2. NCBI lineage: Eukaryota > Dinophyceae > Suessiales > Symbiodiniaceae > Cladocopium > Cladocopium goreaui. The sequence continues at coordinate 34,318 of CAMXCT020003171.1, read as the reverse complement.
CGATGTAGGGACCTGGCATGAACTGACTGTCAAACAGGGGCGTTTAAATCTGCTCTGGGCATGAAAACTGTCACCAAGTCTTGCTTGAATAAAATGTATTACACCTCTGAGTGCTAGCCCCCAGGCACTTGACCAACCTGTGAACAATCCAAGTTCCTTCAAAATTCTTTGACATTACACTTGTCTAAAGCCCTGCAAATTTGCTGAAACAACTGGTCTTGTGCATTGATTGCATTGCCATTTTCAACAATCGAACATCCACAGGCTACAAGTTACTCGCATTGGGCATCCTGTCCACTGTCTGGGAACTTTGTGCGAAGGACCTCGTAGCTGCCATTGACGCCGCGCCGACAGTGTCACTGCTTCGGCAGCCTGCAACGCTGTGATAATCGATTATCCCAATGCAGGACACTGAATGCTTGTGGCTAGGACTATGTATGGACCATGCAGAAACAAAAGAAAATCATACAAGATCAATATCAGCGGACAACCGGCAGGACACTGTATGCCACCTAAAGTTACCATGAAACAAAGTTGCAGCACAATGTTCATGCCTGCCAGGAAGGACGCCAAGCCGCTTCAAATTATCACCAATGTATGGAAACCTCAACTCAGTCTTGTCTACCAATTCCGTGCCTTCATATTGAATAGAAACAATCTTTGCTTGGCTGCAGAATGGATTGAATGAAACCAAATGACGTTCATCTTCACGCCAATGTTCCGTTGCCCTGCGGTTGGTGTATGTGTACTTTTCTCAAGTCTCCTGGCTTGTAGCATGCAGATACTGTGACAGCCAGAGATGAATTATATTGGCAGTGGAAAGACGCAAAAGTACGCTGGTAGTTTGAGGGAAAGCATCACTAGCGCAAAATGACACATTGTTTGTTGACAAGACTCCTTCATAAACTCAGAATTTTCACATTTGCGGAATGAATGTGCGTGTGTGTGTGTGTGTGGGTATAAAACTCTCTCTCTCTCTATCTATCTATCTACCTATCTATATCATTACATAGTATATAATATAATCTCTACCGTCTATCTATTATACAGTATATGATAGATGTATATTGTATATAGTATTAAATATTAAATATGTATTTTATAATACATGTATAGTAACATTAGATAATATCCATATACACAAACACACCTACAAGTGGAAGGGTTAAGTCATAGCATTTCGTTTTAAGTCATTGCAGGGGGCTTGTTTTCGCATGGAAACGCTGCGAACGTTTTAAGTCATAGCAGCTCCGTTTAAGTCATAGCATTTTTATGGTTTCACCATGGAAACGCGTACGGAATGCAATGGGTTTTAGGATCCTTGTTGTTCTGTTTAGCATGGCCTGACGGTGAAAGGTATATGTCCAGGGCATGTTTTGCACATATGTTTTGTGTACAAGTTACAATGGAAACGCGCGTTGACGATGGATATGTTGGGTACAGTTCATAAGTGAAAACCCAATGTCACAGACATGATTTGAAGATGTCTAGGAACGGCAATTGCGATGCCAAACACCATGGAAACGCGAGCGCAGGAACCATGGTCAGATTACAGTTGTTTTTTTCCGGACAGGGCAAGCAAAAGCAATCAACAAAACATACTAAAAAAAGACCAAACAAAGGCTGGTCACGAACGAGGTCAGAACGAGGTCCGAACGAGGTACCAAACGAGGTCAAAAACTACCCGGGACAGACCCTTACCAAATCCTGGAGCTGGAAGATTTTCGGCTTCAGCTAACAGTTGCAGTGGAATACGCTCATCCAAAAACGAAAAAAACAAATACAGAAGTAACCCAAATGGTGATAAAATGATACCATGAAATATATCAGTTTACATAGTGTATACTACCCTTTCATGTTTGAATCCTGGCCAATGCTGATAGACAAAGAACCTCGAAAAAAAAGAGCACCGCATGGCACACACTCATCCAAGAGCAAAGACAACATACATGACTAACCCAAAATGTTTAAACGTGATACACCAGAATACATCACTTTACATACTATTTCATGCTATTCTATCATATTTGAACCTTACCAATCCTCACAAACATATATGTTGCGAAAACAAAGCAACGCATGGCAGACACACATCTAAGCATAGAAACAACATACATAGCTTATCCAATATGTTATACTATGATGCTCCTCAATATGCCTTT
>CAMXCT020003171.1:20000-27500 GCA_947184155.2 Cladocopium goreaui | reverse complement strand
GTAGGAAATATATAAAGCCCCACCAATGTTAAACTGTACATTCAAGTGGGTAGATCAACAAAGGTATTCGAACTAAGAAATAAAAAAACAAGTCCCACCCCTGTTACGACATTATATTCGATTAGGAAGATCAACAAAGGTAAAAAAGAATATAAAAGTCCCATCCATGTTAAACTTTATATTTAATTGGGAAGATTAACAAAGGTATGAGGAAATATGTAAAGTCCCACCACTGTCAAACTTTGCATTCACTTGCGAAGATCAACAAAGGCATTAGGGAATATAATGGCCCCACCCCCGCTACACTTTACATTCAATTGGGAAAATTAACAAATGTATTCGGGAATATAAAAATCCCACCCCCGTCGAATTTTACATTCAGTTGGGAAGATAAACAAAGGTATGAGGAAATATGTAAAGTCCCACCATTGATAAACTTTACATTCAAGTGGCAAGATCAACACAGGTAGTAGGGAATGTAAAAGTCCCACCCGCGTCAAACTTTACATTCAATTGGGAAGATTCACAAAAGTATTAACAGAATATGAGAGACCCACCCCCGTTAAACTTTACATTCAAGTGGGAAGGTCACAAAGGTATGAGGAAATATGTAAAGTCCCACCACTGTCAAGCTTTACATTCACTTGCGAAGATCAACAAAAGCATTAGGGAATATAAAGGCCCCACCCCCGTTACACTTTACATTCAATTGGGAAAATTAACCAAGACATTCGGGAATATAAAAGCCCCACCCCCGTTAAACTTCACATTCGACTGGGAAGATCAACAAAGGAAGTGATGATGGTGATGTTGATGACGATGATGACGATGATGACGATGATGACGATGATGATGATGATGATGATGATGTGGAACCAACCCGCACAGGTCCCTATGCTGTGCGTTCTGATCTAGAACATCAAGTTAACTATAATGCTGAAATATCACTTTTTTACCACGCTTTCAGCTCACGAAGAAGGCGGGCCAACAGGCGCGGGCAAAAATGAGGTGTTTGGCCGTATCGTTATCATCTTGCATACGCGTCAATTATGTAATTCAGTAATTATATCATATTAACTCATATCATATCCATCAAGATCCAAGCTTGACAAAGTTTCGCCCTTCATCAGCCCGCCTCCTTGTCTTCACCGGGCCGGTGGTCTTCTGTGAGGCGCACTGCGCTCCACGTGTTCCTGAGTGCCACCAAGCAGATGCACCAAACATCAAAACAAGATCAACAAAAGCTCGACGAGAGACATCATACACATACATTAAAATATCCGCCGACCTCGGATGCGCAAGGGGGAGCGTGTAAGGGAAAAGGAGTTGGCTGCACCTTTGCTATCCCCACCAGAAAGTATCCGTCCTTCACTGCCATGGAGATTTGCCGCTGGGAGTCGGGTTTCGGAGTCGCAGCGGTGCTGGGCACAGTGCAAGTAAAGGTGTGCAGGTGTCAACGAATCAGCAAGGAGGATCCGCAAGCGAGACGAGGAAACAAGAAGAGCAAGCAAGAGGAGCATTTTGTTTTGACAGGTTTCAGAATTTACGTCCTTTGTTTTAGAGGATCAGATCCTCTATATATAGGATCTTTGCCATTTCGCAAGCGTTCCAAAGGCATATGTTATAAACAGGTGGACATAGCCTGAACCTTCCTTCGATACACTAAAAAGTGCTCAGAAACAAAAAACACTCATTTCCAAAAAAAGTGCTACAAACCCTTAAAAAGTGCTCATTTGGTTGTTTCATTTTGTCGGGCACCCCCATATGTTCAAACAGCCGGATCCCCAAGGATTCTTGCAACATACACTGACACAATCACGCTATGCTTAGGATCACGCTGCTTAGGCTCTCCGCAACCAACATCATTCGCCGCTGCTGCAAGTAAGTCATCAAATTCACTTGGATGGGCCGAACTAGACACTTAAGCTATTGAATATCCAGAGGCAAGTGTCAGTAGTGCCCGTACACTTTTTGAATTGCGGCCCGATTGCGCGAAATTGCGCCCTGATTGCGCGAATTTGCGCCCCGGTTGCGGGGTACCAAGTTGTCCAAAACGTCAAAAAATGTCAAAACACAGACAAATGTGTAGAATCAATTCTTTTGAGTTTGGTCCCAATGTGCGTCCTCCCCAGGAAGCATAAATTAGGAGATAGATGCTAATTTAGATGCAAAACTCGCTTCCAGGATTGGCTTCCACCAGCTTGAGTATGGGCTACTGTAACTTTGTGGATTTCTCCAAGAGTTTAATAGATACGAAGGTGTAAAATGGGTTTGAACCCCAAAAAGTGCTCATATCCATTGAAACCCCCAAAAAGTGCGCAGACCCTCAAAAAACGCTCAGGGATGGCAGAAAGTGTATCCAACCAGGGGTTTGCCAGAAAAAAGTGCTACAATGGAATCTCCAGGAGGTGTAAAAAGAACCTGGGGAAAGCTGAAAAGCTGAATATGCAGATGGAAACAAGTGGGAAAAGAGCCTGGAAAAAGCTGAAAATAGACAGTTTTAGCCCGATTTCAGAAAAGATGTTATTGGTGGCTTAATTATTTTGTTGCCTCTCGGGCACAAAATTAGGTGGGCTTTCTCTGTTTCGCAAGCGTCCCAAAAGCATATCATAAGTAGGTGGAAGAAGGAGCTGGAAAAAGCTTTGCTTTAGAGGATCAAATACTCTATATATACAAATAAATTCAAATAAATGAATAACTATATATATACATATATATATACGATTTGTGCCTTTTTGGAAGCGTCCCAAAGGCATATGATAAGCAGGTGGACACAGCTGGGAAAAACTTGGACAAAGGCGAAAATTGTCTTTTTTAGTGGGGTTTTGGTGGCATATTTTGCCACTTTTCGGCACGAAATTTGCTGGTGATTTGGTGTTTCGCGAGCGTCGCAAAAGGATATCATAAGGAAGGTCCCAAAGGCCATAGGTGGAAGAAGGAGCCGGAAAAAGCTTTGCTTTAGAGGATCCATGAGGATCCAATCCTCTATATATAGGATCTTTGCCATTTTGCAAGCGTTCCGAAAGCATATCACAAGCAGGTGGACACAGGTGGAAAAAGAACCTAGAAAAATTGAAAATTGTCTAGTCTATTTTAGTAAGGTTTCAGAAAGGACGTTAAGCATTTTTGGTGGCTTATTTTGTTACCTTTCGGGCAGGAAATTAGGTGGTGCTTTGCTGTTTCGCAAGCGTCCCAAAAGCATATCATAAATGGAAAAGGAGCTGGAAAAACAGCTTTGCTTGAAAGTATCAGATCAAATCCTCTATATATATAATATAATATAGTATATAGGATCTTTGCCATGTCGCAAACGTTCCGAAGGCATATATATCTTATAAACAGGTGGAAATAGAACTTGGTAAAAGCTGAAAAGCTGAATAAGCAGGTGGAAACAAGTGGGAAAAGAACCTGGAAAAAGCTGAAAATAGACACTTTTGGTCCGGTTTCAGAAAAGACGTTAAGCATTTTTGGTGGCTTATTTTGTTACCTCTCAGGCACGATATGAGGTCTTGTTTTGCTGTTTCGCAAGCGTCCCAGAAGCATATCATAAGTAGGTGGATGAAGGAGCTGGAAAAACCTTTGCTTTAGAGGATCAGATCCTCTATGTATAAGATCTTTGCCATTTTCAAGCATTCCAAAGGCATATCATAAGCAGGTGGACACAGGTGGAAAAAGAACATGGAAAAAGCTGCGCTGCAACAGCAGCAACAACAACAACAACAACAACAACAACAACACTGACAACGACAATGACAACGATAACGACAACGACAAGAACAAGAACAAGAAGAAGAAGAAGAAGAAGAAGAACACGGACAAACATGCGACAAAAAATGTGTGGTAAGATGGTTACAAGCTGCGGTATGACAAGAACATCACACTGTGCTCTGCACCTCCGCGCGCGCAGAGCACATGAACAACAACAGCTCCCACACTACTATACATAGCCCTTGTGGCATCGCCGGTGTGCGAAGCTCTACGATAATACACTCAAATATATTCAAATACATCGCCCACGGCTTGCAGCTTGTAGCTTGCCCTATCAAGTCCTTATCTCAATGTCGCTGAAGGAATTCAGTCAGCTCTAATTCAGTAAGTAGGGCAATTATGGAGCGCCGCCTAGACTTGGATCAACTTCAAAAGTGGGGCAAACAGAGCAGCTGTTGCCCATGATGTCCACTCATCAACTTCACTGTGTCACTATGATTAAAAACCAATAGTCAACGACCGAAAGTCCAGGATGCGATCCCGACACCCCGCTCCGCCTCATCACCTTCAATTGTTGTTGTCACATGATTTGTCATCATCTTAAATCCGCCGACCCTGATATCCCAATGACCTCAACGTGTGGGCATATTTTGGGCATGCTAGGACCCAGTGCGCTCCGTTCGATCCACTGTTCTTGGCCTTCATCCGCCCAAGGACCTGGGGAAATCATGAAAATCTAGGAAAGCTCTCTCTTGGAGCTGAAGCTGATCAAATGTGTCGCTTGTCAAAACAATAAACTTGAGAGATGTGACTCGTGACAAGCAGTGAAAAACAAAGAGAAGCAATGTGAGGTAAATCTCTACATTCCGTTCAGTCCTAATGAACAACAAGTGTCTAGAGTCTGGCAGTGGAATTTGGAGACTGGATTCTTGGCCCGGAGCTTTTGCAGTCTGGTTTCGGCGGATTATGCGGTCTGGTACCCAGCTCACGGGGAAGGCCGAGACTCAGACTGGGAAGCAAGACGTGGCAAAGAGAAGAAGAGGAGAGGAAGAGAGGAGAGAAAGGACAGGAGCAAATGAGTCCTGAGTATGTACTTGAGACGAAATTTCAAGACCCCAGCCTGAAAGAAACATAAGATATTATAGCATGGTCACTGTTAGTGGGGGAACAGACTAAAATTGATTTGATGCTGTCGTTCATTTTCTTCTAATGTTGGCTGGCAAAAAGACTTCCAAAACATGGTGCTGGCATGTCGTCCAAGACAAATGAATGAAACGAACTGCTTCTTGGATACTTTCAAACACCTTGAACCCGTCGGTATCACTCGGCATACTAATTCTGAGTCGGAGGCAGCACCGCAATCTCCCAAGTGTACTAAAGATAGCCTGCAATGAGCCCATGTGTCAATTCTGGATTGCAAGAAATGCGAGAGACCGTTTGAGTTTGAGTTCACAAGTCAATGAAATGCATCGAATGGAAAAGATATGAGAAGATAATGTTTGATTACAACTGTGAGCATCAATGCAGTTTACGACATCTACAACTGGTGCAGTGAATGCACTCTCCAATGAAGTGTGAGTAGCTACTTCATTCCACTTCGCTCTAACTTTTACGTTATCTGTAGTTGTGCAATGATCAAACAAAAGGCTTCACACATAGAGAAATTATTGATACTCTGGGTATCTCTGGGTACCTTGTAGGGGAAACAACGGTCATGACCTGAAGAAACAAACATCAAAAGCCATCCAAGAATTGACTTCCTAATTCGCAAGCGTCTGCTCTCGTATGTTACACAGTCTCCTGCACAAGCCACACATAGCCACACAAAGCGAGTGATTGAGGGACTGAGGGCATTTCAAGAGCTTCTGAGAGGATCCCAAGCAAAAACCCTTCAGACATCTTCAGACCATTTTAGACCACTGTTGATTCATTGATGCTCAAGAGATTTGGGTCTTGGTTGCCTGCGCTTCTGCTGGCCGATGCCATCAACCTGCATGACTGCACCTGTGGGCTTCAGGGAAAGCAAGCCGAACCACACGCAAATATATATATATATATTATATAGATATAGAAATGATATAGATAGATATATTATATAATATATATATAGAGATAGATATATCATCATCCAGAATACTGCACAACTACAGTAGATATTCAACGGTAGAAAATAATCTTTGGAAATTCAACATGCAGTGAACATCAAGAGTCTGAGAGAACAGAGCATTCTATGTACAAGTAGCTGAAATATGTTGAAATGTCATCACAGAAACCACCGTGCGACTTTTGCGATCGGCGACTGCAAAGGCATGGAAGAGTTGCACTGGGCCACTGCAGCTACAAGACATGCTTCGAATTGCTTCGAATTGCTTCACTGATTGGTGATCTGATGTTATCTGTCATCAAATTCACTTTCGTAGTTTTCACCGGACTCTTCCGACTCTCCTATCTGAGAATCGAAGTCACTGAAGATGCCATCTCCATCCGTGACACCCCAGGTGACTGGCTCCGCATCTGGCACAATGGCTGTAAAACCACAATCAGAAGCTTTGATCTGCGTCACGTCTCTGAGACGATCTTGCACTTTGCCTCGACAACGCGATCGAGTGACCCAGGCCAAACTGATCCAGACTGCCCAAGTGAGAGATATTGAGAGACATTCTGGAAATTTCTGGAATGCTGTTGATTCGTTAGATTACATTAGAGATCGTGAGACAATATTAGAGCCCAATTTTTGCAGCTACTGGGTACTGTCATCCAAGTTGCTACTGTCACCACCGTATCCGGAACCACCCCAGGTCACTACTTTTCCATCGGAACGGATTCCAGCAAAAGCGCCTTTGCTCGCAGCAATGTGCTGCACATTCCTTGGGAAAAAGTATGGCAGCCTCACGGCATGAAACATTGGGAATCCCAAATATGTTGGATGTCGATTCGTGGATAACCCCCAAAACAAGTGAAGGAGAGTCAATGAAACGGAATGCTAAAGAGAACCTTTCCTGGAAAACACGACATGACATGACATGAATCTGCAGTCTTAAGTAAGAATCTTAAAATATGTGAATCTAACTTCAATTCATTTTCCTTTGTTGGGCTTATTGGTGCTGAGAGAGAAGATATTTGAGTAGACTTTGTTAACATTGGATCATGCCTTTCTTTTTCTTATCATGTCCTTCCTTCTCCTTTATTTTATCCCCTTCCTTTGCTCTAAGAATCTAAGATAATCTAAGCATTCTTTGGACAACGGTACTGCGCAAGATGCCAAAAGCAGCAGTAAAGGAATCACGCCTTTTGAGATTCACCAAAAATTCTCTGGAAGCTCCTTTATGTAATTCAGTGCAATGCCAGCATTTCAACAATTCAGTATCTGGCTGCATGGGGTACCTCGTTGAGAAGCTGTTTGGGTTTTGTTTGAATGTAGTAAAGGAGCGGTCGTCTTTCGGGATTCTTGAACAAAACTCAGAGAAGTCTGGGGAAGCCTGTCTACTTTTCACTCCCACATACTCCCACGGGCACCGTTCCCATGGAATTGAATTATATAATAATATATCTTGCAAATACTTTCCCAAATTTAAGTTCACAGCCATCCTACTCTTGTTGGAAGTCTTGCCCTCTTTGTACGAGTATTCCTCTGCAGTTTCAATGAGTTTGGTGAAAAATCTGAGACGGCCTAAGGAAAGCCAACCCTAAGTACAGGAGCGAGCGTCTGAAGCTGATTCTGGACCCCACTAGCATCGCCGCCATATTCAGCATGACCCCAGGCAACAACCTGGCCATCTGTACGGATAGCTG
>CAMXCT020003171.1:0-7500 GCA_947184155.2 Cladocopium goreaui | reverse complement strand
AGGCACACGCTGATCCGCTACGACAAAACAGCGATGCTACGACTTAATTCCGGGACCCAGTAGGTAGTCAAGGTACACTATCTAGTTCCTCCCCTGTGAATATGCAAGTAGACCCGTGCTGTGTATGCTGCGTCAGCTTACACTGCACCAAAAACACAGCACAAAAATATTGAAAGTCTTGAAAGTCTGAGAAAGTCTTGAAACAAAGCGGTAGAAGCTTTGCTGGTGGTAGGGCGACAGCTGTCACAGTGTCACCACTTTGAAGTCCTGCTCTGTCAATTGGAAGTGTCGGGTCCAAGACGGTGCCATCTGCTGAAATAATTCTCACAGCGCCTGAAAGAGTCGAAAGAGTTGGGCTCAGAAAAGACTTGCTCTGAAAGGCCTGAAAGGGTATGGAACGAGTAAATACGAGGATGCAACCACGGGCAACAAGATTAAATGGGATATGTAGTGAAGGAATGTGCGTCATATCAGTCATATAACATCATATAACCTACATCGCAAGCATTTGATCTTGTCTGGCACCTAGCTGTAGAGCACGTACTGCTGTAGCTCGCAGATCCGCCACCGTTGCACTTTGTGAAACCGAAACTTCCGTAGTGCGACCACTGGGCAAAGCGACGATGATGGTGAGATCGCCTAAACCTTTTGCGAGGAGTTGCCTGAAAAAGACATGTAAAATAGTTCTTGGATTCAAATCTAGCTATACACAGAATTGTCTTCGCAAATAATATAATCAAGTGTACAAGTCAATACATTAGTATGCATTAGTAACATACGAGATCATACGAGTATATCATCATACAAGATGTGCAAGCAGCAACTCTGTACTGCATCTATTTTTCAAGCTTTGCTTGTAGTCAGATTCGTGTACAACCTTCCAACTGCATTCTTTGGTTTGGGTTTCAGAAGAAACAGAGCGTCACTGAACAGGAAACAAGCAACAGGAACTTGAGCGCTTCTGTGCGCTCATTGAAGTCAGCACCGCGTTTTCGGAGTTGGGCCAAAGGGAGGCTCAAGTGAGGCCTTCAAGCGAGACCTTCGAGCCTTGTGACACCCAGACTTGTGACAGTGTCTTCCCTTGCCGGCCTACCACCTGCTAGACATATGTGATGACACACCTTTTCCTTGCGTTTCAACATGTTTCACTAGCATCGCGAGCCCTAGATATCTATATAATAATGTTTCTATATGTTTCTTCCGTTGGCTGTCTCATCTGCATCGGAGTTTTCAATGGTCATGAATTTTCAACCAGGAGCCTGGTGAGCCAAAACAATCTTGCGGTGTGCGGTTTTAGCTTCTTCTTAATGTGTCCGGAGGAAGCAACCGGCATGCCCAACTTCGCAAGAGAGTTCCAGCATCAACCCCAAATTCATGGGACTTGACAAAATCTGACATGAATATGTAGATCGAATACCTGGACCTGAACTGTATGAATGCCAAGACTCATGCGCTCGTTGTTGCTTCTACTGTTGAGCTCGGCACAGGTGGCCCCTGACAACTCTGGCTCCGCCTCACTTGCAAGCACAGTCCACAAACAAGGAGCAAAATCATCTTTACTGTACGTATCACCAATAAGTTCCCGAGGAATCCTAAAGATGTATAAAGATGTGGATTTGTTTTCAATCCTTCATTGAATGGTTTGTTTCTGACCTTTTTCGCTGCCACTATGGACGGTTGCAAATTTGGCTCGACCAAGCAACTCTACTTCTCCTGTACTCAGCGAGAGGGACCTTTGTCATTGTCGGATTTTGATTCAAAGCATTTCAGGGCCCAGACCTTCTGGTGAATCAACAGCTCTGCATCAACCCGAAGGACCACCTGTGCTCTGATGGCTGTCTTGCAGGGACCAGTGTGGCCCCAGTGTGGCCCCAGTGTGGTCAATGTCATCGAAACACAGCATGCCGCAAGATTCCCAAGGCAACTTGCGCGAGTTTGCACCTTCGCCAACTCTTCAGAAGAGCCGCTTTTCAGCCTGTCAAGAAACTTAAAAGCGAATGAGGTCAATTCAGAAAAACTCTGAATAGGCCTGAAGTCTTACAAATTTAATTTCAATCCTGTGAATGATGTGAATGTCTGAGCGAATATATAATAATCACAATTACACAAACAGTAAACACATGTAAACACAAACAAGTGAACCAAAGAGCATCAACGACCGAAGGAATGAACCGAAGCGTTTCATACCACCTTTGGCTGACTGTCGAGCCACTCTAGCCCCATTGGATTCGCTTTTCATGCCACGCAAAACTATTATCACAGTCCTACCAAGAGGCCATTGCTGAGCGGAATACTCAGAAATGTCCTTCAGGATTCGGGACAACTAGAACAACTCCGGTTTGCACAGCACAGCTACTCATCTGCACACCAATTCAGGAGAATCGAATCGCATTTCGGGTGCCCTAGGTGTTTGACCTTACTCACATCCCTTGAGATCCCTTGAGTATGAACACCCTTTAAAATCTTTAAATGGAATCGACGTCAACAAAAAACATCAAAGACTTGGGATTCCCAACTCTTTCATGGCTACTGCGATGGCATCGCGTGCAGCTGCAGAAAGGACCTCCAGTTCCAAAATGTTCCAAACTTTGTCCAAACACATTTCTTCGGATCGGGTCGTCTTGGGATGCACGGCAAGCGGCGCTACACTGCTACACATCTCTCCCTTCACATTATTCGAGTCCATTCGATCCTGTCTATTTACATATACGTATATTCACTGTATATTCATTCCTTTATCTGGTGGACCTGCTGATCTAATCTGATCTACTTCTCTGCGTGTCAAATGCTGTCTTGATCTCACACCTGAACTGCACCGAGTCATCAAACTTCACAGATGCCAGTGGTTAGTAGTGGTATTGAAGAAAATATAAAATATATGAAAATATTGCAAGCATTCAAAGTTCCCCTTTCACTTGCATGATTCTTGACTGTCCATGACGGTCCAAAAATGAATTTGAAAACAATGTTTTTGCAAACAATGAACCACTCAACGCGTCGCTTGGTCCTGGAGTGCTCAATGGCTCAATATGGCTCAATATACTGCTTGTGTCTTGAAGGAACCACTTGTGGTGGCCCTGAGCAGTTCCAAACGACTTCGACCGCATTCCTCTGGGCCCCCTCACAGCGCCCCGGCGGCCATGGCCTGTGTGCTGAGCAAGTCACGGCACATGGTCCTCTGAAGGTAAACACACCTCCACATACAAAAAAAACAAAATAAGTTAACCTGCATTTGGAGGGTCATTCAGAGCTAACTATGCTGTCACAATGCAAACTTCAGATTCCTTTGACATGTTGCCCTCTCAATGTCTCAAAAAAAAAACGTTGCGTGCCAAACAAATCTGCTATGATAGGCAAACGAAGCCCATATGTTCATTCATTCTTTACATTTCTTTACGCCTCTCTATTACATCTTGACATTCTTGACTCATCTGAACACTGCTGAGCTGCCAGGTACCCGCACCATCCACCACAGCGACGCATGCGACGGACCCATTTGCAGAGGTGTAGAAAGTGTCCTGAATCGATTTTGATGATTTTGATGGGCTAAATGGAGCAAGGCAACCTTCCTGATCGGATTCAAACCCACGACTCTGAACGCTGTGATACACTGCAAAAAGGTCAGAAGCAGCGGCATCCACAATGTCATGGCAAAGCGTGATATGTACGCCCATCATCACCCATCGATATCACGGGCATTCCCGTGCGCGTGTTCTGTCCCTGGGAAATGACAGAATGACAGAGTTCTTTCACACCCCGAGACCGTGACAGCAGCCCACTTCAAGTGGGGTCAGGAAAAAAGTGAACTGACAACCTGGAGTATGGGTTATATAATATATATGTACTATCTCTGTGTGCCTTTGAAAATAGATGCAGGATACCGGAGGGTAGTGCGAATTAATGCGAACTCCGATGACAGAATGCAAAACCGTCACCGAGCCTGATTCTCCTTGGCTTCGCCATTTCGCCTGATCGTAATAACGATGCAGAAACAACCAGAATCTGCCAAAGCCTTTGCATTTTTGAAGATATACATCAAACAAAAATCAGCATACTGTATGTGACCGGTAGATATTACACGTTGGCCCGGCTTCTAAACGCCATGTGTGCGTCTACTATGTCACATCTGCAGTTTCCAGAAGTATATAAGACGTTTCTCAGTTCGCACAAAAAAAGACCAGCAAATGCGAAAATACTGTACGTGCTGTGATTGTTAAACTGCCTTTGTGTATCTTTGTGTCACCTTTGATGCGCACACCTTCGCACTATATAAACTGTAGGAGTGTTGCTACCAAGTGCTACGCTACCTGTACCAAAGGCCACATCTCACGAAATGTATGACAACGACATACTCACATCATCTTATATAAACTTTGTTGTGCAATGTTGTGCACATGCTGCCGAATGCACTTTCATTTGTTGTATTCACCTGTATCTTCTTTTGTAAGCAATGCAACGATTCATTGATTGCTTAAACTTGATTCAGACAAGAACTGGTTGTATTTGCTTACTTGACGCACGGATGGAGACCTCATCAGACCTCATCAATGACTTTGGCATCCCCACTGGCCGGCCATGGAAGCTGCACCAATGAAGCCGACCTTTTACAACGACACGTTGTAGGGGGTTTGCCGTGGTTGCCCCAATTGCAAACAGAGAATCCTGATGAAGTATCAAATGAACTGCAGGACCAAATTCCCAGCCTTCGATTCAACGGAACACAAAACAAACAGAAATTGTTTTGAAACAAGACAGGACATGACAAAACTATATCATTATATGGGTCCAGAATTGTTTTGGGAATGATTTGTTTTCCATTTTTTTAACTATTTTTTCTGCCCGTTTTCCTTGCTATTTGCAGCATTTTGGAGCTGGAAACTGCCAGTTCAACTGTCTTTGCAACATTTTGGAGTTGGAACCCCTCATTTAATTTGCAACATTTTGGTGGAATTTGTATCATTTTGGAGCTGGAAGCTGCCGTTTCAACGGTATTTGCAGCATTGTTGAGTTCGAACTTTTCATTTTTGATGGAATTTCCAACATTTTGTTGCTAGAACTGTTCATGTAACATGGTGGTTTGCAACTAGGGTTCATTTAGGGTTGGTTTTACGATGTTTTACGGTTAGTTTAGGGGTTTTGTTTGGTTTTAAGTTTTTGAAGGGTTGGTTTTAGAGTTAGGGTGTATTTAGTTGCTCTTTTAAGGGTTAGTTTAGGGTTTGTTTAGGTTTTATTTAGGTTTGGTTTAAGATCTATTTATGGTTGGTTTAGGACCCATTTAGGGTTGGTTTAAGGTTTGTTGAGGGTTGGTTTAGGATCTATTTAAGCCTGGTTGAAAGTCTATTTAGGGTTGGTTTACTGTTTATTTAGGCTTCGGTGAGCATCGTCGTGCGGCTGGTTTAGGGTGTATTTAGGGTTTATCCAGGCTTGGTTTAGGATCTATCTAGAGTTGGTGTAAGACCTATTCCAGATTGGTTTTTGGTGTGAGTTTAGCGTTGGTTGAAGATTTATGTAAATCTGGTTAAATCTATTTAGGGCTGGTGTAAGGTTTATTTAGGATTAGTTTCAAATCTATTTAGGGAGTGTTTAGGTTTACTTAGAGTTGTTTTAGTGTTTCTTTGGTTACGGGTTTATTTGTGGTTGATTTACGGTTTATTTATATGATGTTTCTTAAGGATTATGGCAGTATGAGAAACAAAAAAAAGGGAAAAACAGAAAGCAGAGAAGCTGGAAAAGCAGAAAAACAGGGGAAAACAGAAAAGCGGAGAAGCAGAGAGGCAGCACAGTGGATAAGCAGAGAAGCGAAGAAGCAAAGAAGCAGAGGAGCAGAAACGTGGAGAAGCAGAGAAGCAAAGAACTATAGAAGCAGAAAAGGAGGAAAAAACAGAAAAACAAGAAGCAAAGAAGCAGAAAAACAAAGAAACAGGGAAACAGAAATCCCAAAAAAATGCCCAAAACGGAAAAGAAATAGTTCCCCCAAAAGAAAGTTGTTTTTTTTTACTTTTTTAGTTTGTTTCATTCGAAATTCTCAGAAATGCCCAATTTCCCAAAATATATGATGCCTTGCTAAAACCCAATTAAAAAACAGCACTCCAACAATTTTTCAAGGGGGTAGTCCATGAGCAACCCTGATCCGCAATAGTATGTTTGTTTTGGGGCCCACTATTGTGCCCAGCTGCTGCCTAAGGTGAAAAATCAACAAAATCATTCTCTCCTTTCCTTTTCCTTTGCTAATATATACTTTTCTCTGTTTTACTTTCTTAGCTCCATTCTTCTTGGAAACAAAATCAAAAAGTTTTTCCAAAGGGTGAACTCCAGCCAACCAAGGCATTTCTGTAGGGTTTCCATGAAATTTCTTTTGGATTTCTATGATATTTCTATGGTATTACTATTGGATTTCTATGGGGTTCCTATGGAATTTCCGTGGTGTTTCTATGATATTCCTGGAGGATTTCTATGGGATTTCTGAAGGGGTGCTCTAGGGTTTCTATTGGATTCCTGTGGGATTTCTATTCGATTCCTTTGTGATTTCCAAAGTATTTCCATGATGTTTCTATGATATTTCTATGGGATGATTTTGAGATGTCTGAGGGGATTCTATGAGATTCTTATGGGATTTCTTTGTGGTTCCTGTGCTATTCCATGTTATTTCTATGATCTTTCTATGGGGTTTCTGTGGGATTCCTATGGGATTCCATGGTATTTCTATGCGATTCCTATAGGATTTAAAAGGGTTTCTATGGTACTTCTACCAGTAGTACCGCACAAGGCGGTGGCGGAAGTTTCAAAAATAGGAAACCTATAGGAGAGATTGGTTCTTGTGAATCAGGGATGGCAGAGCGAATCCACTGATGGACCGAAAGGTGCTTGAGGTCTCCTCTCTTTCTCTCTCTTTCTCTGACTATCTACCCACCTACCAACCTATCTATCTGTCTGTCTGTCTGTCTATCTGCCGACCTGTCTATCTGTGGTGCAGTGTCATTCAGTGTAATGTAGTGTAGTGTAGTGTAGTTGAGTGTAGTGGAATGTAGTGTAGTGTAGTGTAGTGTAATGTAATGTAATGTGGTGTAGCGTAATTTAGTGTAGTGGAGTGTAGCTGTGTATTCGTAGTTGTAGTTGTAGTGTAGTGGAGTGTAGTGTAGTGTAATGTAGTGAAGTGTAGTGGAAGGTAGTGTAGTGTAGTGTAATTTAGTGTAGTGTAGTGGAGTGTAGTGTAGTGAAATGCAGTGTAGCGTAGTGTAATTTAGCGTAGTGGAGTGTATTGTCGTGGAGTGTAGTTGTGTAGTTGTAGTTGTAGTGTAGTGTAGTGTGATCTATTGAAGTGTAGCGGAAGGTAGTGTAGTGTAGTGTAGTGTAATTAGTGTAGTGTAGTGTAGTGTAGTGTAGTGTAGTGTAGTGTAGTGTAGTGTAGTGTAGTGTAGTGTAGTGTAGTGTAGTGTAGTGTAGTGTAGTGTAGTGTTAGTGTAGTGTAATGTAGTGTAATGTAGTGTAATGTAGTGTAGT
>CAMXCT020003170.1:22500-65515 GCA_947184155.2 Cladocopium goreaui | reverse complement strand
GCCGTGGAAATAGCTTGGGGAAACTTCGCTGGGAGGGAGCGAGACCGGATGCTGGACGGGATGAAGCCGTGGAAATCGCTTAAGGAAACTTCGCTGGGAGGGAGCGAGACCGGATGCTGGACGGGATGAAGCCGTGGAAATAGCTTGAGGAAACTTGGCTGGGAGCAAGCGAGACCGGATGCTGGACGGGATGAAGCCGTGGAAATAGCTTGAGGAAACTTCGCTGGGAGGGAGCGAGACCGGATGCTGGACGGGATGAAGCCGTGGAAATAGCTTGGGGAAACTTCGCTGGGAGGGAGCGAGACCGGATGCTGGACGGGATGAAGTCGTGGAAATAGCTTGGGGAAACTTCGCTGGGAGGGAGCGAGACAGGATGCTGGACGGGAAACCGTGGTAAATAGCTTGGGGAAACTTCGCTGGGAGGGAGCGAGACCGGATGCTGGACGGGATGAAGCCGTGGAAATAGCTTGGGGAAACTGCGCTGGGAAGGAGCGAGACCGGATGCTGGACGGGATGAAGCCGTGGAAATAGCTTGGGGAAACTTTGCTGTGGGAGGGAGCGAGACCGGATGCTGGACGGGATGAAGCCGTGGAAATAGCTTGGGGAAACTTCGCTGGGAGGGAGCGAGACAGCACGCTGGACGGAGAGGAAACCGTGCAAATATAGCTTGCGGAGAGCTTCGCTGGGAGGGAGCGAGACAGCATGCTGGACGGGACACAAAACAGGGGCAATAGCTTGCATTGAGCTTCGCTGGGAAGGAGCGCGACAGCATGCTGGACGGAGAGGAAATAACGTGCAAATAGCGTGTGGAGAGCTTCGCTGGCAGGGAGCGAGACATGCTGGACGGACAGGAAACGTTGGAAATAGCTTGCGGAGAGCTTTGCTGGGAGGAAGCGAGCCAGCATGCGGGACGGAGAGGGAACAGTGCAAATAGCTTGCGGAAAGCTTCGCCGGGAGGGAGCGAGACAGCATGCTGGACGGAGGGGAAACCGTGGAAATAGTTTGGGGAGAGCTTTGCTGGGAGGAAAGCGTGGAAATAGCTTGGGGAGATCTTCGGTGGGAGGGACCGAGACAGCACGGCTTTTGCACACAGAATCTTGTACACACAGACGCGTTCACACACAGGAGGTTTTATACAAACAGAAGACTTTACGGCGCACAGAACTTTTATATACATAGAGCAGCTTTTACGCAGCGAAGCTTGTACACACAGGACAAAGGGGAGCTTTTTTACACAGAAGCTTTTACATAGGGTTTTTTTATACACAGAAGCTTTTACACACAGAAACCTTTACACACAGAAGCTTTACACACAGAAACTTTTACACACAGAAACTTGTACACACAGAAGCTTTTACACAAGCCTTTACACAATGGAGCTTTTACACACAGACAGGTTTACACAGAGGAGTCTTTACGCACGGAGGCGTTTACACAGGAAAGCTTTTTCACACAGAAGCGTTTACACAGAGTAGTTTTTACGCAGAGAAATCTTTACACAAAGAAATCTTGACACAGAGAAGCTTGCACACACACACAGAGGCTTTTACACAGAGAAGCCTTTTACACAGAGCAGCTTTTTCACCGAGGAGCTTTTACCCAGAGGAACTTTTACACAGAGAAGCTTGTGCACTCAGAGGCTTTGACACAGAGAAGTCTTTTACTCAGAGAAGCTTTTGCACACAGAAGTTTTACACAAACAAAATCTTAACACAGAGGAGCTTTTACATACAGAAGCATTTATGCAAAGAATCTTTTGTACAGAGAAGTCTTTACCCATTTTTCATCATGTCTCATTTTTCACTATCATTCACCACCTATCAACTTCATATCTTCGTTTTCATGCTCTTTTGGTCAGCTCCCTCCGTCGTTTAGTTTTCATTTTGCACGGTGTTCTGTCCGTCGACGCTTCGTCCTCGCTCCCTCTGCGGCGAAGCAAACTAAACGAGAACGCAGGAATTATAGCGGCTAAAAAGATGGGATAGAGTTAATTACATTAGCAGAAATAGCGACTAGAAGAATGTAGACGTAGCTGACACAGCATGCTGTGGTGAATTGCGGCCCCTGATACCATCAGCGCGCACGATGTTTCAGTAAAGATCTTACGTCGATTTCGTGCAGAGCACACACCACAAGATTTTCAAAAAAATCGTGCTGTGTGCCGTCTTGCTTTTGGGTTCTCTGGCCCACCTTGTTTTGGTTCAGACACAAAAAAATCCCCAGTAATCAAAGGTGGCTTGCTGGCAAATCCCACTAGCCATGGAGGTTTTGGTCGCTGGGGACATCATCTATAAGTGGAGGACTTTCCGTTGCGTTTGATTACTGGATGGTCCTGGATGGTCCTGGATGGTATCAATCTCCCCATATTTTGGATGGTTAAAATCGGTTAAAATCCTCATAGTGGATAGCGAAATCCCCATTATCCATTCAACAACTGATGACCTGAGCTGGTTGGTGGTTGAGCCACCCCTCTGAAAAATATGAAAGTCAGTTGGGCATATTATTCCCAATATATGGAAAAAACAATGTTCCAAACCACCAACCAGACCAAGTGAACCACTAGGACTTTTGCTCGTGTCGTGTCCTCCCTGCTGCAGGCCTCCGGGACTGTCAACGTCGCCAACTTCATGGTCCTGTCAGGTCTGACAAAAATCCTTGGGAAATGGAGGTCCGGGCTGTTCCCATGTGGGAGAATTCCTATGGTAGACATTTTTGATACCCTCTGGTAAACGTTTACATAACTGATGGGAAAATCACCATGCTATGAATGGGTAAATCCACTATTTCAATAGCCTTTTTCAATAGCTTTTTGTATGTTTACCAGGCCGGGTATCCTCCCAGAATATTCCCACAGATTCTGTCATTGCTGGCGCTTCCTTGGGACCAAGAGTTCTGGCTGGCGATTTTTAGTAAACTCATCCGTCCATTCCTGGGGTTCAATAGTTCTTGACCTGTAACTCTGGGATTTCGGAACCTCCTCTGCCAATCAAACATGGCTGGAAAGCAACCTGTTCTTGCGGGATCTTGAAAACAAATTCAACCAAATCAACCTTTGGAAAAACCCGCAGCAAACATACTAGCTCTGCAATTTTCTCAACATTTACAATGGATTCCCTGGTGGATTCCCAAAAATAAGGAACACCGAACACCATTGGTGCTTTCGTTTTTTCAGTCGAGACAGGTGGACCAGTTGGGCGCCGGCCGCTCCACATTGGGTTCCTTGGTGAAGAGATGAGTCGACTGTTATGTTTTCTTTTTGGCCCCCAACAAGATGAAAGTCAATCCATAAGGAAATATGATTTTTTTTTATTGGTTATACATATTTTGACTTTCATCTTTACAAGATTGGTTATTGGTTCAATATGGAAATATAAGCAATCAATAAGGTATTGAACAAGCCAAACTTGGGATGTATTGGCATTACATGATATTACCGCGTGTCTGAACATGGAATTTAAACATCCAAACATAGAAAATTCAATGGGCATCTTCTCTTTTTGAGAATAGAAAATGACACATACCCTCAAGTAATCAAACGTGGCTTGCCTTTAGCAACCGAGCGAAGTGTACCACTGTCAGTAGCCAGTTCGGCGATGAAGTCGACCCTGCTGATTCTGTTATGGGGGGGTTCGGCCATCAAAAAGTTGGAAAATTCGGATTTCACAGACCGAAAATTTAGACAATTGAGACTTGAGCTATGAAAAATACAACTGTCTGGGTACTCACCAGTATGGAATTTCACCATCGTTCGGGGGTTTTACCGGGTACCCGTTACTACTTGGTTTTTTTGTTGGGTGTATTATCATCCTCATGAGAATCCCTATTGACCAACCAGTAATCAGTAGAATAGAATGGGATAAGGTATTTTCCGTGGCTCACTTGAGACTCTGACACAGAAAAATCATCAAATTGTCACTGGCAGATCTGAATACAACCATAGATTGATATAAATGATTGTATTTGATTGGTTTCAAACACCATCCGGAAAAAAAAACCTTGGCCATGGGAAATCCCCATTTCTGATTGGAGGTTTACAGCTGGGAAAATCATCAATAAGTCTCCAGATGTTCTAATGTAAACCCAACTAAGTAGTTCGACAACAGTTATATTTGGTTGTAAACTAACTTAGCCAAGCATGAATTGTGTTCTTGGTCCAATCCACATGATCCATCAATTCTTAATAATTGTTCCAGATGGCTCATTGAAATTCTTCCCAATGGCATCATTTGTCCATTTTCTTTCCTGGTGGAATCGCCATGGCCATGGTCAGTGTCGGCCGTCGGCCAAGGCACAGGAAGACATTGGGCTTCCAGCAGCTCCACCACTTCCTGAATAGGCTGAATTAACTCTGGTTTATGGTAGATATAACTATAGTTTTCATGGGGATTATACTGGTTTATAAAATCTATATCTGATTGGTGGTTGAGCCACCCCTCTGAAACATATGAAAGTCAATGGGAAGGATGACATCCCATATATGAAATGGAAAATAATCCAAATGTTCCAAACCACCAACCAGAATTGGTATACCATTGACAACAGTTTGTAACAGTAATTGGTATACACTTAAATTGCTAAGTTTCTTATTTAACACAGACCGCTGGTAGACACAGTTTCCCACTCTTTATTTGGAGACCATAAAAATGCTACCGGGTATCAAGGGTAATTCGGAGCCACATGGGTTGATAGACCCTTCTGCGAACTTCGTATGGTCATGGAAAATGCTTGGCGACAAGAACGCCATTTCAACACTTCAGTTCGGGTTGACCAATATTTGGACCTGTGGCTTTCACTTTCTGCACATAGTTTCAAGTGCAAACCGGACACAACGCAACCATTTCTGGCTGGTTTTTGGCTGTGGCACCAGTGAATCCCCAATGTTGAAGTTTAAATGGTCATATTTTTAGATGCCTTAAGAATCACCACATTTGGGGGTATTGGATCCGAACATTTGTGGGCTTTGTGAGCTATCGTAGCTATCAACTCCCATACTTGGGCTATTTGTACCAAATCATTGGTGTCCCATGCCAAAACATGCCAAAATTTAAGGATGACTTGAGGGGTAGCCCCAAATTCCAGTCGCCTCCCACGCAATTTGCCTTAATTTTGTTGGTCATATCGCCAGTTCTGATGGTATGTTTCTGTTGGGCTTACCCTCTGATTATTGGTCATATAGCCATGGGTTACATGGTTCGTTTATAGATGATTTACATTGATTTACTGCATTAAAAATGGCGATTTTCCATCGTTATGTTACTGGTTGGTGGTTGAGCCACCCCTCTGAAAAATATGAGTTCGTCAGTTGGGATGATGAAATTCCCAATATATGGAAAAATAATTCAAATGTTCCAAATCACCAACCAGGTTAGTTTACCAAAGGGTATTCAATCCAACATACCATCCATCGAAGTAGATGAAACCTCTGAGCTCGCTCCACCAAGATTCAGCAAAGCGAAGGCCCTTGAAACGCTGGGCCTGGAGCGATGGCAGTTGGTTGCAACAGCAGAGAAAAACATGCATAGGACATATGTACCTATATATATATATCTTAAATGTATATGTATATGTATATGTATATTAATATGTATACCTGTACAATCATGTTATATTATGTTAATGATCGTTAATGTATATGTATAAGGAATATGGGATGGAATATGGAATATAGAATATATGTGTATAATCAACCTATATATGTTATTGTATATGTATGTTATTTATTTGTACCTTTAGGGTTGGCCTCTCGCTACTATTTTCCGTGCTTGGTGCGCACTTTCCAGAGTTTCGACCGTCCCTCGTCTGTTATCTATATGTATATATGTAATATGCAGTGCATAGTCATGTATACGCACATGTAAACATACATATACAAATGAAGAAATCTAACATCATATAGCAGCCCCGAAAAGATCGAATATGACATTTACCACTATTTTATACTATTTTAATAGGAATTTACTCTTGTTTTCCGGGTTGCTAGTCAGTTTGCACATGCTTATTTCCATTCAAACACCGTGGGTTACTGATCAAAGGATTGCTCATGAAAGCTGTTTCTGCATATCTGGAACATATCTAAAATACCTGAACATACCAGTTCCTGCTGGAACATGCAGTTTCATACAAAATCATGCTGCTTTATTTCTACCAAGTTGTACTTGAATCGCGGAAGTGGTAATTGATCTACATCTTCAAGCACCTTGCAGCTTCAAAGTTATAAACTTTACAGTCGGACAGGCAAGGGCGCCCTTGGCTTATTGGGATTAAATCCCATCATAACAAATTAACTCCCCAAAAAATGCTGCACAATCCTTAAACAAGTATTAGCTTGAATCTTTCCTATCGACTGGCTGGTTTACGGGTCAACAAGCGGTTATAGTAGTCTCCAATAAAGTAGGTAGTACGAGCCCAAGCATAGTCTACAATGTGAGGCCCCCCAGATATAAGCTGGCTTTTAAAAAACATTGACTATAGTTACTATAGTTATACCACCTTAATCAACCCAACAGTTAACAGACTTATGTGCGTCAGCTTGGCTATTTAGGGGGCACCGAAAACGCAATCGGTACCACTTGGGCACTTCTCAGGTGTCTTGAACAGATCATTAGGAAGTGATACACATCGTATCCTTCTATCTACCTCAGTGCAGGGTCTCTGCTTCAACTAAGACATGGCCAACCTTTGATGCTAAGCGCACACCACATAAATAATTCTTAGCTGGCTATGTAAATATTCCATTTACCTAAATAGAACACATTTTCACCTACTCCTACTCAACCAGCCGGTTTTAAAATCATCTGACTGGTTATCTGGTTATCTCACCACCGTGAATCCGGTGAATCCAAATAAAACATCCTAAGAATTCCTAAGACTCATTGCCAATCAGCCAGATACCCTGCAAAAAATGACAAATTCTTTGCTGGTGAACGTAGATATTCCCATTAGTACCAAAAGACTAAAGGATTAGTTTGTATCCATGTAAGATTGACCTAAGACTTATCATGTTTTCCCTCCAACTCCAGCGGTTTTTGATGGTTTTTGGCCATCGCGCAATCGCGCAGCCCCGCCTGACGATCTACTGTTCCACCGCTAACTTTGGCCTCTGCCTGCGTCAAATCTGATTTGGGGAACCCAAACTACCCTCTGGTTATGTCAAAATAGCTATTGAAAATGGACCATTTATAGTGGATTTTCCCATTAAACATGGTGATTTTCCCATCAGTTATGTTATCGTTTACCAGAGGGTACCGTAAAATTCTGATGTCTTTTGCTGGAAAAAAAAGAGCCGTCGACTGTTGGGCGCCGAAGGCAACACTGTGGGCTTTGTGATGGCTTCCCAGACGTGGATTTTCCTCCACATACCAACATGTAAACTAACAGTTTGCTGTTGAACATGGCCATAGAAATCGTTGATTTACCCAATAAAAATGGTGATTTTCCATAGTTATGTTAGTTTACCGGCCATAGAAATCGTTGATTTACCCATTAAAAATGGTGATTCTCCCATCAGTTATGTAAACGTTTACCAGAGGTAAATGGACAGTGTTCAAAATCCATACTGCTTTTTCATAGGAACTCCAGGATTCCCATCGTTCAGTTCATAATCCCCGAAGCAGGTGATGACAGCATGAGTCCCTGACAAATTTGTACCCATGAGCCATCGACAACCCAAAAAATTGTCCGCAATATCCAAATATCTTGTTGTTAAAAAAACAATTTGATGCTTGATTTCGAGTATTTCCAAGCCAATTACAGTACACTTCGAAAATGTCCACTAAAAATCATCAATCATCAACCAGGGTTTCTCGCCGGAAAAAAAAACTCATGGTTTTCCACTGAAATGAGCCATCTCTAGAATTTTCATGGCAAAAAAAACATCAATCAACCATCATATATCAGTCTGGTTGGTGGTTGAGTCACCCCTCTGAAAAATATTAGTCAGTTGGGATGACGATTCCCAATATATGGAAAAATAATTCAAATGTTCCAAACCACCAACCAGTATCAGTTGTATTTACTACCATCTGGTTATTTAAGATAGCCATGGAAAATCACCATTTTCAATAGGTAAGCCATCTATTTCTATGGGCCATCTATACCATGGCTATGTTAAATAACCAGAGGGTAATATCTCCATATTTTCATATAGTTAAAATCCCATTTAAATTACTATAATCATCAACCCACCAGGGGTAGATCGCAGCCACTGCTCACCCCATCCAGATCCACATGAAAAACCATGAAATCCATACTGAATCACCATTAAATCACCATTAACCCCTATGAAATCCGGTAGATCCCATTAAATCATCTTTACCCTCTGGTAAACTAAATAACTTTGGGAAATCAGCAATTTTTAAACGGTAAATCAACCATTTCTATGGCAGTTTTCTATAACAGACTGTTGTTGTTTACCAGGGGGTAGGTCACCATAAACTGACCAATGTGGGTGAAACAATGCCATAAACCACCCATTTGGGAATGGTTGATACCACCTATTTCTGGTGATTTGGGGGATGGTTTATGGCATTGTTTTAATCCCATTCCCATTCAATCACCATTCAATCACCATGAAAAATCCTCACCACGCTCTGGTAAATCACCATTCAATCCCTGGTTTTTCTACCATGAAAAACACCATGAAGTCATCCATCCAATGCCATCCTTCCATTAAATCCCAGTAAATCCCATTAAATCCTCCATTGAATGTCTGGTAAATCACCATCAAATCCCTGGTAAATCACCACTTCATGGCAAAAAACACCCATGGTTTTGAAGGCACCCTTTGCGCCTGTAAGATCACGCGCAAGGGCGTCATGCCCATCAAATCCCGGCGCCTGGGATTGGCCTTTCAAGCTAGGTGTGGGATGCAAAAATCAGTGAGGATTAAATCATTATATATCATTATATATCATTATAATATGTATGTATATATCTATCATATATCTTCATATATCTTCATACATCATCATATATCATCATATATCATCATATATCATCATATACCATCATATATCATCATATATCATCATATATCATCATATATCATCATATATCATCATATATCATCATATATCATACATCTACATCTACATCATCATCATCATCATAATTATCATCATCATCGTCGTCGTCATCGTCGTCATCGTAATCGTATATATATATGATCATATTATACAAATATATTATATGATTTAAGGTAATATAAACAATATAATATTATATATAACATAATATAACATTTGTCAATAAGTACGAATATGTATTACATGGATATGCAGAACATTATTACATTATTACATAATATTCCATGGAATCCGTCAGAATTGTCCATTTTGATCCATGGAGCCCATTTTAAAACAAACAACAGTTGTGAATCGAGATGCCATCGCCACATATGGGTGGACTTTCATGATCGCCACCCACTCACCCGATGTGTTGCTTGCCTCCTTCTGTAGAAGGTATTTCACAAGCTCAGGATGGCCCCAGGTGGCAGCCACATAAAGTGGGGTGATTCCCTTCTCATCTTCAAATTCCTCAGCGAGGTTTGGCTTCAGGCAGTTGGAAAAACTTCCGGAGACCCGGTGATGGAAGCCCGACACAGGTGAAACTGAAAATCATCCAGTGATGGTGATGGTCAAAGAATCCAATAGGCTTGGAGGGCCAACGGACGAATTTTGAGCCTGATACTTAGGTCATGTCATGCACCCTTCAAGACTGACATAGAACCCACAAATCATGGCAATTTCAAATCGGAGACTGATCTTTGGACCTTGTAACTATTAAATTGGTTCCACCCGCAATTTGCGAAGTCATAGCTGATTCAAGGGTCTCCTATGGCAACAGTTTCAGACATGGCTACTCTGACGTCCAAGTCCCTTTGCCGTTGATGCAATATAATCAATGGCATGGCCCTGTCAAACAGATCCATCCTCGCCGCAAGCGCTTGGTTTGACCAAACCTCAGATGGAATAGGTTTGACTTCACGGTTTCCATGTACTTGTACACGTTCCCACCAAGTTTTGTTCAAATGTGTTCGACGTGGGATTTCCTTGAGCTGAAACGAGTCGGGAACAGATGAAAGTGCCTGAAAGTGCCCTTGGAGGAGAGCTCGCCTCCCTGAACGAAGACAGGGCTCTAATCGACCCTGAAGCACCAATGATCTCCGTTGCGTACGACAGAACACGGCCCAAGGTGATCATATCGCTGGATTTTTTCAAATGCAACCAGGAAGGAGATGGTTTCCGAAATAGGATCAGGGCGCAAGCGCCGGTCTCAAGTTCCTTTGCGACTCGTTCCATCGCTTGTTCTCGTCATGCTGAGTTGCTGAAATCCCCTTGAGGTGCCCAGTTCCTATCCCTTCGGTCATGGCCCTCGCCTGGAAGGCATGGGAAAATGATCTCCGTCGATGGTGGATTTTCTGAAAATCGCCACCTTTGATTGGATGGTAAGTGATTAATACATCGATATTTAGGACTAAACTTCGTCATACATGGGCCACACATAAAAAAAGTGGAGCACTTGGCTTTGTCAGAAAAAGTACACGCCTAAAGTTAACTGGTTAATCCCATTTCCATGAAATGAACCTTCTATAATATAAAGCAGTGCAATCTCACCATTCGCCAACCACGCACATACATGATGAACCATGAAAAACGCCCGATCCCGTCCCCTGATATTGGTTGGTTGCTTGGCATCTGATGAAATGGGTCATGCCACCATGCCCGTTGAAGCCTACATGGCCAATCTTGGATACCCTGCAAAAATATGCGTTTTTCTTTTTATCCCGACTAACAGTACACGATTAAGTTGGTCTTTTGGTTCATCCCCCATTCTTGTAGCTTAAAATCGTTGAAGTCTTTGATTTTTTGTTGGTGAACAATCAACCTATCCATGATTTAAGTCTTTATATCCCCATGATATCCTCTTTATATCCCATAAAATCAGCATTCGGAGTTTTCCATGAATGGTGGATCCCCAAAACCATGGCTTTCAATATCTTTCAATACTAAACTAGTCTAATTCTAGATGATTTGAGGGTATACACCGCATTTTAGGAAACCTACATTTTTCTTCATTCACATTGCTGTTTCTCACCCCGGGCCTTCAAAAAAAAACGGGCCCAACGGCCGCCATCCATCGCCATCCATCGCCAGGCGGCGAAATCCACGCAGGGATCCGGGATTGAAGACATGATCCTCAGCCAAAATGATGGGGATTTCATCATAGCACAAAAATTTTATACCCTCTGGCTATTTAACATAGCCATGGAAAGATCCACCCATTTTTAATAGGTAAACCCAGGTAAAACCATCTATTTCTATGGGCCATTTTCCATGGCTATGTTAAATGACCAGAGGGTAGATTATTAGATCCCATAATTAGATTTCTATTATGGGGATATCATATATCTAATAACATATGTGATATATTCATCTATTAGATATATGGATATTAGATATATGGATATCTATGTGTCTAATAATAGCACAATGATATAACAATGGATAGGCTATTAGAAATGGGGTTATCATAGAATTGGATTTAATATAACAATGGGTTTATCAGACAACAATTTTATAATTATGGGGATTATATCCTAATATATTATCTAATAGCAATGGATATTAGATATAACAATGGGAACACAGTGATAACCCCATTCTATGGATAGGCATTTTTTTAATGTAGGATAATTGGAAAATGTACAGGATGGGGAAACATAGATTAAGATGGATTCAATGGGGATATGATAAACATGTATATTAATGATATTAATGATAGATTAAGACAAAGGGAAATGCATATTGATGATATATAGACGATATATCAATGATTAATGATATATTAATGATATAATAAGGAGATAAATAGAATATTAAACCATATTACTAGTAGGATCTTATTGTATAACCGGATATTCATGATAGTCATGTTGAATGTGGGGGGCATAACTCATGTAGGATAGGAATTTAAAATGTATATCAATGATATAAGACAAGAGGGATATAGCATACAGTCAACCAACAGAATGTAGGATATAATATGGACGGCCAAACAACGTCTAATCACAGGGGATAAACCAAACTATAAGAATTAAATATGATTAAATCATCTAGGGCCAGGGATATTTTTATTTTTATTCATAATATGGATAGCAAAAATAGAAAACACATTCCACCACATTCAATGGATTCATTGGCAACATCTCCAGAAAACCGGTAGTTTCTATGATGAAAGAGTTTCTGGTTTTGACTATCTCATCATCCACGTCAAGCACAAATGAGTGGTTTAACCAATAATTCTATGGGGATATTGGTGTATAAGTTATAGGATGTTATAGGATATCATATCGCATATGAGTTGTCTAAAAAATACGACTACCCAAAATGGCTGTTTTACAGGCGCAAATGGTGAGAAAACATGGGAGTTGGTTTTTCACAAACAAACCCATTCTGAGGCATGAATCGACACATATCTCCGTGTAAATTGCACATCTCGTGAAACAACGAGGTGCATTTGATAGGTGTTTAAACGTGGCCAATGTTAGATATGTACTTTTCATTTTGAATATGTTTAAAATATGGCACATGGTATAATGTTTATTTATAATAGCACAAACAAAGTAATAAAATCGCACCCATCCCAGGCTTCCCAAGTTGATAGGTGTTTCAAATGCTTTGGTTCGTCAAACTGAACTGAACGGAAACAAACACATGGCCCCCATGGCATTCTCTCTCTTTGACCAATCCAATGGCTCGTGAAGCTCCAACATGGTGGTTGCCGGATGTGGTTTTCCCCACAAAAAATAATGTATCCATGCGTATCCCATTCCGACCCATGGTTTAAAACATCATCCGATGAAGATTTGCCCAAGATCGAGCTAAATCCCGTCGAAACAAACAGCGACGTGTTTGATCCCAGTGTCTTTGTGACAATCTCAACGGAACCCGACCTGTCGCAGGTCATGTGTCGCAGGTCCCATGCCACCATATCAAACACCCCGGGAAACCACGGTGGATTTGGGACCATACAATGGAGCCCCACAAAGGCTGAACGAGTTGAGGGAAACCGACCTGGGGGGTAACCGGGGGAGAGTCCGTTTCGTTCTCAGCTGGAGGGTTTCAAGTTTCATGTGGATTTTGTCTGGAAACGGCATTTTACGGATTTTTTGAATGGTTATTAAGCAATGGACTTAGGGGTATATACCCTATAGGCAGACCCAAAATGGGAGATCCGGAATATCACGGAGTATGTCTGCACTTGTTCAATCCATTTGGGGCCCATCCACTGCAAGGGATCATGGGCATACTGCAGCCAACTTCAGCCTCCATTCCAAAACATTTGGATATCTGCGCATGGGATATACCTTCAGTGTACGGCAATTTGAATAGGACACATTCTGATCAGCCATCAGCTTGAGGGATGCCACTTGTCAGCAAATCCATTTCGGAGTCTGCTCACCCGCAGCCTTGCCTACATCCTTCCAGTAGCAAGTGTTGGTACATGGAACGATTGTCCTGCGAGGCATATTGAGGCGTACCCTATTTCCGACCGCTTCCAGAAGCCAATTCTGGGGGCTATTCCCTGGACATCCTTGGACCTTGCAACAGCTTGTTTCTGAGAAGAATTTTCATGGCCAATCTTAGAGACCCGGCCAAAAAAAAGGGTTAGTACAGATATCCCCGGTTGCAGCAAAAGATTAAAGACATTAATGTGGGTAAAACAATAATAAACTATCCCCCAGTCATCATCATTTTTATAGGTGGTATGGTTACCATCCCCAAATGGAGGTTTATTATTGTTTTACCCACATTAAAGACTAAACTATCCAAAGTCAACCCAGTTTTAAAGAAAACTTCTCCATCCATATCCATGCCCATGAAGCCTGGCAAAGTCTGACTTTGCCGCTCCAAAGCTCAAGGAGATTTTGCAGGCAGTTCAACGTAGTTTTTAGCGGATGCTAAGCGCCTGTAAGGTGGAAACAAACTTGAGCATCCTTGGAATAAACATGGTCCAATTGCAACAAGGCAATTCTAGGAGCGATGGATTGCTTGCGAGTCAAGCCACATAATATGAAACCAACACGTTTTAGAGAAAGTTTAAAAAATTAGCTATCGGAAGACCACTCGGCCAAGTGCTTTGCGGACTAGGCCAAATTCCATCCACCTCTTCCTGAGAGCACTGGAGGAACATGTTGTTAGTAATCAGTTGCCATTTTGGGGTTAAGATCATAGTCATGAACCACCAGAGCAAAAATGTGGGCATTTGGTAGGCCGGCTACGATATTTCGAAAAGCAGAAACAAGAGCATGGAAAATAGATCAATTTCGTCAATTCTCCTCTTAAAACATAACTTTTATTTTTTGAATAGCCCTCTTAAACATAACCTGGTTGGTGGTTTCAACCCCTCTGAAAAAACATTAGTCAGTTGATGTCAGTTGGGATTATTCTTCCCAATATATGGAAAAATAATCCATTCATGTTCCAAACCACCAAGCAGATAACTTTGATTTTTTGAATATCCCTCTTAAACATAACTGTTATAACCTCCCCAAATATCACCAACCATACACAAAATCATCATTTATCAGGTATATTCTCATTTTTTAATTGTTAAAACCATAGTTCATTACGAAAAAAAACAGCTCCCGTCCCGGGGTTCCGAAAGTGCTCAGCAGTTAACCCTGGGTCTCCTTTAGAGATGCACAACTGCTCTTCCACAAGAGCTCAAAGAGCTCCAAATGACCTGCGGAAACCCTTTGAGAACGGGCAAAAATATAGGATTTAGATAAATTTAATGTAGGATAGTTGGGGAACCATATATTGAGACATGGGGAAATGTATATTGATGATATATTGACGATATATCAATGATTAATGGTATATTAATGATGGTGCCCCCTCAGTTATAAGTTGATTTGCAATAACCTTTAGCTATAGTTATATTGGCCCATCAACCCTAGTTATTGGACTTATAAATGAACTTAGCCAACTGTGGGGCCCTATCCTGTAGGATTTAGATGGATTTAGTCCCAAGAATGGTGCATGACATCAATCATTTATGGGAAACTGATAGACATATACACGGATACAATGTGATATTTGGGTCTATCTGAAAATGCCCATTCTAAGATACGGAACATGCTGATGAATCATGGGATACTAGCTTACTTTTTAAACATGTCGCAGGGCAATCATAACTAACAATCCTCCAAACTTGGCGAATATATCATTTGTAGATTAGCCACGGGTATCTAAGGTTGGTTTCTGCCTACCAAAGCAAGGTTCATTTAGAATATATATATATAGATATATAGATATATAGATATATATATATAATATGGCTGTTTCATGAAGCAACACTGGTGCTGTATTGGATGTATCCAGATTTAATTATCTCTGGCTATTGTGGGATCTATACAGACTTCTTGTCCACTTAAATATCACTTCTGTTGGCTGAATTTGGAAATTTCCTCTAGAATTACGGTTGCTAAATAGGGATTCCCACTTTTTGGATTCCGATAATTTCTGATATATGAAACTGAAGCGATCATCGACCAACTTGGGTCTTGGAGACTGTGCAAATCGGCTGAAACGTTGGAGACCTGGAAATATGTTTCTATCCGAATTGGGGGTTACAAAAAAGTGTATTTGCTTACAGTTCTTTTGTGCAACCCATAACAACCAACAAATCATACCCCAGCCTGTGCCAGCTGCCAACGACAGGCTCTGAGCTGACACCTGGCGACTGCATCAATCATCTACCCTCCAGCTGGCTGGGAAATCCTATAAATAGAGGCTTATTGTTGCTGGTTGGTGGTTTTAACCATCTTGAAAAATATGAAAGTCAATGGGAAGGACTATCCCATATATTATGGAAAATAAAACATGTTTGAAACCACCAACCAGGTTGGGAAGACCATCTCTACCATGGTGGATTTTCCATTGCGATGGATTGCCGGAGGGTTTTGTATCGTGTTTTCAAACATCTATTGTGATCTCTTTCAGAAACATCTGGAGTTGCAAATCAACTCACATTGTCATGAACCTTGAAAAAACAGCAACACCCATATATACTGGTTGGTGGTGGTTGAGCCACCCCTCTGAAAAATATGAAAGTCAGTTGGGATTATTCTTCCCAATCTATGGAAAAATACAAAATGTTCCAACCACCGACCAGTATACATATTGATAGTTGTAGCCTTAATTTTTGGTTAAAACGCTAGTTTGGTTAACATCTGTCAAATCACGAGTGTATCCATGAGTGTCAACAACAATCCCATGATATTCACAAGATATTCCCATGGAAAACCCCGTGCTTCATCACATTTTTTGCTTGGTGAAAAACCCTCCGTAGATGATGTTCCCATTTAAGAACAACACATTTCTGGTGGATTTTCTTAATTGCCATGTTTGACTACGGAAGAGTTTTTTTCTGTTATTTCAATGTTCCCCAACCTTAAAATCGCCATCTGCAGCCAATGTTGTTGGTTATATCGAAAATATTCGCACTATATCTGGTTGGTGGTTTCAACCCCTCTGAAAAATATTAATCAGTTGGGATGATTATTCCCAATATATGGAAAAATGTTCCAAACCACCAACCAGAACCACATGTGATTCTTGAATATACCTCCAATTGTTATGTTTAATCCCATGGTATTCACAATATATCTCCAATTCACCAACCATATCTCCAATTAAAGATATATCTAAAATAGTACACTATTGTTAGTTATATCCCAGTATATCTATATATATATATATATAGATTATGTTCACTAAATCCCATGAAAACACAATTGCGTTAATTAGATCTCCTTTAATATTTCATCAACCAATGTTATACATCTGGGTAAATTATAATATTTCACCGACCTGAATAGTTCCGCCATAAAAGGGGATGATTCCCCTATAAAAACCATGATTCCAGTGAGGGAGAATAGTGAGATCGTGATGAAATTTACCCAGATACATGATATCTTCATTAATTCACCAACCAAACTTCAAGGGTTTTCACCGCATGTGACCGCGCACCTCAGCCCCCAGGCGCAACGCGAAGCGCGCCAGGCTCAAACGTCGCTGCTGCGCGGCACAGTGCAGGAGGTGTTCTAAGCCACTGGAGACGTCCTGCAGGGACGTTTGAAGCAACAAGCATACATAACCATAGGGATTGATCATGGGATAATATGGCATATACATATATAATATAACATAATATAACATAATATAATATAATATAATAGAATAGAATATAATATATTATAATATAATATTATATATATATAATGGGATATAAGATGATATAACTAATGGATATAATTGTGTACTTGGAGGATCATCCCACGGATCGCAAGTGGTTAGTAGCTGGGCTTAGTGGAGATTAATAAATGGGGTAATCCACGAAGCGGGAACTTACTAACTAGGCTTCTTAACCACTAAGTGGGACAATCCTCCAAGAAAAAGCAGCATTTACCCCATAAAAATGGCTGTTTTAAGCAGGAAAATTGGGATTTAGCATGTTTTAAGATAGGAAGTTCATCAACAAAAACTACTGGATTTATAATGGATTCCGCATTGCCATGTGTTCAATTACTGGATGGTAACGGGGATTTACAGTTGATATAGCTGATTTGCAAAACCAGGGATAATCAAGGGATTGTCAGTCAGCAGCAAAATTAGGACATTATAGATTCACCGACAAAACCGGTGGTTTTTCATGGGATATAACGATTTTCCATAACAGCAAAATTTGATTTATGTGGCAAAACAAGCAGCAACATGAGGACTGTAAGATTTATTTAATCATGCTGCTCAATCATGTGAATCATGTTCTGATGCTTACCATAACACCAGCACTTTGATTTATAACATGAGGACTGTAATGATCATTTAAAAGATTTGAACGGATAGCATCGTGAAGCGTTTGATGGGATGCAACCAACAATTGGGAAATTTTACAAACACAAATGGTGCATCCAATGGGATATAATGGGATATCAATTTTACCAATCATTTTCAGGAGTTTAGCATCCAAAATAACCACTTAAAACTTGGAACATATGGCGGGGTGAAGGAAAAAACTTCGGAATTGTGCATGATTCTTCTGGGGATTTCATACCCCATAAAATCCACCAATCCAGATCTAGATTTAACCAGTAACAACAACGATGTCATTGCCTACACGGTGGTTTTATACCAACAAAAATGAGGAGATAACCATAATTAACGGGTCAAAAAACCAAAGCTGCAAACTTTGATGCTGGACTAACCTGCAAAATTAACTGTTATAACTGGGGTGATTGCCAACTTGTTAGCTATATATTCCAACTTCAGGATGACTCAACCATATCAAACCTGATTTTTTGATGGTTAACCTCCTGTAAACATGATAAATGTTTAGAAAGCAAATCATTTGTAGATTCGAATTTCCTACAAAAACCGTGGGTTTTCCACATCTACCACATCTATGTGCGACTTTAGCCTGGTACTCACCATAGAGGGATGGGATTCCTCTCCCGGGGATGATCCTCCAAGAACCCCACCGGAAGCCCCCAGCTGGGCGGCCCGTCCAGCTGGCGATGCACGGCATTCAGAAACAGCGAAGGCCCTTCTTCGTATCCGAGATTGGTCCTCAGTGGATACCCTGGGAATCTCATGGGATTTTTTTGATCCGATCTTAGGTGACAAAGCCCTATTTTTAATGGGCTGTCAAAAGATAAAAGCGGATTAATAGTCATCGAATGATCCACCATAATCGGGAGGGATTTTTCCATCTGGGGATAGAAATATCATCGAATGGGAATATAAGTTGAATACAATCGACAATATTGGGATGTTTCTTGGTTTACCAAAAAAATCATCCCTTAGAGCGAGATTGCCAGTGTGGTTGAGAATCGCCCCGTATACAATTAACCACTGGTAAATAACCAAACCAGGGTTTTGGTCCTCAGCACGGGGGAAACATCCAAATTGGGGAGTTACCCCAAATTATGGAACTAATAGGGAAGATGATGATCAATCATAGAATTGTGTACCGTTTTCCAGAGAAACACATGGTAAATGTCCCAACATGCTGATTCTTGAAAGGTATCGGCAAAATTGGTGTGTTTGGAATCTGCAACCATCCAATGTTGGAGAGGGCATGCAATTTCCTGAATCCAATTCCCCAGAATGATACACTGCTAAGCAAGAGTCTTTGTTATTCAGGTTGTATATAGTCAAATCGATGAACATATACAAGTACAAATATATAGAGATTTATCTGTATATATATATATATGTATATATTTTCTACATGCATGTGTAAATCATGTGTATGTGAATCTGTACACGTATATGTGTGCGTAAACCTAAACATATTATAGGATAAATGTTTGTAGATATGAACGTGTATGTAACGTGTAATAGTTGTACACACACGCAAATATTCGCCCAGGGGATACAATACGCAGTGTTTCTATGGGATCAGATCCTCCAGTCCGGACAGCCGGTTACCGCGGCAATCCCGATTCTGGCCACAGCGCCTTGACAACCTCCCCATATGTCCCTGGAATCCCTGGAAGCCAGATATTTTTCATATTTTTCTTTGTTTTCTTTGTCTCGCTGGCATTCGCTGGCATCCACGATATCTTTAAATTGTGTTAGCTTAATGTTTTTTAATTACTTTTCCAAGCCACGAGGGCCTTGAACCTTGATCAAAACTCCATTCGCCTCTATCCACATTTCTAACAAAGCATCTTGATGGAGTGAAGCCAAGAACTTTGATGCGATTCACTGCTTGGTCTACGCTGCCGACTGGGGTTAGTCAACAAGTGCTCATGACGGATTCGATCGAGTTGTTTCACCATCAACTGATTGACTTTACCAGGCAAGAAACCCAACTTTTGATTGCTTCACACACACAAAATGTGGCTAATGTACCTGCATCTTGTAGGTAAGACTCCCTCAATTTTGATGCTAATCCATTGGTCCATCCTATGTGAAATCTTCAAACAACCAACCCAATGGAGGTTTTCAATCCCCTGACTTTGAACATTGACATTGACTAGTATCATCCCTGATATGACCGAAGAAAAATCAAACAAGCAACCAGCACTGTTGTCCCAGTTGTCCCAGTAAATCCCACAACAACTCCTTCCAAATAAAAATTACATCCCTTGAGCCAGCTTTTTTCATCTGATTAAATCACCACTTTTGATTTTATTAGATGGTGATTATTATTTGGATTATTAAATCTTACGAAATCACCAGAATTGGTTGCAGTAAATCCCATCATTTTTTTGGGTCCCAACACATGGGTCCCTGGTCAAGTGATCCAAGTGGCAAATCCACGAGGACTTTCAGGGTATTTTCTGTGGCCTGAAACCTGAGCGATTTTCGGATCCCTCGGATCGTGGTGTGGTTTATTTTGCCCGCCTACGTATAGTCTTACTGGTGCTTAGCCATACTTAACCATAGGGATTGATCATGGGATAATATGGCATATAGGGATACAAGATGATCTGGTTGCTGGTTTTTCGCCTACACCTCTGAAAAATGATGGAGTGAAAGTCAGTTGGGATGATGACATTCCCAATATGACGGGAAAAATAATCAAAATGTTCCAAACCACCAACCAGCTGTAGTTAGTAAGCTCTCATTCAGTGGTTTATCCCGTTTATCTCATTTATAACTCAGTGAACCAACCATGATTACTAACCAGCTAGCATCAGTGGGAATGATCTCTCAAGCGGGATCCACAAGGCTGAAACGATATCCAATTATCAACCGGGGGATGTGATTTTTATCATGCCCAGTAGGGGTATAACTATACCCCCACAAAGTGGGGATGGTTATTTTTGGGTATAGTTATACCCCTACTTTGTGGTTGTATCCCGGATCATTGATAACTATATAGTGGTTTCATTATAAAATAAACTTTGTGGTTGTATAACTATACCACAAATCATACTATTCTTCCGGAGTGATTGTATCATGGGAAAATCCCATTGGCGGTTGAGCCATTCATTGATTAATCCAGGTGATTGTTAGGGCCTAGGGTCTCCTGGGAATGGTTGATCAAAATGATTCACCAACCTGACATAAAAATGCGACGGTAAAAAAAAGGTGACGTTGTTATCATTCACCCGTATGTGTTGGTTTCATCCATTTTGAGGTGTTTCAGACTGGCCAACACAAACGGATGATTCGACACTCCCAAGTTTTTCTTCACCAGCAGCCAATCATTGGCTGGTTGGTAGCTTAAAATAGCTTACCCTCTGGTAAATTAACATAGACCCTAAAAATAACCAATGTTTAGTGGAAACTAATCTTCCAACCCCGATCTACCAGGGTCTATGTTAATTTACTGGAGGGTAAATTTCATTTCTCCTGGTATAGCCGGTATAGCTTGCAGGGCCGCAGACTCCACATATGGGCCGCAGATTTGGCAAGCCGCGGAAAAACATTTGGGGCACCCAATTTTGGGCCATGGGGCCATGGGGCCATCAAATCTCGCTGGCGAATAGCGAGCCACTACAGGATGGGGCCCCCAGTCGAGCGAGCTCGCGTGAACCGTTGCCGAACAGAAAAGTGGCTGAATGATTTCTCTGGTTTATGGTAGATATAACGAACTAGTTTTCATGGGATTTTTTTGGTGGTTTATAAACCAACGTTCACATCACTGGTTTTCCCCATCCTTTTTTGTGCTCCCCATTGAATCTCAATGTATCAAAGCATCGCAAAAAACGATCCCATGAAATCGTCCCTTAAATGTGTAGGTTTCGTACCTTACCATACGGGGGATGTTCAATATTCTAGGGAGGGGACTAAGCCATGCAACCCATGTGAGCCATTAACAATACCATTGTTGATTGCTTATTAAAGGGGATTGTACTACCTGGTTTCATGGGGGTTATTACTACCCATAACGGGAATTCGGAATACGCACTAGCCAACCCGTATAATGGGATGGGAAAAAGGTATTTTTACAAAAGCATGAACAATTACAAACTATCAAGAACATTCTAAAACACCTAACTTATGTGTTTCACACTGTGGCCAGTAGTGCGTTACACTCTCTATTTTTAATGGTTCATCGTAATTTTTATACTTCTGGCCACGGCAGCTATGGGAGACCCTAGACCTGGGACACCTGCAGACCTGGTGGGGACTCGAAGCCTTCCAGCCGACGAATGGGGGATTTAAATAGCATGAGCTGGGGAAATAATGGGGATATCATGGGGATATCAGCATATGTGGATTTGACTAACGACGATGGGAATATCTTCGGAATAAACAACAAATTATTTTGGGGTTGGTTGTCTCAAAATAGGAAATACAGCTGTATACAGTACATCCCTAACTATACACTCCAGTAAATTAACATAGACCCTGAAAATCACCAATTTTTAATGGAAACTAGTCTTCCAACCCCTATCTGCCCGGGTCTGTGTTAATTTACCAGAGGGTAAAAATCATTCTCCCAAATTCTTTGTTGCAGCCATGGATCATGGGATATCCTGAATCCGCAAGCTTGGGCAATCTTCTTGGTTTGAAGCAACCCATGTTGATAGCAAAAAACAACCATGTTCACCCAACAATTTTTGTTTCCCTTAAATGGGATTGCCTTATCTTTTTGGGAACACCCCAAAATCAAGCCAGGTTTATTATCATGTTTGCCCAATTTATGGCAGCTGTACAGGGCAAATCCAATATTTTCAGACATGACACAGCCATATAAACATATTCTTGGCGCCTTTCTCCGCATTGCAACTGGGCCCAGCAACTAAAATCTAGGTCAATTTCCTAATGTCTGATGCCCAAAAATCCAATATCAAGTTGCCTACACTAGTAAAAAAATGTACAAACATATATACACATATTAGTATCATTATATATATATGATAACATATGCACAAAATTATGTATGTATATATATATATAACTGGCAAAAACCATAAAACTAAAAGTAATAACAGGAACAGGAATAATATTAATAGTATATTAATTGGTATACCTTGTATCCCCATGCTCCCATCAAATATCCCTATTGCACCATCACTTGGAGCCAGCAACTTGTGCGCCAAGAACTCTTCTGCGATGATTTGGGCGGTGTCTGGGTCATAGGTCACCTTGCAGCAGAGATTGTCCTGCTCACCAGGTAACCTGGTGGCAAAATCTTTTATGTATTTATATTGTATGTGTATATCATGGAATTTCATGGGGAAATTAAAAAATAGTTCTTCATTTTTTTTTTAAAATAATGGAATAACGATTAAAAAACATGGGAATATCACGGGAAATTCCCATCTTTACAATGATAATCATGGAATTTCCCTGTTCAATATACCAGTAGTACCGCACAAGGCGGTGGCGGAAGTTTCAAAAATAGGAAACCTATAGGAGAGATTGGTTGTTGTGAATCAGGGATGGCAGAGCGAATCATTTTGCTTGAGGTCTTCTCTCTTTCTCTCTTTTTCTCTCTGTTTCTCTCTCTCTCTCTCTGATTATCTACCTACCTACCTACCTACCTACTGATCTATCTATCTACCTATCTATCTATCTATCTGTCTGTCTATCTATCTATCTATCTATCTGTCTGTCTGTCTATCTATCTATCTACCTACCTATCTCTCTCTCTTTCTCTCTCCTTCTCTCCTTCTATCTATCGATCAAACTGTCTCTCTATCTATCTGTCCATCTGTCTATCTGTCTATCTGTCTATCTATCTGTATGTGTATCTATGTATCTATGTATCTACCTATCTATCTATCTACCTATCTATCTATCTGTCTATCTATCTATCTATCTATCTATCTATATGTGTATCTATCTGTTTATCTATCTGTTTATCTATCTGTTTATCTATCTGTTTATCTATATGTTTATCTATCTGTTTATCTATCTGTTAATCTATCTAATACTATCTGTCTATCTACCTATCTATCTTATCTTCTCTTATCTTATCTTATCTTATCTATCTTATCTATCTAATCTATCTATCTATCTATCTATCTATCTAATCCTATCTATCTATCTAATCCTATCTATCTATCTAATCCTATCTATCTATCTAATCCTATCTATCTATCTAATCCTATCTATCTATCTAAATCCATCTAATCTATCTAATCCTAATCTAATCTATGGTCTAAAATCCGATCTATCTATCTAATCTCTCTAATTATCTATTATCTAATCCTATCTATCTATCCTAATCCTATTATCTATCTAATCCCTATCTATCTATCTAATCCTATCTTATCTATCTAATCCTAATCTATCTATCTACTCCTATCTATCTATCTATCTAATCCTATCTATCTATCTATCTAATCCTATCTATCTATCTATCTATCTAATCTATCTATCTATCTAATCCTATCTATCTATCTATCTATATCTATCTATCTATCTATCTATCTATCTAATCCTATCTATCTATCTATCTAATCCTATCTAATCCTATCTAATCCTATCTATCTATCTATCTATATGTGTATCTATCTATCTATCTATCTCTTGATCTATCTGTTTATCTATCTGTTTATCTATATGTTTATCTATCTGTTTATCTATCTGTTTATCTATCTGTTAATCTATCTAATCCTATCTGTCTATCTATCTATCTATCTTATCTTATCGTATCTTATCTTATCTTATCTATCTAATCTATCTAATCTATCTATCTATCTAATCCTATCTATCTATCTAATCCTATCTATCTATCTAATCCTATCTATCTATCTAATCCTATCTATCTATCTAATCCTATCTAAAGCTATCTAATCCTATCTATCTATCTAATCCCTATCGATCTATCTAATATCCTATCTATCTATCTAATCCTATCTATCTATCTAATCCTATCTATCTATCTATCTATCTAATCCTATCTATC
This sequence comes from Cladocopium goreaui, assembly GCA_947184155.2. Lineage (NCBI taxonomy): Eukaryota > Dinophyceae > Suessiales > Symbiodiniaceae > Cladocopium > Cladocopium goreaui. The sequence continues at coordinate 40,633 of CAMXCT020003170.1, read as the reverse complement.
TATCTAATCCTATCTATCTATCTATCTAATCCTATCTATCTATCTATCTAATCCTATCTATCTATCTATCTATCTATCTAATCCTATCTATCTATCTATCTATCTATCTAATCCTATCTATCTATCTATCTAATCCTAGCTACCTTTCTAATCTTATCTATCTATCTATCTATCTAATCCTATCTAATCCTATCTAATCCTATCTAATCCTATCTAATCCTATCTAATCCTATCTATCTATCTATCTATCTATCTAATCCTATCTACCTATCTCCCTATCTCCCTATCTATCTATCTATCTATCTAATCTAATCTAATCTAATCTAATCTATCTACCGATGTATCTATCTATGTATCTATCTATGTATCTATCTATGTATCTATCTATGTATCTATCTATCTAATCCTATCTATCTAATCCTATCTATCTAATCCTATCTATCTAATCCTATCTATCTATCTATCTATCTCTCTATCTCTCTATCTATCTAAATCAATCTATCTATCTATCTATCTAATCCTATCTATCTAATCCTATCTATCTAATCCTATCTATCTATCTATCTATCTAATCCTGTCTATCTATCTATCTGTCTGTCTGTCTGTCTATCTATCTATCTCCCTCTCTCTCTCTCTCTCTGTCTGTCTGTCTGTCTGTCTGTCTATCTGCAAGCTTGAAAACTAAGCAATTCTGCGAGACTTCCTTAATTTTTGAACGTAACAACATCCAAAACGAAACAATTCTGCAAGACTTCTTCATTTTTTTGCACTTGACAACATCCAAAACAAAGCAATTCTGCGTGACTTCTGCAATTTTTGAACTTGACAACATCAAAAACAAAACAATTTTGCGAGACTTCCTTCAAAAATGGAAAGTTGAGTGCAGCGCTGACAGCCTCGTACCAATGCGTTTTGCGATTTTTCTACTCCACCTCTCTAAAGTACTGCGCCTGCCACGAAAAATTGATGCCAGGTCATACGCAGTGCTGCACCTGTCACGCAAAATCATCTTAGCAAACCTACAGATCTGATGCTCCAAAATGCAACCCCTCTGAGGAAATGAGCGCCCTGACCTCCCAACATCTCTCATGAACATGTCTTTTGTACTGCGCCTGCTACGGAAAATGCATCTTTGCAGATCCTCTTCAAAAGTCCCATGCCTACCATCGTTTTTGGAATTGCTACAAAACCCTCACGTTTTGCTCACTTTCGACAAGATCGACAATCCCTTGCACCTGCCACGCGGAACGACATCTCAACTTCCAAAAGTGGTCCGACACTGAGGTGTTTTGTACATTTTGACTTGGAAATGTGCTTCGCGCAACAACGGCGTGCACTTTTCCGACATCTCAACTTCCAAAAGTGGTCCGAGAATGGTGTGTTTTGTACATTTTGACTTGGAAATGTGCTTCGCGCCACAACGGCGTGCAATTTTTCATCTCTCACCTGGCCAGCTGGCTCCGCACCCGCCGCTTTAGCGAGCCTACTTTTCGACTCTCCGGAGCCTCAAATCATTGGAAAAACATAGTTTTTCGCGACTTTCCTACCTTTTCACGCATCTGCATCTTCTTTCTTCTGACTCTTTCTTCTACTCTTCTCTCTTCTAATCTTTTCTCTTCTCTCTGCCTCTGCCCTACTCTGCTTTTCATCTGTCCATATTGTCGGAAGTTTGACTTCTAAACTTCCTTCGATCATGGGAATATCATCTTTTGAGTTGCTCGGATTTACCTTCTGGGGATTCACTGAGATGATGGTCTGATGGTATGTTGCTGGGGATATCGTGGGGATATCAAGGGGATAATGATGGATAAACAAAATTCCAGTAAATCCAGTGAATGCGGGGATTGTACCAGAAGTAATATTGACGTGTATTCAAGATGCAGTAGTCAACAGATGTAACAATGGCCAGTGAAGCTAAGCACAAACACCTGTTTTAGCGGGCACCTTGAGCCAAACGTTGTTGGCCAAGTAAATGGTTTGATGACCAAAACCCCGGATTACAGGATTAAGGAAATGAGTTATCATTGTCGATAACTATTTGAATAGTCTATTCCCGTTGTAAAAACCCTGACATTATGTACACTTTACAGTCAAAGGCAACAACAATATAGTGGGCTCCGTTTTGGGACCACTATGTGGTATGAACATGCATACACGGCATAGGGGTTATTCGAGTATTTTCTACTCCCCCCTCTCGATTGACTCCGGCCAGTGGTACGTTCGGCACCGACCTAGTCTTCTGGAGCTTTCTGGTATGGAAGAATGCGTGGGGCCTTCTTCTTGTACTTCTTTCTCACATTGGCCTTAGGCTTCGGAGCATCCTGAGTAGGCACAGGTTTTGACTTGTCCTCAGCATAGGAAGGCTGCAGAGACTCATCAAAATTCTCCTGGATCTTCAAACCAGTGTTCGTGGTCCGAGTGACCACATATCCATTGATTATTCCCAGAAGGTCCAACGCGGGTCCCCACAGTTCACCTGCCAATCCCTTAGTGGAGATATCGGCTTTCTGGTAGCGACTGGCAACTAGTTGCAAGTCCACATCGTCCTTGTCCAGTTCCTCTTTGAGGCTACCTAAGTTTATACGATGTGTTCTCTTCATATGTCGCAAACGCTTGGAATAGCCAGCAGAAACCACCTTTGCTGTGGCTTCGTTATCTTCTCTGATTAACAAGCGCACTGACTTTCTGAATAATACTGAAAACAGCTCTAGCAACGGCAGACCTTCATCAAATAAAGTAGTAGCCATCGCTGCAGCCTCAGCTTCAGTTGTCGATCTGGAGACCGCACCTTGCTTTTTGGACATCCAGGTCAGTGGAAAACTCTTTCCACTTAGCTGTACCCACCCACCAGTTGTGGAATATGTGTGCTCGTCATCACCACAAAAGTCTGCATCGCAGAACAGCTCAACATAGATGTCATTCAAATCATCATCTACATGGCCAGTGAGTAAGTGGTCTTTTGTTTCATTCAAATAACTAATCGCCCTGAAAAGATGGTTGTCACACTCCGTGGTCCACTGTTGCACCTTAGTAGCTAACCAAGTGGTTACTCTCAGCATATCAGGCCGCGACAATCGCGCCAACCACATCAGTTTCATAAGGACCGAGCTGGCTGAACCTGAAAGTTCGCCCTTAGTCGGAGCCTCCTCAAGCACAGTGGTCTTTGAGAGAAATGGTGTGCTAACTCTCTTCAGTTTTGCGTGACCTATCAGTCGAACATAGTCATTGACAATGCTCTCAGCATAGGCTCGCATGTCGAATGCGAATAGTTCTTGATTTCTGAACTCCACTGTTGAATGATGTCTCCCCAAGAACCTACCTAGGTCACCGATGTCATCCAACATGATTCTTTTAGAAAGGTCTGCCCAAAAGGAATCGTGGTATGAACTGTCCCCGCTCAAAACGAAGTCATCCACATAAACAACCAAAGCCAAATGCCCGTAGGAAGGAAACACATATGTGCTTGGGTATTCTGGAATCTTCGTGGCTCCCATGTTTACCAACTCTTGCTCCAGCTTCCTTTCCCAATGTGCTCCAGCTTCTGGATGCCCATACAAGCTGCGAAGCAGCCTGATGACTGGCCTCCGGTACAAAGGCTTTCCATTTGAGTCAAACCAAGTTTCCGGCCAAACTTCTCTGGGCAACCTGACCCAAGTTTCGGCCAATGAGTTCAAAACGCTCTGAAGGTACGCCTTGATGGCGTCTGCTGATGAAATCTTGTGGCCTTTCAACAGACCGTATGCTATGATGGCGTTAGCCGCAGTGATCGAAGCAGGGGACGCGCTCATGGTTTGATATAGCGCGACATTTCCTTTTGCAGTTTTCGCTGCGTCACCCCTGTAGCATACTCTACCCTTGAGGGTTCTGAACTTTGGTTCTAGCTCAACGTTCTTCTCACTACATATGGCTAGTAGGTCTGCTAGGTGGATAGTCTGGCCATTCTCTATGGCTCGCCTTTTCACCGTCTCTTCCTCCTCAACCGATCCCAAATCCCATGTGCCCATGTCCCCAATACCGTCAAACTCCTTCTTGATCGCGGCTATCGCGTCAGGACGCGAGAGAACCTCTGACCTCGGGAGCTGTCTGGTGACCGCTGCTGGTTGCAGCTCTTCTTCATCATCAGACCTCGGTGGGCATATGGGTACTTCATCTTCAGGGAATTGATCTGGAGCTATGGATGGTTCATATTCAGTTTCAACACCATCCTGTATTGGTCTCGGAGTTGGTCCCACTGATTCGCCACGTCTGGAGAAGATGGCGTCAAACCTTGTTTTGCATTCTTGTGAGTGTCTGTTGTGTCCCATGGAGCACCCTGGACATCCCCTGGTGAAGCCATGTTTCATCAACCTTGACCATGTTATGTAAGCGTGTCTTGGAGGAGGTGGAGGCGCGTCAACAGGAAAAGAATCAATGCACACGTCATATGGCAAAACCCCTTCCACGAAAGATCTATCATAGATGGCTTTCTTGACTTCTTTCTCCTCATCCGTCATTTGCAACATGGCATTTTGTGCAGCTAATGCAAGAGGAAATTCAACGTATTCTGTTGGAGGGAAATAGACCTCCTTCTCATGCATCACACGTGGCTGCCAGTGCAAATGTCCTCTCTCTCTGACAGACTCATAGTCCAAAATCTTCACATTGCCACGATACCGAAGCCCAGGGGATAGGTGCCAACCGGCAAACAACCCCGGACGAGTTGTGGGCTCTGCCATGCCGTCCCCCTTGGAACGATAGAAAACCAATGCGCCTAGTGGATAAGAGACGCCATCAAAAGGTTTACCTGTGGCCACTTCCCATCGCGTCTTACCAAGTTTCTTCTTTCCCTCTTCCGTGTCTCTCTCATCCTCCGTGATCGGAGCCGGAGTGAAGAAGGATCTTGCAGTGGCTGTGTACTCGATGGAAATGGTCCAAAGCCTTCTGTGGAAGCCTGCCTGCAGGTGCGATGGCCTGCACATCTCCTTGATGGTCCTGATTTCTCTTTCAACAAAGGCATTGTGTGGCCAGTGATTGGCGGCTGATGGATCAGCCACCCATCCCAGTCTTGATGCAGCATTGGTCAATTCCTGGGCTGTGTCGGAGTGGAATACAACATCTGGGTTACCGTTCAACTTGTTGCCACCAAAATGTTTCAACGCATCATAGTTGCTATCTTCATTGCGTGTTCGTTGAGGGTATGTCAAACACATTCCAGAGTATCTGTCTCGCACTAAGAGGGCGGACTGTTCACCACCAAGCCCCCTAGACTCAACCGCTGGAAAAATGTGGTCAGCCTCAATGATGCTTCCAAACTCCTTTGCAATACTGTACACAACCTCTTCGTCCTCAGGCTCGGGTCTATGTCTATGAGCATATCGTTTGATCATTCGACCTCTTTGGCAGTGTGGGCAAAATGGATTCTTCTTGGCGTGCAATGTGATGTGTTCTAATGATGTTGCCTCCCTCTTCAGTCTATCATCCCTGGATTCCCTGTCCTCAGCCTCATCATCGGCAGGTTCGTCCAGGCCCTCAGCTGCGGCTGCTGCAAGGGGGTCGACTGAATCGTAAATGAAGACACCACCATCTCGTCCCTCTTCAGGCTCACGCTCCCGGTGTTCAATTGTTTGCCCTATCACTTCTGTGACTGGCATGGCTGGGGCATGTCGTGAAATGATGTCAGGATACATCGCATGCATTACATACTCACACATCTCCTTGGGGTAGAAACCAGTGAGGCGTGTTCTTGATCCTGAAATGGGGGCATGTTGGAAATCAGCTGGATGATTGCATCTCAACGTTGAAAAGATCCTAGCAGTACGGTTGCATGTAGTAATCAACCTCCATCTCTTCAAATGAAGATCACCCTTTGAGTCAGTCAATCCAACTTGGCACCCATCGAAATCCACAATCATCATGTTGAGATCCCGAATAAGTTTCTGGAGTTCTTGCAATGCCCAACCAACACAGTGTCGAGGCCATTCGAATGTGACTCGACCTCCCTTTCGCGCTACAGCGCGAGCCAAACGACAAAACCGTTTAACCAACCTTCTTGACACCTTACGCCTCTCGGACAATCTGCTGGCGAAGTCATCACCATACAAATGCACGTTGAGCGTCTGCCACTGAGTCCAAGGCCCACATGGTAATGAACCCCAAAGGTCGGCACCAGGTTTGGTTTCGATGATGCCGTCAAGGACTTTGATAGTTTCATCACTTTCGACATTCAAATGATTCTCAGAACATCTTATGACATGAATCCCAAGATCTTTTCCAACTCTTCCCATCATGGAATCTGAAGAAGTACAGAACTCGATCAAAGTCCCGTGTCCTGGAAGTCCTGGGTGATGTGGTTCTGGAACCGCCATCTCAGCAGTGCTCTCGCTGAAGTCATTGAACTCCTTGGCAATGCTATGCGAGATGGATTGGTAAAGTTCGGATGTTTGCTCATCATGTTGTCTAGATCTATCGTTGTAAAATTGTTGGAGTCCATTCATCATAGTTTCTACGGCTTCAACCCCCCTGATGATGGGTTTGCGGACTGGAGCCTCTGGCTTCTGCCTCTTCAACTTCTCCCACTTCCTCCATCGATTCTCCTTCCTGTGTTTTCTCCGACGTTGCTCAGTATCCGACACCATTGGATGAGCTGGCAACTCTACTGTGTCAACTTGTGGGACGTCTTCATCATGCTCATGATCGCGCATTGGCGCGAGACACAATGGATCTTCAGTGCAGTCTTTCATTGGTTCAGTATGTTCCACAGCAGTGTCATGACATACGGATGCATATTGTCTTTCGAAACGCGATCCACAAAATTGAGAATTGGAATCTTCAGTGGTCATGTTTGCGCATGTCGCTGGCTGATCTAACTGAACGCAAGCAGCACTATCCCTGATGACTCTTCCAGGTTTCAACGGACAATCAACAGAAAAGATCGGGACGTTGTTTTGGACCCTGTTGGCGTACCACCTGTTTTCAGAAGGACACCACACACGACAACGACGGTGATCTAAGGCAATGTACGGCTTTTGACCGTGCTGCCATATGAAAGTGCGTCCACGGCTGACTTGACGCCCTATTGATAAGGCCATGGGGCAGCTCTCAAGGAGATGGATGTGAAAGTCACCCAGTTCCTTGGTGTACACACGAAGTTCCTCAGTGGAGAGTTGCGGCCCTCCTCCAGTGGCGAACCGCACAGGGCTCTTCAGTGCTTTCATCCAAGGCACAACCATGTCCTTAGACAATCCTTGGTCTTGCAATGCCCGCAAACTGCCAATGTCGTGGGCTGCACCTGTGTCTCCAAGAAACTCTAAGGAGTACTTCTTGAAATTTTGCACTGCAGGATCAACCATAGAAGCCGCTGCTTTCTCCCCAATCATTTCGTAAGAATTGGTAATTGATGAGATCAAAGTAGCCAAAATGGGAACCGATAGCTTCAAAAAGGTATTCAAAGAAGGAAGGGCTTTGTCACAGAACTTGCAAAAGGATTGCCATGTCTTTTGGGCTTGTTTCCCTTCGACCTCAGTGATCGTAACGGTGGATGCCGCCGCAGCAACAGCTGCCGGAGTTCCAGTGCCACCTTTCGAAGCCTTAGAGTCTCCCTTCTTGCCCTTCTTACCTTTGCCATCTCCCTTTGACCCCTTCTCTTGACCCTTTGCCTTTCCTTTCTGGGCTTCTGAGTATGCCCGTCTGGCCTCATCAGACCCGGCCTCACCGATGTGTGTGTTTCTACATCTTGTTCCAAATCTGCAGTGCCCAGCAGCATGGAGTGCACAAACATTCCTTCGTGAATCCTCAGCAGGAGCAGCAGCAGCTGACTTTGTGTCCTTCTTGGCAGTGGTCTTTGTCTTGGTGACCTTAGCAACCTTCGTCTCACCTGTTGAGAACGATGCCGGCAAAGCCAGTTGAGCTGGTGGGGATGACTTCAACCCCTGACCCATGTTTTCATAGTTAAGGTCATGCCTCCTCTCACGGAGTTCTTCGGCAATCTTTCCCCATAACCATCCAAAGGTTCTCCTACGGGATCCATTTGAGGACTCTCTGATTTTGTCAGTGCACCTCCTCAGCATCGGAACGGCTTTCACCTGATGCCAAAGCCAGCTGTAGAGTGTCGCCTCTGCAGGGCGGTCTCCTGGGCGCAAGCCATGCAAGATGTAATTGCCACGTTTCACAAACTCTGCAAGATCCTTCGCAGTCTTTCCCTGCAATTGGAGCTGTAAGAGATGCATTTGGTTCAAAGCGATGGATTGGTCCGGACCTGTTTCGTAAAAGGCAATAATGATGTGCATGAGAGCCATGCCTTTGGGTCCCTGCTGTTTCGCTGAACATGATTCCACCCACGACGTGAGTTCGTGCGCTAGCTCTGAGTTTGTGGCCAACACCTCTGGTTTAATCAGCTCGGCCGCCACATGTTTATTGAATAACAAAAAGTCATTCGAACTCTGAAGATAATCTCGGAACCGTCTACCTCGACCACCTTCCATGCACCATGTGGCAAACTTCACTAGCACATCCCGGTTCGTCATGTCAACCCTGCTAACTGCGGCCAAGAATGCCGCACGCCACTCGCGACACGAAGTCGCGTCGTTGGGAAGCTTGGTAATCTGAATGGACTTGAGGTGCTTGTGCTTGTAAACACTTTCATCAGTTTCATCTGGCAACAACCAACCATCTCTGGGAGCCTGATTAAAACCATCCTCATTTGAGTCCTTCGATGATGATGACGAACCATTTGTTGGTGAACTGTTCTTGGGTGTGTGAATGGAAAAGGATGGAATCCCACCATGTTGTGAGCCCTGAAGTCCAGCAGGTTTCGGTTTCTCACCTTGTTGTCCTCTACCTGGTACAATGTACCCGGCTTGGATTCTGGGGCCATTCGGGTCAAAACCACCCCATTGATTTGTTGTACCACCATTTGATCCAACCCCAAGACCACAACCAGTCTGAGCCATCAGCCCCCCTGAAGCTAAGTTCCCACTCTGCGCGACATTTGACGCGCATCCTCCAGGAAACCTCGCTGAGATCGCCATAGGTGCCGCGGCCGCAGCTGCGATGGACGCGCTGCTAGCTGCCACACCTTGCAATGCTCGGAAGCTGGATGGTGCCAAACTTGGAGGCGGACATGGTGCTGGGTCAAAACCATGATCCTGAATTCTATTCAAATCCGCGCCATTCTTGGCTGTCAATGTGCTCAGTAATGTTGAACATCTCCAACATGACGGTCGTCCAATGACATTCTGTGATCCACAGCATGTACAGTACATCACTTCCAGAGGATTGGCACTAGCAATACTAGCACCTGCTGACATGATTTCAGTTGGCTGGGCTGATTGGTAAGCTTGGGGTAGATGCTCAAAAGGATTCCCAATAGGTGACCCCATCATCGTCCCAGATGTCGATCCTACCCGTTCAGGATGGGTCATGATCACCTCCAATTTGGAGCTAAGTTCCTTGAGCTCCGCCACAGCCCTCTGTCTTTCAGATTCGGCCTGCAACTTCACGAAGTTCACTTGGCCCTCAGCCGACTTGCGGCTATCCTCAAGTTCTGCCTGTAGCCTCATGTTGTCTTCGGACAACTTCTTAATCTGGTTGACGGCTTCTTGTTGAAGTTGTTCAAAACGTTGTTGTGCCTGTTGATGAGTTTGTCTCTCTCTCATCTCAAGCATCTGTTTCTCTTGGTTGAGTTGTTGCAACTTTTGGTACACCTGATCTTGCAACATTTGGTGATTGTTTCCTGCCTGTTGCCTGATGCTTTCAACTTCTTGTTGCGCTTGCTGTCGGAGTTGCTGATAGTTTGCCTCTGCCTTTGCGTTTACCAGTGATTCCAACAATTGTTCCAACTGTGTAGGGTCTATCTGGTTGACCTGTTGTTGATACATATGTTGTTGGATGGTATTGTGCTGATGAAGACTAGGGGGAACACCGTGTTGACCCGAAGCTGAACTTCCACCCCATTGAGCTGAACCACCAGATGCCGCAGCTGACCCCTGTCCTCTCTTCAGCCTGTTCGCCAAAGATATCGCCTCCTGAGTCGGGTTGGCAGGTTGGTCACTAATGTGCATCATTGCAGCTTGCTGAGTTTGCTGTTCTGCAAGTTTCTCTGGGGAGTCAGTCGATGAAGTCCATGTACTGTTGGGTCCGTCCACTTTGAATGGGGTCGCCGGCACCTCCCTCTTCATGTTTTGGCACGGGAACTCAAATTCAGGGAACTTGTCAATGCCAATCAGCTATGCAAAATTGCGCCAGATGGCAGCGAGCAAAACTGGCAGTGCAAACTTCTCCAACAAATCGCGCAAGCGCGAGAAGGAGGGCAAAATGCCGAACACCAAGCTTGCAGTGAAACAACCTGTTGCGGTGAAACTATGTTGCAGTGAAACTTGAAACAAGCAAAAATTGCGGTGAAACTCCTTGGCAACAATTGCAGTGAAACCTCGTTCTTGCTCTTGCTCTTGCTCTTGCGCTTGCGCCGCTGAGAAATGAGTCAATGAACAACTCCTCAAGATGTCCTGCACTCCTTCACCAGAGGCTTCGCAAGAAGCTGGGCAACCCGAAATCTGCAGCCGACTCCTCCTCCAGTAGATCGTCGAGCTCCTCAAGAGCTGCCGATGGCCGATTGGCGTACGAGATCAACACCCGACACCTGTTGCCAGCGGCTCGACGAGCCTGAAGTTGCTCCACCTCCTGCAGGAGGGAGCGCTGGTCGTCCACAAAAATGGCCGCCCCCACACGGCAGACTTCTTCTGCCTTAGATGTGGCACAGCCCGTGAGCGATGGCCTGTCACGGGCAGGATCCGAAGTGAACTTCCGGTTGACCACGTGGATGAACCTGAAAGCTCGTGTCAACTCAGTCTCAAGATCACGTGCCTCACGAAGCACCCTGGACTGAGTGGCTGGCGCCGATGCGAAGGAGCAAATGCCAAGATCGTAGCCCAATGACTGAGCTCGTCGAAGCGTCTGCTTCACCCTCTCGGGCACGTAGGATCCACCACTCTGAGACTCAAAGGACAGCGTCCGATGCCAATCAAGAACTATGAGCGGTCGCTCAACCGAAGTTCCTGGGCGAGTAGATGCCACCGATGAATCTGGAGATGAACGAGGTTCGGCCTTTGCCTTGGCCACCACTGTTGCCTTTGGAGCAGCCTTAGGCTCCGCAGGCCTCAGCGATCCCCTTGACCCGGTGCGAGAAACTTCACTGGTCCCTGCCGTCGATGATGTCCTGGCCGGAACTCGAATGGTCCTCCTTGTGGTCACTGGAGTCGATGCTGAGGCTGTATCGCGCTCTGCGCGAGCTGTTCCAGATGTCCTCACCCCTCTTTCGCGCTCAGCGCGAGCTGATGTCTCCGCCGGCCGAGTTCGATCTTCGCGCACAGCGCGAGCTGATGCTTCCGCCGGTCGAGGTCGATCTCCACCTTCGCGCACTGCGCGAGTTGATGTTGTCACCAATCGAGATGGATCGCCGCTTTCGCGCGCTGCGCGAGGTGATGTTGCTGGATGAGATGGAACTTCCCTTTCGCGCTCTGCGCGAGGTGATGTTGCTGCCCGATTGGATGAACGTCCCTCCACAACACCAGCCGAGTCCCGTGAGCTCCTGCCTTCCACCCCTGTCGGAGTTTCCGCCGAAGATCGATCAGAACGCCTTGGCACTGGTGCCACTGAAGAAGATGTCAACCGAGGACGAGACGCCGAAGTTGGCTCAGAATCACCAGCAGGCCTGTCCCTCACGTCAGCCTGCTCTGGGACCCAAACCCACCTCCACTCACCCCTAGCACCCGGTGCCGGTGGTGGTGGCTGAGGTGGCTCCGGAGGTGCCCGACCAAGTTCCTCTGCTGTAGCAAAATCGATGGCTGAAGACACACCGCGGTTGTACCTGCTCAATTGGCTGGACCTCCACGGGTTGCCCCCTCGTCTGCCACGAGTTCGAACTCTTGATCGGGAACGGTCACGTCTATGATCAGACATGCAGTCGCGCCAATGGCGGCGAAGGATGGGAAAATTGTCGCGCAAGCGCGAGTGAAAGATTGAAGGTGCCAATGAAAGAACAATTCAGTGATCTATGCAATTGAAGTCTTAGATTTCTTGCCGATATGTTCAGTCTTTCAATAGCTCCCAATTGATCTCACAACTGCAGAAATAAGCCGGGCTACGGCTGATAACCACAAAATTCCAGTAAATCCAGTGAATGCGGGGATTGTACCAGAAGTAATATTGACGTGTATTCAAGATGCAGTAGTCAACAGATGTAACAATGGCCAGTGAAGCTAAGCACAAACACCTGTTTTAGCGGGCACCTTGAGCCAAACGTTGTTGGCCAAGTAAATGGTTTGATGACCAAAACCCCGGATTACAGGATTAAGGAAATGAGTTATCATTGTCGATAACTATTTGAATAGTCTATTCCCGTTGTAAAAACCCTGACATTATGTACACTTTACAGTCAAAGGCAACAACAATATAGTGGGCTCCGTTTTGGGACCACTATGTGGTATGAACATGCATACACGGCATAGGGGTTATTCGAGTATTTTCTACTGATAAGAATAAGATAACTATAACAATAACAATGATACTGAAAGCTTGCACACTGGCCTCTCCAATACGACTCCAGTAATGAAAAATCATCGGAAGAAAATGAAAATAGTGGTACCTTCTGGTAATTCAACATGGCTAGCAAGGGAATCCCCGAAGAAGTGGAGGTTTACGGGGGAAAATCATCAGAAATCTCCCAGCAAACCATGTAGAGGGTAACTGGCACAAGTTGTCAACAACAGGGAGGCATACTATGATAATCCTGTGGCCAACTTAAATCAACAATGTTACAAACCCTCATCCGCTTACACTGGTTTATGTGAACCGGAGTCGCAAAATGGGTCATGAGAGATTTCCAACAATGCAGGTTGTACAACTTCTCATTACGACGAATGTGGAAAAAACACTAATAGACCGTCCCAACAACAAATCGTTTAGGTGTTTTGTTCACATCATCCCATTTGCATATGAATGTGCAGAAACCCCAATTAGGAATGGTTTATGCAATATCAAATTGTATCAGCAAACGTGTTCAACAAGTTCCAATCTTTCCCATACAACATCCTATAAGTGCTCACCAGACAGCCTTCCAATGCGAGATGTACAAAGAACTAAGCTGTTGTCACACACACACACACACGAACACTCCCAATCGCGCACTAAGGCGTAAATACCACTCTCTCTCGCAGGCACTTCCGAAAAGACTGGAGAACAAAATCGCGGTGCCCCCCAGTTATAAGTTGGTTTACAACCCCATGAACTATAGTTATATTCCCCATAGACTCTAGTTGTTGGAGTTATTTTAACCAACTTGGCTGTAGTAAACGGGGGCCCCACCTTGCATCTTCTCAAAACTAAAATTAAACCATCCAGAACTTGAGATACACTTGGCTTCGCTCGTGGTTGCATGTGGTCCAGGCGCTGCCATGACTCAGGTGTTGGTGAGGCATTGGTTTACGTTCAACCATGTTTAATGTTCTACTTGATTCTTCAATTGCAGGGAAAAAACAAAATCATAGAAAATCACTGACTATATTGCCGTTATAATTAAGCAAAATCATAGAAAATCACTGACTATAATTAAATTGAACATTACAAAAAAATGCACTTCTGATGTGCTTTGCGCATGGTGCATCTCCTTGCCGCTGTCGTACTCATCGGTTCCTCGGTGCTCAAGGGTCCATGGCGGTCCACCGGACGTCTTCGTCATCGGTCCAACTTGGTGCCGAGTGCTGTCGATATCTGTCGATTGCGCATTGCAACGCGCCATGATTTGAATGGAAAAATCTAGGATCTACTACAACCATCCAAAGCTTCGCAAAACGGGACCGTTCATGCTCAAAACAGCCATGGCAGTCAATGGTGGCAGCACTTTGGTGAATTAAGGAACATTCTCAAAATTGACGCTTGAAATTCACCAACTGTGGGGCATTTCGACTCACTACACATGATTGCAGAGAGTTCGATGCAATGCTGGCTATGATTTTCCAACAAAAAATCAAAATCGACTAAAACCATCAAGACCATTGCGAAACGGGATGGTTTATCTTGTGAAAAAACAATCAATTCAAGATCACTGACGTTTTTATCTTGAACATTGAACCATTCATGTTTTGTCGCAGAATATGATTGAACAGTTCCCAATTATAGATTCGAACACCCATGCTCAACCCATGCGTTGTTTTCGTTCATTAATCTTCTCAGGGCGTGTTTGTCCCCCCAAAAATGGTGCCCTTTAAACTTGCCATAGCTTGAACTGCTTCCCGATTTGAAACAATCCCGTACTAGTCAAAAAAAATACTCTCATCTTGTGTCGATGCGTAGCATATTTCAATCCCCCATGCCAACATGGAGGTTTCCTAAAATAGGAGTACATCCAGATGGTCCAGATCATTCATTTATACATGGGATTTTCCATAAAAACAAACCATCCAGTTCTTGGGGCATCCCCATGAACTGCCTGCGTTCCTTGGTTCCACTCTCGGTTCCGCGCGCCTCGCGAGGCCAACCCTTTTCACAATGGATCCAACATCGTGCCATCCAACGCGCCGTGTCACCTGGGGCCACGTATAAAAACGCGAATCAGCCATCCCAAAAATGTGAATTTTTAACATCTCCAAAAATGTGGGCCCAAAAATGTGAATTTTTAACATCTCCAAACATGTGTGAACGTTGGCCCACATTTTAGTTTGTGATGATTGATTTTGTCAAAGAACTGAAATTCGACGCGAACTGAAAATGTTTGCGTGTGCAAACAGACGTGCTATCATCCGCTCCATGGTTTGTTGGCAATAGGAGGAAAATGCATGAAAACCAGAAAAATCTTTTCAACAATGGCAGTGCATCAATCGGTGGTGCATGGAGCATTTGCTTGATAGACAACGGCACGATGTGTTGATGCGTTGGTGCTACAAAAAAGAGAGCCCACCATCAACAATTCCCTTTAGTGAAAGCGAGCAACTTCTGGAGTCCAAAGCGTTTTCTTTGCAATGGTCGTAGAGACCTGGGTTTTCTCAAATTCGACTCCTGCCCCTTGGCAAGATGCCCAAACATTCAAAGCGGATCTTTTGCAGTTACAGTCCATGGCCGGAAAACAAATATATTTCTTTGGGCGCGTTTCTCCTTTGCCTTTTGTCTGAGCATGCGCTGTTGGCTGGCCCGTGAAATTTCTCGCCGGTAAAGCCTTGCAAGGGTGCGCTTCCTGTTGCTACAATCCAATGCTGTTGCAGGTGCGTCTTACTTCCAGACATGCCGTGCCGAGAACAGCGCAATTCTATACATGAGTCCGTACAAGGTTGACAAAAATTTGGAATACTAAGTGTCACTCGGACAGCTTCCTGGAACTGACTCGTGTCTCAACTGGTGATTCTATGTGGCACTTGAATGGCCCAACAATATAGGCGCCAATCTCGACGGACTAGATATCACCAATGGTATCGCTCGGGATTGGGTTCGTCGAAAGATGGGCACCATAATAGGCACCCATAAAACCCAGTGATGAAGCACTATCATCATCATCATCATCAACATTGCCATAAACTAGGGTTTGCCCCATGTGCGAACAAATCCATTTGTAGCAGCATCTCTTTTAGATCCCGTGGTTGTCCAACATGGGCTGATCATGCAGGAATGCGGGCATTCCTGATTTGCAAAGATTCCGTGAAAATTGGAACAAACTGGCTCACAAACGAAGAATCACACACACTCCAAGACAGGTGGCTCATCATTTTTGTGCCAAGACCAGCTTTTTTGTCGCTGAATGATTTTACAGAAAGGGACGCTCTGAAGCCCCAGCGTTTTTATACGTCACCAATCCAAGTACTGGAAGTCTTAAAGGTAATAAGAGCATAACAATATTTACACTGTGAAACAATTTTCAGAACCACAATATGCAAGTGAATCATGCAAGATATCTGTACTCCAAAAGCATTTTTCCTTGAAACCACTTAGCTGGTCAGATAGGGGAGTCACAAAAGAAGCGTTTTTATTTTTTCTGCGCGTTTTTCCTGAACCCCCCTCTTCCAGAGCCTGAAGGTTCCTTGAAAAGTCATTGGGGCTGGCTCCTTTGGGCTCTTTGCCCCCCGGAAACCCGGACCGGACCTGAAAAACGCTCCCACGTTGCCAAACACCCCTGTGTATTGATCTAACTTTGCGGCTTCTGAATTCTAAATAGGAACCAGGTGGCAAGTAGCACGAAGGCATGATATAGCATGATTTGCAACCAACAACGACGAACATGCGTTGAGAAGTTTGACGGAAATAGACTATATATATATATACATATATATATATACCCTCTGGTAAACTAACATAACTATGGAAAATCACCATTTTCAATGGGTAAATCCACTATAAATGGCAATTTTCAATAGCTCTATGTATGTTTACCAGAGGGTATATTCAATGAATCTAGCACGCACGGACTAAGAAGAACACCTATCAGAACCAATGGAGTTGGAAGTGAAAATCCGCACAAGAAGGGCTAAACAGCAAACACCAAGACTAGACATAGCGAAAGCACTCTGATTACTATTTTAAATCAGGTTTATTTCAGTATAGATATGTATTGTTGATGTTTATTTTCGATTTAAAGGAAACAGCTAATATATATATACATATACATACACACATGATTGAAATATAATTGTGTGATAAAAGTGTGATATATATATATATGTAATTAAATATATATATATATATATATATATATGCAAAAACATATGTACATATTCCACACTGGCAAAAAATGTAATCGAATTGTTCCAAAAACCAGAAACATAACAAGACTACCAGAAACACTGGGGCCCACAGCGTAGCACACTCTAGTTGTATGTGTCTACGAATGGACCACTAGAGATACTTTTTTGTGGGACTGGGTGGCTCGGAGCCTGGCGCTTCGTGAAAAGCGGTTGCTCAAGCACCATCCGATTTTGCTCCTCCGATCGTGTTCCAGGTGCGTATTCCTTCCAGATGTACCGGGAACAGCGCAAGTCTATGCATGAATCCCGACATGGAACGGACTAAAATGTGTGAATTTGTCTCTGCGGTAAGTGAGATAGGACACTTCACCCCAACTACCCTCTGGTAAACTAACATAACTATGGAAAATCACCATTTTGAATTGGTAAATCAACTATAAATGGCAATTTTCAAGAGCTATGTTAAATTACCGGAGGGTAATCCTCCTTACCCTACGGAATTAGCTTCAGTAGCAAACCAGGAGTAAACCACCAAGTGGCCTCATCATTTTGATCCACAGCCACTTCAATTCTGCCGTAGCCCCAAAAGGGATAGATCTAATACTAAACCAGGTCCTTCATAGTGGATAGTTGATGGATAGTTGATGGATAGTTGATGGAGTGCTATTCCCCGTTTGGCATGCGACCCTGCCATATATTAAGACCCAATGGGAGATGCTTCCTAGTCTCAACTGTCGTCACATTTTAGGGCGCCATACAAATCTTCACTGTCCAATGGCGTGGGGGGATCACCCCAACTGGTTAAGCCAAGAATGAATGAACCCCAGCTCCAACTGGGATCACCATTTCAACGTTTGGTACTGGGAAATGGGGTATTGTGAAATCCAGGTTGATCCCCATTTCCCTTTAAATAAGGCCTATGTAAGGGAATATCACCACAAAATATGGCCTTATATGGTACAGTACCTCCATTTTAGGATCCTGAAATTCCCATTGATTAAACATTGCCAATGGCTTTTGAAGGTATCACTGCCTAGACACATCCATTCAGGCGAGGTTGCGGAACCGCGAAACTTGAAAGATTGCCTATATAAAGAGCAACAGCGTGGAATTACAACGATCGCATGGCCAAAAACGATCAAAAACGGTCATGGACAGCAAGAATGAAACACACACACGCCAATCATTCAAAAGTAATTTACCCTCTGGTAGACTAACATAACTATGGAACATCACCATTTTTCATGGGAAAATCCACTATTTCTATGGCAATTTTCACTCGTTTTTTGTATGTTTACCAGGCCGGGTACCAAGCAATGTGATGTCAACTGTCAACCCCGGATCCCTAGTTACACCTAGGCTGTTCATCATGTGGGTGTCATTTTAAAAGCATATGACATCACCAGTTAGAGGGTATCCCCTAACTCACCGAG